>VXBT01012723.1:592163-631597 GCA_013400235.1 Oriolus oriolus | reverse complement strand
GGGCCTGACACACGCTGCTGTAGGGCCTGACACACGCTGCTGTGGGGCCTGACACACACTGCTGTAGGGCCTGACACACGCTGCTGTAGGGCCTGACACACGCTGCTGTGGGGCCTGACACACGCTGCTGTAGGGCCTGACACACGCTGCTGTAGGGCCTGACACACGCTGCTGTGGGGCCTGACACACACTGCTGTAGGGCACGGAGGCCCCAGCTGTGGGTTAAAACATCTCATCAGTCTGGTCCCTGCAGGTGCCACCACCTCTGGTAGGAGCAGTGAGCTGGGTCTGCCTTGGTCCCAAAGCCACAGAGCTGCTGGACCGCAGGGTAAACACAGCTCAGCCTGGCCATGGGCACGCTCACCTGAGCCAGAGGCTCATCCAGGCAGCTTTAAAGCCCGGTGGAGTTCAGTTAAAACGCTACCTCATGGGCTGGTGTGATGGATTTTTGTCTCTGCTGGCCAATCAGACCTCACTGGGGAGTTCTGCTCTTCTTGGAGCTCACACTGTGTTTTCACACCACTCTCAGAGAATGGATTTGTGTTGCTGGTTCAAGGGGGGCAGCAGTAGCCTGACTATCTCCTTGCAAGGAGAAGATGGCTACTTTTGCTCCTAAGTTTTTGCAAGTAAATAGAATTTATGTATTAAGGCAGAGAAACTGGGCTGGCACGTGGGAAAGTGTGCTTGTGCAGCAGGGTCTTGGGGAGTCACACAGGGCCTGTGTGGCTGGGCTGCACAACACGTGATGCTGCTCTAAAAATCAAATTTATATCTGCTTCAAAAAGGCTGTTTCCCTCTGACTAGTGGTACCCAGCTGTGCCAGACCCCCTGCTCAGCATCCTGCTGATAACTCAGCATGGGGCCTCGGTGAGCCTGGTGGTGACACCTTTCACTGCTGTGGCACAATCAGCTTCCCCAAACCATTTGTGTCTCCCCAGTATGAATCTTACGTAGGTTACACCAGTAGGAACAGGAGGGGAGCAGTGATGTGGTCAGTAATTGCTTCCAGCAGCACTGAGAAGAGGCATGGGCGATTCATGCTTTTTGTTTAAGCACTATGTATTAATGACAAAAATGACATTTTACCTAAGCCCTGACACGCTGAGTTCATACCTGCACAAATGAGCTCATCAAAAGGGCTCCAAGTGCATCCTGTTAACGAGGCTGAGCTCCTGAGTGGGCCTGGCTGGCTCCTGGAGACTGAGTACCACTGCCCAGTGCTGGCAGGATGAGGCTCTCAGCTGGCACACGGTATTTTTTGCTCTCTGTTTCCCAGCAGCTTCCCTGGAAAGCCCAGCACAAATCCCAGGTTTGCACCCACAGATGTGGGAAAGTACAAAATACCAAGTGCAAAAACAGCCTCTCCAGAGAAGCACATTTCCACCTGATGAGAAGTTTTGTGTTTGCTGCAGGCAGACTGCCTCTCCTGTCAGGCTCTCTCCTGCTCGCCACACACTCCTCCATTTGGTACACATCAGCCGAGTCCCCTCACACTCCCTCCATGCTGCTCTGCGGCACCACTGGGTTTCCAGGGCAGGATTTTGGCCAGACAGCAAAAGCAAAACATGATTTTGCAAGGCTCTAGGACTATTGAATTTGTGTCTACACCATGTACGCTGCATGGGCAGCGTCTGAGTCCTTCACATCCATTCATGTTAAATGTTTGGCTTTGTATACAACATCCTAAGAGGCGAAAACAATCTGTAGCAGGGTGCGGGAGAAGCATTCCCCTCCCCTACGCGTCTTTGCTTCTCCACTTTGGTCCCTGAACCACATTTTCAGGTCCCCGGCAGTAGCAAGCATCTCTAACGCAAGAAAAGCCACCTGAAAGTCTCCTCCGCATTTGTCTTGCGTTTACACTGTAGAAACAGCCCGAGAGGGAGCTGACATTCGCGCTCTGCCCACAAAAAGCCCTGGCCGAGCCCGCGGGATGCGCTCACCTCTGGCCGGCTCCGCGCCGCTCCGCGCCGGCTCCGCAGCTCCGCAGCCCCGCAGCCGCTGCTCAGGGGCGATGGTGCGTTCCGGAGAGCGCGGCACAGCGAGCAGGAGCCCCGCAGCAGGGGCTAAACGCACCCCGCGCCTCGGGGGCTGGGGCAAAGCGGCGGGGAAAAGCCATCCTGCTCCCCAGCCTGCGGCACGGGGGTTCGGCCGCGGGCAGCCCCAGGCGCTGCCCCTTCACCGGCCCGAGAGCACGGAGCGTCCTCCCTTCCCTCTACCTGTTACACAAGAGGGGTGAGGGGAGGTACGGGCTGCCGGCGGCTCCATCACAGCAACCTGAGGCCGCCGGCAGCGGCTGCGAGCAACTGAGCCTCGGGCGGGCGGCTCGGGGCACCTGCGAGCATCAGGGCTGGCATCGGTACCCTCCTGCGCCCCATCCTGCCCCCTGGCTCTGGGGTTTTAGAAAGGGGATGGTAAGGTTTCTTTTCACCAACAAATTATTTATTTTAAACCAAGATTTTTCATCAGCGAGGTTTGTCCCCGTAGCTGCAAGGGCAGCATCCTGTTACACCTCTCTGAGGGTGCTAAATCCCCAAAGCACTGCTGCTAACTCTGGCAAAAGCATCTGCATCTTTGGCGCTTGACTGGACGATGTGTGCCCGGTGTCACGCCTGGGTTGTGCCGGGGACCTGAGAGGTGAGGGAACCTGCATCTAGCTCCCTGTGACGAGGAGCCAGCAGCCCGGCCAGGAACAGTCTCAGAGCAATCTGAGGGCTCAGCCCTTTGCAGCCACCGGGCCGGGCTGGAATCGCACCGGGATGGCCCCGCCGGGGCACGGTCAGTGGCCCTCCCGCGCAGGGATCCAGCCCGGGGCACGGTCAGTGGCCCTGCCGCGCAGGGATCCAGCCCGGGGCACGGTCAGTGGCCCTGCCGCGCGGGGATCCAGCCCGGGGCGCGGTCAGTGGCCCTGCCGCGCAGGGATCCAGCCCGAGTCGCGTTTGTCTCTGCAGGGGAACACGACGTGGAGAGCGATGACCACACAGAGCAGCAGCGCAAGGTGGTGAGACTGCTTCCCCACCCCACGTACAACGCCGCCATCAGCGAGTACCACAACGACATTGCCCTCCTGGAGCTGGACCAGCCGCTCACCTTCAACAGCTACGTCACCCCCATCTGCCTGGGCAGCCGCGAGTTCACCAACGCCCTGCTCAAACAAGGCATTGGCACGGTCAGCGGCTGGGGCAAGCAGCTCTTCCGCGGCCGCAAGGCCACCGTCCTGCAGGTCCTCAAGGTGCCCTTCGTTGACCGGCCGACCTGCCTCAAGAGCACCTCCACCACCATCCTGCAGAACATGTTCTGTGCTGGCTTCCCATCCGGGGGCAGGGACACCTGCGACGGGGACAGCGGGGGTCCCTACACCACCGAGATCGAGGGCACCTGGTTCCTCACGGGCATCACCAGCTGGGGAGAGGAATGTGCCCTGCCGGGCAAATACGGCATCTACACCAGGGTCTCCAAGTACGTGAAGTGGATAAAGCAAACCACGAGGCTCCCCTAACCCAGGGCAGCATGATGCCGTGCTGGGGAGGCTGTGCCGTGCTGGAGGACGGACTGGGAAGCTGAAGAGGGACCACAGCAAGCTCCGTGGTTTTGAGATATCATTGCATTTTAATAAACATTTCTAAACGACATAACTTTTGCTCTTGGAAGGCAGAAAGTTGAGAGAATGCAATGAAAATGTGGTAATAAGGAAATAAAAAGCCCTTTTAATGACTCATGGCTGCATTTCTGAATGCACTGGCACCGCTGTGATGGTGTAAGTCCCCAGATCCCGAATGCAGAGGCTGGTGGATCAGCTGGGGAATGTCACACACGTCCCAGGCCAGTGTGCCACCAGCATTGCCCGCAGCTGGCACACAGCAGTGTGGGCAGGGGAAGCCCAGCAGCCACTGGTGCCTCAGCAGCATCCCAGCAGCAGGAAACCATGAGGGAGGTGCCCAGTGCTGGAAGGAAAGGGAAGCTGGGGCTGGGGACACCCTGAGCCCTGCTGGGATGGGTGCAGGGGAGGATGGGGACACACCGAGCCCTGCTGGGCTGGGTGCAGGGGAGGCTGGGGACACCCTGAGCCGTGCTGGGATGGGTGCAGGGGAGGCTGGGGACACCCTGAGCCCTGCTGGGATGGGTGCAGGGGAGGCTGGGGACACCCTGAGCCAGGGCAGGGTTAAGCAGCTGCTCTTTCAGACGTCAGTATGAGCGCTAAGGTGCCTCTCCCAGTTCCATTGCCACTGCATCCAGCAAGAAACTGGCTGGGTCATCTGCCACTGCTTACCTTAAAATCAAAATGCATGTAAGAAGGTTTTAAGTTGTTCCAAGGAAATGAAATAAAACCAACACTGTGAGCAGTTTTTTTAATCTAGAATTACAGCAGATGCGTCTCTGAACAGAATTGCATATTCCCAGATGGATTTATTTAACAAGTTTTTAATCTTTAAATATAGATTTAACACATTTTTACAGGTACATATACAATATAGTTCATTTAAACTTGCAGTCAGAGAAAATTCTGTACTGTAATTTATACATATACATGAAGAGCCTAGTTCAACAGCATACTCAGGGGAACATACCATGTCGTGTGCAAAGTTTCAAATGTTAAAAACCTCAGACTGTACATTCAGATTTTGCAGAACTTATCAACCTCATAAATTAATAAAAGCTTAGATTTAAAACCATGGAAGACAAAAAAGATTAAAATCATTTAATAGGCAATGTGTGCTATGTTTCAGACAAATATTTACAGTTGTACCTCAAAATGCGTGTTGTTACCACAAGAATTGTTACCACTATAAACAGCCCCAACAGTAACTTAAGACACTCCTACTTTCCCGCCTAATTAGTGCATTGTGATTGGTTTTAAAGTAGATGAAAAGAACCTTCAGCGGCTTAAAAGCCCTGCACTGTGATTGCCGACGGCTGAAGGACAGCGGGGTCGCTCTGGGTCTGTGGTGGTGCTCAGTTCACACCCAGCTGGTCACGTTTCTGAGGGTGCACAAGGGTCACCCCCAACGCTGGAGACCCAGAGTGGAGAGATGTCCCCTGTGTGATGGGGAGCCCCCAGGCAACCACAGCCACTGAGGAGCTCAACAATTGCTCCACACAAAAATGGCCACAAAACAAACCCCAGTATGTTTTAACTCAGCTTGGGACGGTGTCTAAGGACTGGTTCACAAATAAAAGTCAGATCATAAAGGTCCCCCTTTAGTCCATGGTATAAACATTCCATTTGGCTGGGACAGAGCAAATTCACTACTGCATGCACACTATTAACCCTGCTCTCCACACACTCAGGTGCTCTTTGCACACGTCTGCTTAAAAGTTCAAACCACCTGTACCTACCTATGTTCTACAAAAGCAAAACTAGAGAAAGAAACACAAAATTAAATTATGAGTCTTCAACATTCTTCCTCCTTTCTCAAAAAATTCAATAGATACATTATTGTCAAAGATGCTGAAAAAGTCTTATCACAAGAACATCCTTAGTGCAAACATGGATATTTAGCTTGGATTTATGGCACGTGTTCCAAAAGTACATACATTAATGTAAACTTCAACACTTGCTAGATACAGGTTTCAGCCTTGGGACCCTAAGTGATTGGCGACAACCCTGAGTTGTCAGTTTGACCTGATCCAAACCCCACTGAAATCAAGGAGGCTGACTGCAATGGGCTGGAGTCAGACCCTAAGTGCAAATTTAGTGTTATTGCATCCTCACACGTGAGTCAGCCAGATGATGCTCTTACAGAACATTACATTCACAGAGCTGAAGCAGATATTTAAGAAAAATCCACCCATAAAATCAATTAAGCAGGACATACAGCTTCTTTGTTTGGCTTTTTTTTTTTTCTTTTTGGTTTACCAAAACTCGACTCCTGTTTGCAACTTCAACAGTTGTCAGCTAACAAGTAGGCAAAACCTACTTCAGCCTGTAGAGGAAATTTCAAGCATCTAAACAAAGTGTCAGGAAACTGTAGTGTACTTCTCTGATGAAACATGATGTATGTCATGGAAAAACAGCAGGAAAAATTAATAAAATACCATACTTTCCACAGGCGAACAAAAAACAAAGAGCAGAGAATGGCTTCCTTTATGAGCATGAGAAGCTGCTTAGGACCCCAGTCCCATTCAGTGCAGATGAAGCTGTGGAGGTCTGTGAATGTGATGAATAGTACAGGACAACTCCAACTATTGTGCTATTTCTCTGTAACACTTAGTTGAAAGCTTCCAAAGAGCATCGAAAATAGGATGCTACTAGTTCACCCTTAATTCAAGGGGAACTAAACTTTCTCGTGTTACACAGGGCAGCATCTATAAAGTAATGGAGAATGATGTTAATATTAAAGCATCTTATTCCAAGAAATACATTGTTCCCTGTAATCAAGTAACATTTGTAAACATTTAAAAAAAAAAAAAAAATGCACTCCTGCATTTCCCCCTAAAAGCTGAACTCCCACTGGCTTCAGTGAGAGCCTTGACTAGGGCAGGACCGCAGGGTTTGACTCATTTCCATCATCTATCGCTTCATTATCACAGCAAGGCCAGCTGATATCTTCTCTAGGCTCCTTATTTTGTCAGGCTCAAAATGGTTTTCTGGGGCGTTACTAAATAGCTGTTGTGTGAAGCTGGCTGGCATCTCAGGTCGTAGGAGGAGATCCTGCTTTGTGTTCCAAAGGCCAAAAAGAAATCAGCATTGCCTCTGAGGGACCCAGTACAGACACAAAAGCCTGTGGCTGCGATCATTAAGTGCGAGAGGGACGGGGCAAACAGCTGTGCTGCAGCTGCACGGTGGCATTTGAACCCAGCCTGGCCAGAGCCTGCACATGTCAGCCAACATGCTCACAGCAGCCTGCCAGAGCTCAAGCCACAGACAGTAAATGCCCTGATCAGGCAGATGGGAGCCACAAAAGGGTGGCCTCGCGCTCCCCCGGCCGAGGGGACGGTCCCTGGTGCCCTGCCCAGCGGGGGCACAGGACAGGCGGGCTGGGTCCTGCGGGCACTGCCAGCGGGGGAGGCCTTTGCTCAGCTTTATGGCACGGAGAGCGCACACAGGGGATCCGCTTAAGGCTTGGAAGAGAGACTTTGGCAAGTGGGATGTTAAAACAAACTAGGAGAGGGTCTGGCACATAGAACAGGAGCCTGTGTCCACCTTAAATCACAGAACTGATTGGGTAGGCAGAGACTTCAGAGCTAATCTGGTTCCAAGCCCCTGCCGTGGGTGCTGCAGGGCAGCTGAGAGGTGAGACGCCCTTTTCTTCACTGACACACACCTGCCAGTGCTGCAAAGCGTGATCTTTGGCACACTGGCCACCAAGGGACATGCAGAAATGTTTTGCCTCCTGCTCCAGTGCAGAAGAAGAGCTGGGATTGTAATGCTGGAGCCCCCACCTTCCCTGAATGAAGAGATGGTCTTGCATCTCCGTGTTAATTCATGGAAAAGCCAAGTCAGTTGACCAGGCAATGCCTGACCACTTGAAAGGCAGCTGAAACTAGCAACACATGGCTGAGCCTCAGCAGTAGTTACATTCTGAGTATTGCTCTTTCTGAGAACAGTTCTCCCCAAATATTTTTCATTTTGAGCTCTGCATGTTACCACCTGCAATACAAAACTTTTCTTTCATCATGCACATAAAAAAACCCACCACGGGTTTGCACAGCAGAGAGAATAAATCCATTTGGAAGAAAGCAGCAAGGACTAATCTCAGAACTCACAGCTAGAGGCACACCAGAAGCAAAACTCATTTTCAAAATGATCTCCAAACCAGCCTCATGGCTTATATCCAAGCCAAGATTTACAAGAGGGCCATGAATGTGCAAAGCTGGAAATGGTTGAGGAGTGGAGCATTTACCAAATACCCCTCTGCTAACTTAAAATGGACAGCAAAACGTTCCCAGTAACTTCATTATGATGTGTATTGGCTCTACACTGGAATAATTAGCAGGAGAGGAGAGGAACAGTTTGCAGGCATGCAGGTATCAGCCATCCTGTGGTGGGAGGTTTTTGTTAGGGCTATGGTATAAATCTAAGAAGAAATGTGAAGGTAAGGGAACCATTTAATCTCTTCAGCTAAAGGCTTTGCCCTGAAAAAAAATCCCAAACCCCAGATTTGTATGAATTCTGCTCTGAAATTCTGTGATTGGACATATAGTTTTAATTAGGGCAACCCGGGGCTGAGCAATAAGACAGGCACTGTCCCCACCAAATGCCAGAACTGCCTCTCCCCCAGCACTGAGGTGACTCCAACACTCTCTAAGCTCTTGGGGACCCCACAACATGTTAATCAAGCTTACATTGCTCACATGCAAACCAGCATTTCAGCACGAGCAGCTCATAATCTGTGAGGGTTCTGATGCTCCCTCCTGCCCCTATTTTGCTCCACAAGCTTGGCTGCCTAATTCTCCCTCTGCTGTACTGGAGCAAGAGCTCCATCTTCTGCAGAAGCAGGCAAGAGCCCAGTGCAGGCCATTCCCAAGGAGTCAGTGGTACAGTGCCACCTGCAGCGGGCAGTGACCAGCCCACAGGGTAAAGGGAATTGCTGAATGCAAAAGCACTGTATGACAATCCCTTTTCAGAGTGCAAGTTGCTTATGGCTTAAGGACATAGCACTGAAAAGCTCTAGGAACAGCTCTAGGAAACAGCAAGAAAACATCCTACATCATCCCCCAATATTTCCTGGAGTGCATGTAAAATTAGAGTCATGCCTCGAGGCTGCAGGCACCATCAGCAACAGCAGAAGAGAACAGCTACCTTCACAGGGAGAACAGAGCCTCAGTGCTCTCAGACCCTGGGACATGGCTCTGGAGTACCTGGGCACTGGTGTGGGACTCACAGGAGGCATTTTCTGTGGTTTCACCTTGTGAAATTCTCCTTAGTTTGTACTCAGCAACTTTGTAAACCAGCCTGGAGCCGACAGTCTCTAGGTTTTTGGGGATATGACCACTGACAATGCAAACCAGGGTTCCAAGTTTGCCAGCCTCCTTTTTTTGAGATGCAGTCACAGCTGGAAAACCCTTCTGCACAGGGCCTGGCAAGATGGGGTAGCTACACACGGAGAGAAGATCAAGGGAGCCATAACTGCATCTTGAAAACAGGGTGCCAGTAACTTCTGAACACTGGTTAGCAAACTACCCCTTACACAAAAATCAGAAAACCTTCAACCTGTGAGATTTGACTGCCCTGCAACAAAGGGGATAAAAAATACCTTCCTGTATAGGAAGGATTTCACTGAAATACACTGAAAAACCATCAAGAGCTGACTGGAATGTTAAGCCTTTCAGATGGCTTCCTTCACCTTCACCAGAATAACAGATTCTGACAGAAAGAAGCATTTAAAGAGAAATCTCCTTGCAAAATTTGCTTCATGTAGTCATAACTAGTTTTTTGGGTTTTTTTAATGGACTAAGTCCATGTGGGTTTCCTGAGCTGTTCCATCCCAAACCCTGGTCTCCTGTTTCCAGTGGGCAGCACGGTGATGAGGCAATGCATGGAGGTGATGCTGCGGACATGGCAAGGACAACAGGCTGCTCTTAAGGCATTTTCTTGTGTCATCTCTTATGCTTCCCTGTCTATTTCTATGTACATTCACAGCTAGAAAATGAGAAATACGGGTTTGGAGACTCGAAGCCTTTGGCCGAAACCTGGTAACCTGTTTATTATAAACTTCATCTAAGGATGGACTAACCAGCAGGCAGCAGTGAGGGCAGGAGTGAGGCAGCAGGGAGGAAGTATTGCCTTTAGAGAGCTGGGGTCAGGCCATGATGTCTTTTGCAGCAGGAGGAGATTTTGCTTAGGTACCTCCTGTCCACACGGGGTTTGAGCTACAGCAGTGAGGAGGCAAAACAGTCACGGGAATCCCTGGTCAGACTCCGTCTCTTCTCCCCGATCTTCTACCCAGTGCTCTTGCAAAGAAATCTATGTTTTTAAATGCTTGGTTTTAATTCACTAGTGCCTAAAGTCTCAGAAATGTCTTAACGTGTTAAACAAACAAACAAACAAACAGCTTAATTTACTACTTTTGCAGGCTTTTTGGAATAGCTGCTCGCTCTTCTATTTTCCCGGCAGAGGCATATGCAGCCAGATTTAGCACATCAAGTGCAATGCAAATGGCTTAAAAGACCTGATTTGAGATAGGAAATATTTCTGCTAGGCGTGCTATCAAATACCTGCAACTTTGGCATTCCGAAATCTGCAATCACCGACCACTATCTGCAGACTGTGGACAGGAATCCAGCCTTCTTTTCTTCTGTTTAGGTTTTTCACCAACCTTTGAACGACAACAGCATTAGTAACAGAAGCCAACCAACGCAGGAGCACTTTGGTGAGGGCCCACTCTGCACAGCCGGGGGTGCAAGCAACAATTTGTACAAACCAGAGAAGCATTTTAACAGGACCTGGGCATGCATTCAAAGTGTTCTTCCCACCTAAATTTAGGAACGTAATTAAAAAGCCTACACCTCTCTAGGCAATGGAGAACAGGACTCCCTCTGAAGTCATCCTGCCCGAGACCTCCAGAGATGCCAGCTGAGGAAAACTGGCTACTGGTGGAGCCGAGGGCAATTCTTTTCCTCACCCCTCTGCTATTTAGACTGGTAGGATGATTTTAGTCAGGGTGCTGTAAGTAAATTCAAGCCAAGATTTAGGCAGCTGGAAATACTCATGCTCATAAGTGACAACCCTTTGTCTCACTCATGCAGTGAAATCTCTGCTAACAGAAAACTTGATGTGAGAAATCTTTGACTGGCTCTGGCTGAAGCCTCCAGGAGAGGTGAACTTTCAGCAAACCTGAGATGCTTTGCATCTTGCTTTTGCTAACAACAAACTGAATTTTTCAAAATGCAGTGGGACTAGGTGATCCTTGCAGCTCCCTTGCAACTGAAATATTCTATTTTATCCTATTCTAATTTCCCTTGAAGTGCAAAGGCTGTAGCTGTCAGGCAGCAGTTCTCCACGGGGCATTGACATCTGTGCATTTACAGGCTGGTGCCTGCACAAATCTGATCCAGGTTCCTGCTAACATCACCCTCCCCACGCCCCAAACAAGGCATTGGCGCCCTGGGCCCCCTCCTGCTGAGACCCCGGGCTGGCTGATGAGAGCTGGGCAGAATCCTCCTGGAAAGGAAAGAGCCAGAAACCTCAGCCAGACTGCTGTAAATCTCAGGAGGGGACACGCTGCCCTTCCAGACCAGGACACTGATGGTCCAACAGGCAGCAGCCCCAGGAGGCTTCCCAGGGGATGCTCCCAGCCACGAGGACAGAGCCAGCTGTGAGGTGTTATCTTGGGAGCCACAGCTCCACACAGACCAGAAACAGGGTCTGCAGCCAGCCCCCAGTTAACGTTCCTACAGCTGAGGGAGGAAAACGTCTTGTAATTACCCACTACGGCTGTTAATGAGCCCAGAGGAACAAAGCCTGGAGCTGAGCTGGCATGGGCAGAGGGAAGCACCACCTGAAGTGGGAAGAGCATGGCAAGAGGGGCTGTGAAGGTGTTGGTAAAACCCAGCTCAACCCATACACCCATGGCAAGGGAAGTCCTGCCTTGTTTCCCCAGGCCAAGCGCCAGTGCAGGTGGCATCCAGTCTTGGCAAGGGAACGAATTTTCCAGCTTTCTGGAAAGGTCTAAAGCTCAGTCAGGGGCTGCAATGATTGTACCACCAGGCAAGTGACATTTCAAGGGACTGCCTTAAAGATAAGGCAAACAAATCCTAAAATACCTACCACTGTCCCTCACCATCTTCATGCAAGAGCTGAATTTCATCCCCGTTTTTCACCAGCAGGTCCTCTGATCCTCTCCTCTTGCAGTCTGCAAGGGCTTTGTATTTTCCTGGAGACTGTGGCAGAAAGACAAACTTATCTTATTTAGCTGCATTTCATATCACGCAGCTGTGATTTCTGACTGCTGCAGGGAATGTGACAGAGCCCTACCAGCCACCTTAATTAAAATTATTTCAAGACACTGTGGCTGAGACATCTCATTCCCCAGACCGAGATGCGGAAATTCCGAGAGGCACGGACGGGACACATCCGTCATCCAAGGAAAACGAGGCAAGCTGACCTGACCGACCACGGCAGCCCCTCGAGCCCTGGCACTGCTGCTGCCCCACCTACCAGCTGGCTCCCGTCCTCCTCCTCCGTGTCCGAGCAGTTGGACAGGTACTGGTGACCCGACCACTCCTCCAGCCCCTCGCAGATTTCCAGGGACTGGGACATTCCTGGCCAGCCTGCAAGACAGCGTGGGGCTCAGGCTGGGGCAGCCCAGCACCCGCAGGAGTGCCCCGAAGGGCGGGGAAGGGGCCGTACTTCTGTGGGGCTTGTTCTGGGGGGACACGAGCCCGCTGTCCAGCATCACCGGGCTGGTGCGCTCCGAGTCGTTCTCTTCGGAGCTGATGGAGGCTCTCTGCTGCTTCCTGAATCGCCACAAAAAGAACAAAATCAGTCTCAGTTTTACTTCACGAATGAACACAAACTCCGTGAGGTTTTGCAAAATAGGGTCAGAAATAATACTGGTACCTCTTATGGCACGTTTCTATAAAGATTAAGGACTTAGTGGCTTAATCTTTTTGGGAGGGTAAATGAAGTTGCTGCGGTGTCTCTACCCCTGAATTAGAGCTCCATCTCTGATCTGTTTCCATCTGCAGAGGAGCTGCAGCTCAGGCTGAGCTGCCAGGCTCAGCAGTGGCCCTCGCAGACCCCGTCCCCAGCATTGCCACCAAAGGGTGAGCAGCAGCGTGTCCCTCCCGTCCCCTCCCCAGAGACAGAAATGGGGCCAGCACAGAGCCAGCAGGACCCAGCCAGCAGGCACGGGGTGCCCACAGATGGGAGGGCACCCCGAGAGCCCCAGCCAGCGCCTGGCACTCACCCGTCACTCAGCTGGGAGGAGAGCGGGAGCTGCTCCGAGCACGAGCCAGGCTGCTGCTTCTCCACTGCTGGGAGGGCAAACACAGCTTAAAATCCAGCTTTTTATTAGCAACTGTCACACTTGAAGCATTACTTTGAAAATTAGACCTTTTGTACAACCCTATTGATTTCTGTTCAGAGAAAAACAGACCCACGGACTCTTGCAAAGCACAGACTTAATTATGACTAAGGTGGCATGCTGGCAGAAATTCAATACTGAGCATGCTACTGAGGACCATAATATGCTTAAAATTAGGTGTCTGTTATGTATCTTGTTGAATTAAACCTATGATAAATGTGAAATAATCCCCAAGGTAATGACAACCAAAAAAATGTATTTCTGTAACCCATTTTCACATGAGCACCCAGCTTGTACTGCTCCAAGTTATGTTATTTCCCTGTAATGTAAGGCCTCACTCCAGCATTTTGCTACCAGGCTTCTAAAAATCAATGCTCCGGTGAGAATTAGTGGAGATCAGCAATGTGACAACAGGAAAGCTGCTGCTGCAGAGTGAAAGCCACAGAGAAACTGGTCACATGTACCTTTTATGAGCTCTTGCTGCTTGAACAAAATTTTTCTTATTTCATTCAACCATGCCATCTTCAGATCTACTGTTTGGGCCTGGAAGAAGAGAAAATTGTCTGAATTTTGAATTAAGAGTCATCCATTATAATGCAGGAATAAAATCTTACTTTTCTCTGCTGCAATTATCTGAAATCCCCTTTTTTCCCAAAGCTACCACTAAATTTTAAACAGTCTTGATCTTTTAAAATTGATGGTTCCCATTACATGCAGGCAAGGCACAGTGGAAGTTGTAGAGCTATCACTACAACCCTGAAGATCAATGAGACACATTTTCCCCTCAGTGCTCTGAGGATGTGCAAACACCCAGATGCTGAAGCCACCAACCTGCACCACGTACACCTCTTCTCGCCCGCTGTACCAGATCTCGAATTTCCGGTGATCTCCCTTCACGTTCTCAGTTATTCCAACCGCATTCATCTGCAAATCCAAACGAACAAAAAAAATCAAACGTGACACAAAGCTCCCTCTTCCCTAGGAATCCAGACTTTTGACAGCAAGTTAAACCTGTTTTCACTGAATTTAGCACGTTTCATCAATTTTAATTTAAGTAGCAACTGAAAGTCATGATCTGTCTCATCCCTCCTGACTTTCTATCAGCTTGCTGCATTTTGGATAAGCTTTCCAAAACCAATCTATGGACCTTTGGGAACTTTTCATTTGGGAATCATTGGAACTGACTGAAGCATCACCTCAGTTGCCTCTTTCAGCACAGAATTTCTCAGATTTGGCATATGAAGATTTATAAATACGTGACATGTTATTTACCTACATACATCGTTTCTGCCACATTATTCTTTATTTACTCACTAAATTCTTTGTTTCCCTCTTTCAGTGATCTTTAAAACCCGTTTGTGAAGCCCTTAGCTCCTTTAGGAGTTTGAGTTCAATGACTTTTGGCCCCTGACCATCCCTGTAGGGGTGACACCACCCTCAGGTTTCCAAAAGGAGGGTTAATTTTTGGAAACACAGCCTGAGCTTTCAGGACGCACACAGACTTGAAGCTGAATGCTGCTTTACTCATTATCACCAATCACTTTTGATGGTTTGGATGAAAATACCAAAGGCCCAAATCCTTCAGGATCTGCACAACGTGACCCACCTGAACCAAGCTTAAACCATGATTAGAGACAAGAAACTCTTCAACAACAGGAGAGCTCTGACCTCCCTTCTGAACAGGCCACGAAGCTGCAAAATGCTGTAAAAGCTGATATCACATAAACCATCCTCTCCCTTAAAGCAGAGTTTGCTGGTAATTCATCACTGATTAAAGGATGGTCAAAAATAGCTCAGGTCTCCCACCTGCATGTTTTGGAACAGATGTAATAATAAAGGTATCATCTATCATAAATTATTCACGCAGACTGGATTAGACAAATCCACTATAAACACAAACAAAACCTTAGAAATAACATCTGTGCAGTGCTGCTGTTCCTCCTCCACAGGATGTGCATCCCCAGAGCTCTTGATCTGAAAGGCTTCGATGGTTACAGAACAGGTCCCATGGACAAATGTTCTGTTGCGACTTTTTCAAACGTTGGTGCCCCTTTTCAGTGACATAAACAGCCTCAGGGAGCAGGAACCAAGTTGCTCTTGACATCACAGAAACATTTAGACCAGGAAAGACCTCTGAAACCATCGAGTCCAACCGTTCCCCCAGCACTGCCAGGGCCACCACTAACCCCTGTCCCCAAGTGCCACATCCACACAGCTTTTAAATCCCTCCAGAGATGGGGCCTCCCCCACCGCCCTGGGCAGCTGGGACAACGCCTGACCACTCCTCATATCCAACCTGAGCCCCCTTCTCCTGTCAAGATGCCTTAGAAAGCTGAATGAGGGTCCATTCTGATTTCATAAAAACTTAAAATTTATGAGAGCTGTTGGAAGGGCAGCCTAGAGAGCACCTCACCCAGTCACTGCAGTTCCCAGTTCTGTGCATCTTGTTTACCTTGGCAATTTATAGAGGCTCCTGCAAAACTGCCCAGGCATCAAGATATTAGAAATTTTAGATGATCTACTATGATGATGCAAAGAAAAAGTGCCAGGAAGAGACAGATTGAAGGTCTGTTCATTCAGGTTAGTGGATTTTAAAATTCTTTTTCCTCCCCATGCCCAGGATTTACTGTCAGCAGCTGGATCACTGCAGTGCAGACCAGGCTGGGTTAGTACAAAGCTCTGGGATGGTGTTTCTCTGCATCAGCTTCCACGTGGCACCAGGCAGATTTACCTGGCATTGCAGCAACCTGCATCCTCTAAGTTACTGACTCTCAGCTGAAGAGCTGTTTACCACTGCACATTTCACAATATGCAGAATATTATCCTGAGGTTTTCTCTGGTTTGTTTCACGGATGATCTGTTACACAGCTTCCACCCAACAGCTCACTGCAGCCCTGAATCCCCAAAAAACACTGCTGCAAAGAAAAATAATTTCCTGATACTTAGGGACATGGTTTAGTGGTGGATTTGGCACTGCTGGGTTAACAGCTGGACTCAGTGATCTTAGAGGTCTTTTCCAGTATCAGTGATTCTGTGATCACAAACCAAATAAATGCTGAGCTCCAGAAACAGGATTTTGCCCTCAGTGCAGCAATTGTCAGAACAGGTGTGCAGATTTAATCCTGTCGCATCCATGGATTCTCTCACCCCAACCCCTCTGTGTGTCAGCTGGAGAAGGAGCCCTCTCGAGGCAAAGGGAAACTGTGGACACACTGCCTGGGCTCCTGAGCACAGGATTTTCTCCTCTGAGCTGGATTTCCCCCTGCCACCTCTTCAGTTCTTTCAAAAGCTTGCTTGGTAAAACAAGCACTGCAGGGAAAACAAGCTCTCCAGAAGGAAAATGATGCTGTTTGGGGAAAACACAAGGTACCGAAACATAGGGCCTGAGACTTGCTTTTATTACATAATTTGTAACATGCACCAGAGCTGAACAGACTTACCTACTGTTACCTGGTTCTCTGACTGCTTATGGCATCTCCCTCCCCAGACCCCACTGAGACCAGGGACCTGCAGCAGGGACCTGCTCTGCCTCCAAGTTCTCCACCTTTTCCAGTCTAATATATACCCCTACTGGGTCTTCATTTTTCAGTAAAAACAAGGCAGAGCACTGAGAAAAAAATGCTGATCTTAGAACTGCTCATCACACACAGGGTGCCAGAAGGTCTCTTCTAGAGCAGCACTGTGGGAATTTTATTGGTAATAGTCAGCATTTATAGGGTTGGGACTGTTGTTTACATCCCTCATATTTTGCCATAGGCTACTCTTGTCATCTGATAATTTCCTTTTAGCTGCAGCTGGAGCCTGCAAAGGAGAAAGGCGATGGGGAGGAACAGGAGTCATCCCTGCATCCTCCCACAGGGTGGGAAATCGGGCTCAGGAGCAGCCGGGCAGAGCCGGCCCTAGGGGCCTCCCCGGGGCACGAGGAGCCCCCTTGCTCTCCCAGGTGGGCTGAAAAATACTCAAAACGCCCTCACCCACTCCTGGAACACGGACTAGAGCAGGGGCCAGGCACATTGGTCCCCCTGGGATTGGCACAGCTCTGTTTGCCTGGCAGAGTCACATCCGTGGCTCCGGGTCCATGGGCTCTCCCAGCTGCTGCCTCAGCTCTGGGGGTCCTCAGAGCTCATTCAACCAACAGCCCTTCATGGATATGGCACGTCCCTGTGAGGCACCACAGCCCTTAGCAGCTGAGAACAAGCCGCTGGGTCGGAGAAGAAATGCCCTCTGGCTCTGCAGAATCACTGCTCTGCAATATACATGGCTGTGTAAAACACCCTTACTTTCATAAATAAAAATAAAAACTCCTTACTTTCAAAAAGTGCTTAAAGCTGTAAGATGAGGTTTTGTCATATCCATCTCCGTGCTCCTCTCGCTTCTTGCAGAAGACCAAGGCTTTCTCATACAGAAACAGGTGCCTCTGCATGGGCTTGAACCTGGCAAGATCCTTCATTTTTGTTGGCCCTTTTCGGTGTCCTGTCCAAACACTGAAAGATCCCTGCATCAATACTTTCCCCAGTTCGCTCAGGTCACCCTGGGGAGAGCATGACAAATAAAAAAGAAAGAAAAAGACGTCAATTAAAGTGTAAGAGGACTCCCCAAACAATGACAGGACGCAGGGCCAGCTCTGTTCCAAGGCACGTCCCTCCAGGAATAGATCTTCCAGGAAGGATCAGAGGACCTTTTGGGAGCAATGACCTGGTGCCATCACCTGGTGCCAGGGGGGAAGCAGAGGTCTCATGCAGGGCTGCAGCTAGTCTAGAAAGTCAGGAACTGTAAGAGCTCAAAAGAAAGGAAAACCCTCCAGCTCCTATGGAAGAGCACGTCAGGGCTCTGGCTACCTCAGCGGGACAGGGCAGATGAGATTTGAGCCTGGACCGAGGTGCTGGACGATGGAATTCTCAAGGAGGCCAGGAGTGGGATCAGCAGCTTTGAAAGCCTCACCCTTCCCCAAAACCATAGCAAAGACAACCTCTCCAACGGGAGAGGTTCCAGCTCAGCCTCAGAGAGCAGTTTGTCACACGCTGCATGGGAAACGCTGCCAAGGCACCCCAGCTGAATTATTGGGGCAGCCACGAGAACACAAAGGTGCACACTGGAAAAATACTCTAGAAAACCACAAGGTGGCAAGTGTGGGCACCGTGCAGCTCTGGGTACGCCCCAAAGCCCTGAAATCAGATGGAAGACTGTCACCTGTGAGGGCTCCCTGATCCCATTCACTTTGTAGCTGCTCTGGGATGGTTCTCAGCTCACACATTCTGGACACCATCCACTCCCAGAGCATCACCTAGCCTT
Organism: Oriolus oriolus; assembly: GCA_013400235.1. NCBI lineage: Eukaryota > Metazoa > Chordata > Aves > Passeriformes > Corvidae > Oriolus > Oriolus oriolus. Next base: position 613,340 of record VXBT01012723.1, on the reverse strand, counting down.
GTGCAAGGGCTCTCTGTGCCCAAACCTACTCACATCATATCCTGTTATTGAAATCTGATGCATGGAGTCGTTGACTGACTTCAGCAAATCCAGCATTGCAACCAGAGCTTCTTGAAGTTCCTGAACTCCATCGCAGCTCGTGCTGTACTTTAGCAGCTCCTGAAAATAGAAATAGGAGAGCACGTGTTTGCACTTGAACAAAGCAGATTTTTCCACCTTGCCCAAAGTTTCCAGTGCCCAGAAGTGACCTACACAGAGTTTCTTTTTTCATGTCACTGGAAAAAAGACTCCCTCTAAAGCACAGTCAGTATGAGGTGTGCACAGGTCAGTGAAGGATGGCCTATTTTAATGTGTTTCCTTAAGGATGGTGTCAGTAGAGAGCAGCATCACGTTCATCTGATGCCTTTGTGTTGTGTTTTCCTGCTTGGTAAGATATGGGAAATGAGGCTTGGGTTTTTCATTAGCTGCCAATGGGCCATACATGCCCTCAAACGAGCTTGCAGCAGATGACTGTCTTCAGACTGGCACACACAAGGAACAGAATTAATAAATCCAGAGCCTTCAAGTCAGTAAATGGAAGACAGAATTTTACCACTGAGATAAAATTAGTTTCATTTCAAATCTCCTGGGCCCACCTACAGCTGCATGTATACTCATTCAAGAGGCCTGAAGGTGGGGTTCAGAAGCTACTACCCAAGTGTTATTCCTGCCTTACAAAGCCAGAATAACAGCACTGCCCTGCCTCAGATGGGGGACACAAGAATAAATGCATTAAAGATTACAGGCACATCAACACCCGAGGAGAAGAGATGCAACAATTTATTTCATTCATCAGATTCTCGTGATCATCTCTGGCTCAGTTTTCTTACAAGTGCTTCTGTAATTTTGCATCTCTGAACAGATTCAAACAGTCTTTCCTCAAAAAATGGCTTGTTAAAAGCACTTGTTCCCTTTTCAGGTATGTCAGCATTCATCTTCACTGAAAGCCACTTCAGAGGGCCAAGATAGGCAATATGTCATCCAAAGCTTGGTGCTGATTTACAGGTAACCTTTAATTGAAAAATAAAACAAACTGGAAAACAAATCTGATCTATCTGCTGATACCCTTTGGAAGCAGAACATGAAATACCTTCAGAAGTAACTGGTATTTTGTCAGGCGCTGCACTGGCTTGAGCAGATAGGAATCCAGCCCGAGTTTGTGTTCTAATTTTCTTTGGCATTCCTGGAACACAGAACTCAGACTCAGTAAGTTTTGCACCAGCTCTAAGGAGCTATTCCAACAGCACGACCATGGGGTTTGATGGCTTTGAAGAGCTCATGTCAAAGTGCTGAATGGTGACGACAACTAAAGAAATATTACAAGAACACGCAAAACAGCGCAGGAGTGGATCTGCCTCGGACTCCTGGTGTACAGGAGACTCCAGCATCTCCTCCTGTGAGCATCTGGTGTGCACCTCTCACACAACACTGAACAACAGCAGGAGAGTCGTGGGGTGCTGAGGAGGGTGCTGAGGACGAGGGAGTGTCCCATGGCCACGCCTGCCTGGGTGGAACAAGCAGCTCACCTGGAAGAAGGAGCTCTCGGAGCACTGCCTCCACAGGGACTCGGAGCGGGGCTTGTTCTGGCAGTATTTCTCATACATCTGGAAATCCTCCCGCTGCAAGGGAAGCCGAAAGGCAAGTCACCCTCAGGGACCCAATCCTGCTGGGCAGCAAACACGGCCAGCACCCAAACTGTGTGTGCTTTTACCTCTGCCGCCAACTTTGAGATATTAAAGTGACAGAGTTTGGGTAAGAAAAGCACAGCTGGGGCTCACAGCAGGCCCCAATGGCTGCTCTGCCCCATCTCTGCTGGCCTGGTTGTTGGTACTGAGGGTCAGGAGCCTCTCGCTCAACCAACATAACTGAGGCACTGCAGGGTGTGACAAACCAGGAGAAACACTGGCCTTCGAGTCTGCTTTATCCGTGAAAATGAGTCACCCACCCTGTCTAGAAAGCAACATCCCACTCTCTCGGGCGCTCCCAGGCAGTTTTCCAAACTGTGCAGGAAAATTCTGCAAGAGATGGGAGAAGGGACAAAAAGGCAGCAGTGAGCAAGGTAAGGTTTGGGTATTTCAGCGTTACAAGGGATCAGTCTGATAAAAGGGGAACAGAGCAACACCATACTTGTTGTGGAAGTCATAGATCTCGGGCATGTTTCCGAAGAGGACGTCCTTCCTGTTCCTCAGCACGGGGGGCAGGAGGATGAGCATGGCAGGATTGTCCATCTCAGCTCTGTAGCCCTGCCAGGTGCAAAAAGGGTTCATCACTCAGGGCACATGAACAGACTTTCAACATGATCTCTTTGTTTCTAAGTGCAACATCCCTTTTATTCCCTGGTTTTGTTCTCTAAACCCCTGTCTTTCAGTCCCTGGGCACATGGGGTTGTGGTCCAGGAGGGAATGGCTTGGGGCAGCTCCTGTGGGGCTGCCAGCTCTGCAGAGGTGTCCCAATTGTCCAAAGGCAAACCAGCCTGGCTGCAGGAGAGGACCCACAGGAATATCTGTCTGGGGACAGCACATCCCCTCCTGTGTGACCACGGGACTCGGGAGAGGCAGAGTGTGCAGTCACACACAGCCTCGCCAGAACCAGAGCACGAGGCAGTGAGCTACAAACCAGACACAGCCTGGCATCAAATACCAAACTCAGTGGGCTTTTTGCTCCTGTACGAGACATGCTGAGCACCAGGGCCTTGCTCTCCTCAGTGCTTCAGGAATTCTGGGCTCTGTGGCTCCACTTGCCCCTTGAAATCACGGGCTCCCAAACTGGGGAGGAGATGGAAGGGACGATACTGCAATACAAATTGTTGGGTGGAACTAGGAAATAATGTAAAGGTCCCCAGGGTAATACCCCATCACTGCACCAGATATGGCAAACTTCCTAACTGCAGTGCAGGGAGAAGGCACAGCCAGAGCTCAGGACCATCGGGGCAAAGAGCCCCCCAGGAATGGCGTTAGCCACAGCTCCAGCTGGCCCTGCTGGTCCCCAAGGACTGCACAGAACTGAGGCCCTTTGAACATGAGCAGCAAAAATGTGTTCAGTATGTACAGCACATCTCCTCTGGCTTTCCAAACTAATCTCTCACACTCACTGTGGCTGGAATCAATATTCTTTACACTAAGGAGGCATTTTGTAGTTGATTAAGGATGCAATAGATGATAAGTATCTGGAAAATTAGTCATTTTTATTTAAGGCCAGCAAGCAGGCTTCCCTCTTTAAAGGAAATACTGTTTTCAGAAAACTGAAGTCTATCTGTCCATTCTTCTCTATCTAGACTTGATGTGCACAGCAATAAATCTGTGTACCTGCCAACTGCTTCATCACAGAGAGTGTGGTTTAACAAAAAACCCAATCAGTGCAGGGAAATTACGTGTAACTACCTGCAGTCCAACAGATTTATATCCTGCTTGCTCCTGGGTAAGGGAAATGTGAGGGGGGGAGCTATTTAACAGCCAACTTGTTTTGGCCATCAGCAAGAATTATTTTGGAATAAAGTAGAAGTATCTAAAACGACAGTGTGAGAAATCATAATCTGCTCTCTAAAGTAATGTGCTTCATACTGTCATGAGCTTCACAGCATTGAGATAGAATTCTCCCAAGGATAAAACACAAGCCTCCTTCTTTTGTCTCCCAAAGGTAAAGGAAATTAGGGAACAGTAAAAAGAAACAGCTTTTTGTATATTTTACAGGCACTGCTAAGGCTAATTACCACTGCTTTTGTGTACAAACAGAAGGCTTCTCCTTCACTGTGGATGAAAAGCTCATCCTGACACCAACTGTTCCTGCAGATGCCTCCAACAAAGAAAACCTAAGGACAAAACTTGAGCATTTGTGCCCGTCTTGGGATCTGACAGCCTGGTGGAAACCTGCCCTGTCACATCCTTGCTCAGTCTGACAGAGTGGCAGGTGCCCTTTTGTACAAGTCACCAGGGAACAGCGATGAGCAACCTGGAGAAGTCACTCACCGTCAAAACAGTGAAGAGTTCCTCCACATACACTCTCTCTGTTTCTATAAGCTCATTTATGACATGGCTAAAATAAAAAAAAAAATAGAAGTATATTATTTTCATGTCTATAAAAAGCCCCACAAGTGATCAGTGCAGTTCAAGGAGCCCAAAACATTGTGTGATCTCATTGATAACCAAGAGGTAAAAGCTCAAGAGATGATACCTGGGTCAGGCTGGAGGAACACAGGGATGGGGCAAGGACTGGCCAGAAATAAAAACCATTTTAGGTGCTGCAAATGGGGCGAGTGCTTACCCTTTCAGTATATCTAAGCTGTCATCACTGTCTGAGATAAAATACTGCAAGGAATTTCTCTTCTCCTGATAGTCGTGCATGACTTCGATCTGGAAGAGAAATGGGGTGCACTGGAAGGAGCTGCAGGAAGGGCACTGCAGGGGCAGGAGGAGCCAGGAAACTCTTTGGGAAGGATGAAATATGCTTCCTTACAAGAAACTTTGTGCAGTAAACCTTAAATGGGAATAACATATAATGGGTAGCCAAGTATTCCCAGGAATTCCTCTGCGACACAAAATCTGGCAATACTGGTAACACAACCCATTAGTGCAGAGGCCAGAGAACAGTTTGCACAGGAGAAATATCTGTGCATGGGGATATTTCCTAATACACACCTCTGTTATGTAAAAAACAAGTTCAGGGAATAACACACAGGAAATTGGTATCTGGATATTGGAAAATCGACCCAAGGCAGAGCTCAGGTGTTGGACTAATCCAACTAAAGCATATGGATATGAGAGGGTTTGGGTTTGCTTGATTTTTTTAAAAGGAAAAAAAAAGAAAATAAAGAGAGCATCTCCAAACCCAAAGTACAATCAATCTTTAGAGCAGTTTCAGTTTTTCAGTGTATAAAACTCACTCAGATTTCACAAATAATTTTTACCTTGCGAGAACTTGGAGTTTTTCTTGAAGTTTTCTTCCCAGGGAGAGAGAGATCAAATGAAAATTTCAAACTGGAATTAAAATCCACACCTTGGGTAGAAAAAAGCAGAATTACATAATGTACATCTATAGTGAAAGAGATTCTTCAAACAGAATCTAGTAAGTCAGAAAGAAAAACGGGACATGCTTCAAGAATAAATAGTCAGCCAATACTAATAGCAAACTGACAAAATAAAGGGCATTTATCCCAAACAACACTAATTCCACATAGCACTCACACGGTCATAAAGGCCATAAAGTAAAAATATTAATGAAAAACAAAATGCCCACTAAGGGAACACAGTAATCAAAACCTAACAAAGTCTCTGAAGCCTGAGCAAATGATAACAGCAAAAACAGTAAAAACAAAGAAACTACAAAAAAGAACATCCCCTACTAGGACACTGTTTTAAAGTCCTTTTATGACCATAGGGCAAGATGCTCAGCTGTAATAAACTGTTTCTCCATCCTGCACACATTTATTGATATTGTCAGTAAATTATTACAAGTTGTAATTGAGCTACAGAAGTAAACTGGAAGCTTAAAAATAAAGCATCAATCCCTCCAATGAGTTACATGACATCATTCAAATACTTCATGAGAATAATGTGGACGTGCTGGAGAGAGTCCAGAGGAGGCCATGGAGGTGCTGTGAGGGCAAAGTGGTGAGGAGAGCAGTCAGCCCATCTCCAGCTGGTCCAGGTCATCACCCAGGCCTGGGACCTTCAGGTGCAAACAGAGAGCTCTGGATGCTGGAGACACACCCGAGGTGTGCACGGGGTGTGACCCATCACACATGGGAAGACCCAAAAGAGCTGAGGACTTGCCAGTGGTCCTGCTCAGAGCCTTCCACGGGCAGGAAGGGAACACAGATATGAAGCTGCATGGGAGAGGGGCACCAGCTTCTGTTGCAAGAGTGACTCTACTCCAGCACCTGGGCTCTGCCACAGCCTGCAGCGCCAGTTCTGCACAACTCACTACACTTTAGGGCTCAGGGTGGGACAGATTTACTCTTTCCCCAACTCTCAAAAAAAAAAAAAAAAAAAAAAGCTTTAAAAATTAGAATTACATTTCTCCAACAGGCTTCAAATCCAGGGCAAAGATAAAAGAGGAAGCATCTGTCCTCAGACAGAGAAAGAAGGGGGGAAAGGGGCATAGAAATATAAGGAAGAAAAGAATAGAGGACGAAAGTGATGTGCTCAGAGTTGGTTTGGTTTCAATCCACACCACAAAACCCATCCCTCTCAAAGCACTCCCAGCAGAGCTCAGCATGTGCCTTTGACACTGCACATGATGCCAGCAGGCCTGCAGCAGTTTGATGTTTGGTATCAAACAGGCCGTGTTAAAAAGCTCTCTTGTCATGATCTATCCAAAGAGGAGCCTTTTGTCTTCCCCCACTTGATCACTGCCCTCAGGAAGAGGATTAATGGAGGACGCCTGTGCTTTGCAGGTGACCGAGCGCCTCTGCTAGAAAAACTTGCATCCCATAAAGGCATGAAATAAGTCCAGCTGAGTGATGATGATCTCAGAACATCCCACAGAGGTGGCCACTCATTTACCCTACTCTTTAAGTCAACAATCTGTCTTTAACCCTCTCCTCTTTCTGGAAAGCCGGAAAAGCTGTGCTAGGTAAAACAGGCAATGGTCCAGTTTAAAGACTCAGAGCTTTTTTACTGATTGAGGAAAGGGCTTCAGAAGGTAATGTGCTTTAGAGAGGATGGCATCAGCCTGGGAGGAGGAAGTCAGATTTACTTGCTGCACTGGCCTGCATCTAGAGTAGCTTCATTTCCCTCATTGCATCTAGCTTCATTCCTGCCCCTCCACTTGGCTATTTACATTTCTCATTCCCTGAACTGAAGCTGCCTTTGCTGCTGTATGACACCTGCTACAACTCACCATAACCAATATTTGATAATTCATCACAAAAACCTTGCGTTAAAACACAAATGTTTAATTGCTTTTATGTAGTCAGATTGCTGAATTTAATATTCTGACATAATTTAGCAAGTCCCTGGTTGAAAATACACAGGCTCTACTTTGGAATCTCTTTTAATTCTGTCTGATACACTCAGGGCTGCCAAGGACGAAAGTTTTAATGTTATCATTTAAAGCTAACATGGTGCCACATCCCATTACCAAAACTAGGGCAGAACATTCAGTGACCTCAGTTCACTGAGAATTTGTACCTTTATGGGCATTAATTATTCCACAATTGGGATTTCAGGAAGACACGCTGAAGGAATCAAAAGGAGTTAAGCATCCAGCTCATTTCTGTTCATGAGATTTGAGCTCCTCATTTCTCCAAGCTCCTTTGCAAACATCAGTCTAACTTTATGTCAGTTCCAGCTCAAGACAGCCACAGAGAATAGGCAAGCTAATAAATTTATAAACCTTGCCCTTTTTTCCCTGTAGTATTAATTCACCAGTTTCCAGCCCAGCAGGATGGCACGAAAGCAGAACTGGAGGTGTGCACTAATTACAGCTCTTTTTTCACTGAGTATGACATGGAAATAAATAACAAGCAACCAGCTTCATCCTTCACCCAGGTATGGGAAGTTCCACACAAAAATTGGAAAGATAATAAATCACCTGATACATATTTAACACTATCCAATAACTCTTATGTGCCAGCAAGGTTTAGTTAGTTTCTCAGAACCATCCTAAGCCTTGCTTTAAGGCAGGAAAAGTAAAATTATCAGCTGAAAATACCGTAATTCCACAATATTTTACCATGTTTAGGAGAGAACAAGGGTGACTTTGATCTCGGTGGGTTTTCTGGCCGAGGAGCCACTAGCTGGACGGGCCGCACGTGTTTATCCAGCAGCTTCCTGAAGCAGGACTGCCGGTTCTCAAACATGCTGCGAACGTTTTCGAGCTTGACCTGCACTGACTGGATCTGGCACTGCAGAGAGTAAGAAGAGACTCACATAATTTGCACTGTGACCCAAAGCAGAGGGCTGGAAAGGTGACAGCACCGCCACACGGTCCAACCTTGCTTTTCACTTGTGTAACAAGGAAGCGGAGGCGTTGCTTACCTTCAACTCAGATGTTAAGACTGACTCAAAATCGTAGTGCAGGGCTTGGGGATTATAGTTTAAGTAGGCTGAAGAGCTTTCAAGAAATCTTTCTATGTCCTGGAGTGCTTTCTGAGCGCCTTCTTTAGACTGGCACTTATCCATCTGCTGGTTGGCGAGCAGGTAAGCACCTTCATCGCAGCACTGCAGAGCCTGGGGACAGCACAGGCAGCGAGAGCCTCAGTGGGACCCTCCACTGCAACGAGGTGCTCACGAGGAATGTCATTTATTGGATCTGTATGGAGCTAAACAGCACTCCCAAGGACCTCAGCACTCACTGTGCTTTGATTAGAAAGCAGAAAGGCCACATTTTTTCTGTAAGGTGACTGCAGTCGTCAACAGACCCAGCCAAGCTGTTCCTACTTTACCTGGCTAAAATTAGTGGTGTACCTGACACGGAAGGACCAGCGCAGAGCTGACCCAAGTGACAAGCAGATGTTTATTTCTCCAAATGGGAAAGCTGAAGTGGGCCCTATGGAGCTTACAGTGAGGCTGGCAGGTTTCTTGGGGCTCAGTGGCACTCACACACTGCGCTGGGCACAGGCGCGAGGAGCTGCTCCAGCCAAGAGCAACAGAGAATCTCCAGTGCTGTGACCAGGAAGGGAGACACGGAGAGCAGGACCATGCTGTGCTCCAGCACAGCCCCAGGCTAGACCCTGGGCACCAACCAGGACTGCAGGGAGCCCAGGAGAGGCCCCTGTCCTGCAGTTGGGAGGCTGCTGAGGAACCGTCCGTCCCCACAGATCAGCACAGCGCTGGAGCGGAGCACATGGGAAAAACAAGCTCCCCAATTCCCCGAAACAGGGAAATGGAACAGGGTGAAACTTCACTGTTTCTCTTAATTGGCCTCGAGCATATTACAGCCGTGTGCCTTCTGGCCTAATTAGCGTGAATTTCCCTAAATGAATATTTGATGCTGATTAAGATATCATAGAGCGTTGGAGCCACACGACTCCACTTCCATACTAGCACACAGCAGCTGTGCCTATCTACCAATCTGTCACCTTGTTTTACACTCAGCTATGTTCATTCTTAATAAATCTCTCAGAAAAAAGAGCTGGAGTTTCTGAGAAAGCATTACCTCTGTCACACTGGGCATGAAAACCTCCAAAGTCAATTAATACACGGATGCAGCATGAAAGCATGACCAAGAGCAGCAGCTGAACTTGGTGTTCTGAACTGCCCTTTGGAGATGCCCATGTCTTTTCTGCAGACCTCACATCACCAGCAGATATCTGTTTGCTGACTACCCACCTAAGTGAGGGGTGTGGGACTCCCCCAGCCTCTGGGGAACACCTTCCTACCATTAACAGCTGAAGAAAAGCTGCAAATTTCAGATGCTTCCAGCTAAGAAGCAGAGAGGCTAACCTCATGGAGAAGCTATCTCCTCAGAGCACTGTGTCTCTGAACTCTACCTGCTGAAGGCGGGTATGAAGGTCCAAGGTCTTCTGCAGGCGCATCTGCTTCCGCTTGATCTCATCAGACAGGAGGTCGGAATGGTGCCGCAGCTCGTTGCACTGCTGGCAGATCAGGTTGAGGGCGTAGTGATGGTTTGCTGCGAGCTGGTGTCCGTGCAGTATCACCACCTGGGCCTTCCCTATCAGATCCTTCCGTGAGAGGGAGAGAATGCATTGCACGCTGACAGAAACAATGCCAAAATATCCACATATGCCAACATGCACTTTCCCACCTTACCAGATTTCAGGCACCCATGGAGATGACTGCCATTAGGAGTAGCCAGAATGGGTGGCTCATGCAGGATAAAATGGTAGCCACCATCTGGGAAGAAAAACTTTTGCTATCCATAAAGAGGATGAAGAAGAAAGCAGTATTTCACCGAACTAGCAACGCTGTGAGCGCCTGCTGGCAGTGCATCACTGCCCTCTCCCTGAATAAACTCCAGGTTAGGCCCACTATGCTCCCCAGCACCAAAGGGAATTGGGGTAGTTAAGGTGTATCCTGATGCCAAGAACACACAGTCTTTTCTGCACACCTCAGTCAGTGCAATGGTTATGGTTTCTCCACCCATTCCTTCCACTGGGATGGCTTTCCCGCTGCACCCTGCCTGCCTGGCCTTCTGATCCTCCTCCCTCTCTCCATAAACATTTCTTCCAAATGGCCAGAAAGCCTCAGACCTTTCTCTAGAGCTCTTGTCTTCTGTGTCCAGATCCCCCAGGATTTCTCTGCTGACCCTGGCCCACGTGCCCGGCACATCCCTTTGCAAAGGTCACATCCTCAGCTGGGCTCCTGTGAATCATCTCTCTTCACTCTTCTTTCCCCTACATCTCTTAGTCTTCACCCATATGTTATGTTCAAGTCACAGACATGTCAGGATACAACTTCTTTGCAACTCCATGTGCCTGGTAACAAGTTTCTCCCTATAAGCACAGCTAAAGCACTTAAAATATAAATAATTCTTCTTCCAGCTCATTAAATCCCACGCCTCCCCCATGTTCAGACATTTATCTGTTCCAGATTTTCATGGTGGCTCAGCAATTTATTTTAACTGTGATAATTAAATACCCTGTTCCTGGCTTTCAGAGTGATGACGGCGCTGCTGCGCGGAGCAGAGACGTGAAATCGATCCTTTCGTGCAGCACTTACCAACAAATTACACCAGAACCAGGTAATTGCAGGAAACACCTCCCACCACAAATACAGAGCGTGGCTCTTGTGTTTCATTAGTGCTTTTTCTGTGTAAGATTATCTCACCTGAGCCATCCCATGGAAATGATCCAAGTCCTTGAGCCTCTGTTTCACTTGGGGGACGCTGTCGCCAGTGTCGGGCAGCTCTGCTTGCTGACCCATTAAAAACTCAATGGCATTCTTGACCTAGACACAAAGAAGAAGACTGATGCAAAAGGATACAAAGCACAGGCAGGAAATCATTCTGAGACCAAAATTAATCACACTTGAGCTAAGATTGCTAAATCCAATAATACAACTAGTGTCCAAGAACTAATTTCTAAATTCAAAGATGCTTCCATCAGCAAAATCCACGCGACTGCAGGGCAGTGATACCTAAATTAGCTCTGAATGAGGAAGGACAGCCGCCTCCCCAAGCTAGCTACCCCTGCCACAGTCAAGGAACAGCAGCATAAATTAAACACTCTCAAAACAAAAAGCATCAAAACTTCTCTCCATTAGATCTCCAACTCTCCCTTCCGCCAACGGAAGCGCAGCCGATCCTACCTCTTGAAAACTTTGCTCAAACTTCCAGAGTTGTAAATATTGTTCCATTTTTAACTGGTGTTTTTCCCAGAAGCCGTCAAAAGCAGTCTCCATCTCACGCAGCTGACCAAGTAACCTTGGGCACAGATAAAGGACAGGAGTGGAACAATTTGCAAACAGAGGACAAGCAGAGATGGACAAGAGCTAGAGATCACTTACACAGGTTTTCTGAACCCAAGGTCTCAGAAGAAGTCAAGAGACACGACTTGAGATGAATCAGAGAGAGTTTTAATGAAATCCTCACTGCAGGTGACAGCAGCTGTGTGAAGCACTTGTTGCTATCTCCATTTATCTGGGTAAAACCTGGGAGCCTGGCATGGGAGAACCCTGCATCTGCTCCACAGCCTCATCATAACAGTGGGGATGAAAATCAGAGCAAGTCAAAATCATGAGAGAAGCCACCCAGCAATTTGATGGACTGGAGCAAAATTCTGGTATGTTTGTCTTTGATAGGTGACCTAAACAACACATCTACACCTAAATAATTTTAGTGTTTCCCCTGAAAAATCAGGGTAATTAGGGACACAGTGCACTCACCGGTTCACAGTCTCCCAGTCCCCAGGCCTCTCTTGCTGCTGCTCCTGACTGCATTCCCCGGAGTCAGGCTCTTCAAAACTGCTCAAAAGCAACTTTCCCTCTTTTGTGACTGCTGTAATATCTTCCTGTACAACACAAAACATTTCTGATTCAGGCTACTTATTGTGAGGTAAGGGTTAAGTAATCTGGTGTTTCTCCTGTCTTAGTTTCCCTGTGTGGAATGAAGCACCAATATCCAACAGACTCCCAGCAGATGTTTCAGTCCTCTTAGCATGGAATTAGCCCCTGGAGCTGCACGAGGCTGAGCCACAGACTGGTCACTGGGTAGAAAGTGGCGCACATGAAAACATCAGGCCACAAAAGGATTCAAGGGGCAGGAGGCCAGCACTGCCCCAGCTCTCCCCTGATGAGCAGGTGGTGGTGGGAGACATCTGCCCACAAGTTCATATCTTTGAGCAAGTTCTTGCACAGCTTGAAGGCTGTGCTTCTCCACCAAGGCTGGGAGAGGAGGCTGTAAGCAGAGCATCCCATGGGGGAACAAAGCCAGCACCGAGCCCACACAGCACCACTCACTACAACCTCTACATACAAAGCCACCCCTTCCGATACAACCTCCACTTAGGGAAAATTTAAACCCTTGGTGTGTTCATTAGCTTCAGCTGAGGTGCTTTGTGCTGGCTGGGTTCAGCCCCAAAGCAAACAGATGCATTTAGCCAATTATTTTCAGGAAAAAGAGGCCAAACACAGAAATGAGGAGGGAGAAAACACATGTAGCTGATAAACTGAGATGTTAGAGGCCCTGAAGGAGTGACCTGTGTATGGCTCCACTGGAGAGCCAGGTGCTGCAGGAGTAAGAGCCCATCCTGGGAGATGGCCAGGTTTCTATTGCAAGAGAAACAATGGCAAAACCTCCTCAGGGAGAAGATTCAGAAAGCCCAGACTCGTTTAAATGTCTGCCTGTCCCAGACAGCTCCCAGCAACCTAAACATAACATCAGCTTCAGGGCAGCAGCCCGGGAGCAGGACACAGCTGCAGGAACTTCCCCTTTGCCGCACACAGTTCCACTGCCAGTTTGCATCCCCGTCACTAAAACATCCTGGAAGATGACCACAAGGCAGAAAACCCCATCTCCTTCTGATACTGCCACATGCAGGGGACTCAGAAGGGAGGAGGAATTGTGCAGCACGCTTTGGACTGCAGGTGGCTGTTATTTCATCCTCTTACACCTCACTCTCCAGAGACCCATGTTCCTCTTTTGGTTCAAAGCCATTCATCATCCATACAGCAAAGCAGCCCGACTGTCAAACAGGCGTTAACTTCACTTTTTCTGTTCAGTATATCAATGGGGTTAACTTCTCAGTTACTCTGTTTAATTATTTTCTGTCATTTTTTCATTGTGCTCGCAGCCAGTTTCTGTTCAGCACCACAGTTACATAAATTATTCTGATTGACTAATTATCTGAATTCAGGAATCAACTGTACCAATCTTGGGGTTGTCATGAGAGAGGCAAGGATCCCATGTCTTGCTGTCACCACAATCTGTGCAGTTTCTCATCTGCTTTTGTGTTTCATGGCCTTAGAAGGAACAAAAGAAAAAAGCCAACAGACCTCGTTTCAGTCAAAAACCAACAAGTGGTTTTGATATTTGAAATTAATAGATGAGGAATTAAAAGCAACAGATGGCTTGTACTGAGTGCTGCTGTGCTTTCTGCGCAAAGGAAAGCACGTGATGTGTTTTGCTTCTCCGCAGTGAAAAGTGGGCACTGCTGACTGGTTTATCCACAGAACTACACCCTGTAGTTGGTATTTGCCCCCCACACAGTCCTGGGTGTGCAGCTGAAGTCACTGGGTCATGCTGCAATAGATGCAGCTGCTATTTTGTATTACTCTCTTCACTTTCAAGGAAGAGATGGAGGCCCATTGACAGCATCTATAACGATACTTTCCAAACATGCACACAGGCACTTATGCCTACACACACCACAGTTTGGATGACATTTTCAGTATTTCTTAGAGGCAGCTTTCTGGGAACTCACTGACACATGAATGACACATGATTATAAATTAAAGTAGATACAATTCTTTGACTAAAGTAAATGAAACCTGTCACAAAGCAAAGGAGCTCATTCTTCAGCCACACAGAACAACTATTAACACAGTGATTGCTTCTGAAGTCAGGGTTTGGGGCCAGGCCTGTGCTGCTCCCTGAAAGATGCAGGAGCACCAAACACAACAGCCTGATAAAGCAGCAGCTGGCTGCACTAAAGCTTCCATTGACTCCTATAATAATATTAATCACAATCACAAAGAGTTGAAAAAAAATTTAAAATATTCAAGAAACAAATGTTGTTTCAGACAAAACCTGACGGCTCACATGAAGACAGAGATCACACCGTGAACGCTCTGTGCCGCGTGCTCACGCAGAAACCTTCACCTTGGATGCTCTCCAGCACAGTTCCCTTGAGTCCCCCAGGGAAGATCCACCAGGCAGAGGGACCAGGGGACAAACCACCCTCCCAGACCTGCTGATGAACCTCGCACGCAGCTTTCCGCAGCCGGGGGGGCGAGGCAGAGGGGATCCCAGCTGGGGACACCGACACGCGGGTGACAGAGCCTCCCGCGGCCCTCCTGGCAGCCAGACGTGCAAAGCCCACGGGAGGAGCGGGCTACAGACACGGCTGCTGCAGGAGGAGGCAGCTGCGGCTCGGGCAGCGCGCTGGCTGTGCTGGCAGGGCGGGCTGCTCGCTGCGGGGCAGGTGCACGGGGAACACGGGGACGGTCGCGCCGCGTCCCACCGCGCCTGGCAGCCCGCACACACGCACGGCAGGGCAGGAGGATGGGCACCAAACAAACGGGCAGCCAGCCCCCAGGAACCCTGCCTGCTGGGCACACAGGCGCTCTGCGGGGCCGTACCTTGAGCTGGTAGTACCTCTCGGTGCGCAGCGCCAGGATGCGCTCGATGGAGTACATGTCCTCCGGCAGCTCCGTCTCCGCCAGCTCCGTGCCAAAGCACTGCAGCAGCTGGGCGATTTCCTTCACCGTCAGCGCAAAGCTCTCTATGGCCTGGTGGGACACGGGGACTGCGGTCGGCTCGGGGCTCACGACAGCCCTGCAGCTCACTGAGAGCGCGCCAAGAGCCAGGCCTGAGGTGGGCGAGGGGAGCCCGAGGGCTCGCTCTGAGAGAGGTGGGCGGGATGTCCAGGGCAGACAGAGAGAACATCCCGCTGGGAATGCCACTCCTCTGGGAGACAACATCCCAGGGAAAACTGAGAGTGTACGGGAAGCACAAAAACATACGGCAAGGCAAAACTCAGGGAATTAAATGCCTGATTCCTGGCAATATTAAAGGAAAATTCTTGCAAAGGGAAAGAAACAAACCTAAAAGGAAATTTTCTGAATTCTCTGCATTTGGTCAGTGTGCAGTAGGCAGTCTCACTGCCCTGCTTCCCAAACACAGCTCCGATATTAATCACATTAAGCGAACTTTATTAAAAAAAAGCCTATTTTGTATCTCCCATTAAGGGATTTTTAATAAAGATTTATGAAGACAGATCTTTCGGGAGCCGTTTCAAAAGGAGCCTGAGGAAGTCAATCACCCAGTTCCCCTGCAAACCCATCAAAGCCTAACGCCCCTCGGCTCCTCCGCACGTCTGACGCGGAGGTGCCGTGGCTTTGGGGGTTACTTCCAGCACCCACTGCTCGCTGGCTGGCTGCAAACCCTCCCCAGCGAGCCCCAGCCGGCCGAGAGCCCGCGCCCAGCCGCACTCACCGTCCTGAAGATGACCCACTCGCTGTGGCAGTACTCCAGGGTGCCCCCCAGCTCCGGGGTCAGCTGCTGCTCGTCGATGTACGTCAGCAGGTCGCTCACCGAGCTCAGCATCACCACCTGCACACAGGGCACTGCTGTCAGCTGGGCACCACCACCCCTGCCCGGCAGACACGCACCGGGCACACACGGCTCTCATGGACATAAAGACTGAGTTTGCTCCGCGTGTTGTTCTGGAGCAGGGCTTTCTTCTTACACCTATGGCCCAACGCAGCTTTTATTTGGTGTACCTGACCGTTCCTGTAAGCCACCCCTCACCTCCCAGGTGCTTTCTTTCCCAAATGCAAAGCACAGTGAGATGCTGCAGAACAGGGCTGAAAGCAAAGTGATGCAGGTTTAGGTAAGGGATGACCAGCAAACTGGAAAGAACACATACATTTTAATAAGTTATGAAGCACGGACCAATTTCACATAAATGTATACTCGTGATTTTTTATGTGTCTTGATCTGCCATGGGGTATGTCAGGAACGTTCAAAATTGTGCAAAAACCAGCAATTTTAGAGTGAAAAATGAAAAGTTTGTGAAAATCATGCTATTTCCTAAAGGAAAGCATTAATTTGTTTTCTGTGTTTGTAATAGCATCAACCTGAGATTTTATAAATTTACTTTTCTCTTAATTATTCTCATTATGTCCTCTAATCAAGGTGGTTTTAGAAGTCTGGAAATTTTGAACTGAGAACATAAACTCATTTCAGTTGCTATTTTAGGAACAAATACCAGCATGATGTTGGTATGGAGTCTACACTTAGATGAACATGGGTGAAATTCACAGCAAAAGCTCCACTAGACATGTCTTTTGACTTTTCAGACATTAAACAAATTCCTGGCTACTCTTCGCATGGAATGGTTTCGCTTGGAAGGGACCTTAAGCATCATGAAGTTTCCAGCCCCCCTCCTGTGGGCAGGGACACCTTCCACTGTCCCAGGCTGCTCCAAGCCCTGTCCAACCCGGCCTTGGGCACTCCAGGGACGAGGAATCCACAACATGTCTGGGCAGCCTGTGCCAGGGCCTCCCCACCCTCGCAGGCTCTTCCTAATCCCTAATCCATATCTACCCANGCATGGAATGGTTTCGCTTGGAAGGGACCTTAAGCATCATGAAGTTTCCAGCCCCCCTCCTGTGGGCAGGGACACCTTCCACTGTCCCAGGCTGCTCCAAGCCCTGTCCAACCCGGCCTTGGGCACTCCAGGGACGAGGAATCCACAACATGTCTGGGCAGCCTGTGCCAGGGCCTCCCCACCCTCGCAGGCTCTTCCTAATGCCTATTCCATATCTACCTATTTTCAGTGGGAAGCTATTCCCTGTGTCCTGTCCCTCCATGCCTTGTCCCCAGTCCCTCCCCAGCTCTCTTAGAGCCCCTTTAGGCCCTGGAAGGAGCTCTGAGCTCTCCCTGGAGCCCTCTCCTCTCCAGGCTGAGCAGCCCCAGCTCTCCCAGCCCGGCTCCAGAGCAGAGGGGCTGAGCCCTCTGAGCCTGCTCTGGACGTGCTCCCGTGGATCCATGTCCTGCTTCTCCTGGGGGCAGCAGCAGAGTGGGACAGTGCCACCCCCAGCCCGAGGGGCACGGGCAGCCTCTGACCACACAAACACCTCTGCACACTCGTACCGGCAACTTGAGCAGAAAATCCTCCTGGCTGAAGCGAAACCCGATGTCGGTGAAGGTGCGCTGGAAAAACCCCGTGGGGCGCAGAACCATCACCAAGTGCAGATTCCCTGGGAAGGACGCCTGCAAGGAAGCAGAGATGACATTCACCCTGGGCACGTGGCAGGTCCAACAGCAGCTTCTGATGCAGGGAAAAGAGGGGGAATCATTCAGTTTTAGGGTTTTTTTTCTGATTGGTCCTGATAGCCTTTTCTTATTTTTGAAACAGGAGGGAGACGCTGGGAGTGTTTAGAGATATGGGATGTAACTGCAGCAGGGCTGTCCAGCCCCACTTCCCTTCGGAGCAGGCAGGAGCTCAGCCATGCACCTTGGAGGCACACTTATTATAAACTTTAATAATACATATACTGTTCATCATTATAACTTGGGGAGTGAAATTACGACTTAGCAGGGAACAGAGGGCTGGAACACTGAGAGGAATGGCAGATTGAGGAAGCAAAGTTTATTGCCAAACTTGCTAATCATCCCATAACTGCATCAAGCACACTCATCTTGTCCTTGGTAATTACCAGGCAACATTTAATTTGTGGCAAGAATTTGGAATTTCCTGTCTACACTGCTGGAGCCTTTTTTCAAGCATATGGTTGGCAGGTGCATTTTTAAATAGATCTGCGAAAAGGGTGCTTGAGAATGAAAAAGAATTTTTAAGAAAGTAGGAGTTGCATCATTAAATTATGGATAAGCACATGATGCAAAGACTTGGGTTAATTAAGACAAGATTTACTCTTGAGATCCTGCCAGGCCAGGTTATATTTCCCCATATATTCCTCCTTATATTATCCTCCCCTGTGAAACATGATAATAACATCTATACCAAGGGTGAGAGTAATGAACATGTTTAGGTACTTTGCACTGCAGGGCGCTTCATCTGTGCCTTCAAAACAAAGATCACTCCCACAAACATGCATTAGTGTTGTTTAAAACAGGCCTGATTTACACTTGAGATCTGACAGCCGTGAGCTGCACTGCCACTCATTTGCTCTGTTTTCTTGGGTAGGAAGGGGCAGGTTGTGGCTTCCACTGCCCACAACTTCACTTAGAAATGGACAGCGACCTTTAGGATCATACAAGCCACATAAATCCAATATATTGATCTGCTGTTATTTTAAGTAGGAGCAGAAAAAAAGAAGATTGTGAATGAAATGACAAGCTCATACCCTTTGGAAGCCAACAAGAGTGGTGCCAGGGACAAAGATTTGGCACTGGAAACAACAGCAAACCCTTAAATAACAGGGACATTGGTGCTGGCTCCAGGCCCCAGGGGCTGTGCTCCTGCTCCAGCACCTGGGCAGCACTTAATGCCTCCTCTGTGAACTTCAGGCTCCTACCCTGACCCTCTCCTGAAAAATGCATCAGGAATACCTTTGAGAACAACCAGACAGAAATTCATCCTTCCTTGGTCTGATAGCACTATTCCCCTTCATCCCCTGTCCCCTTAACCCTGTTTGGCACTTGGAGCTTTGGCCTCTCTTACTCCTTCAAGTCCTTTTTAACAGGCACCCTTTGGGCACAGAGCAAACTCCCTGGAGGAAGAGTCTGAGTCTCCAAACCATATTCCCCCATGGGAAAACCTGTAGACTTTGAATGTCTTCTCCTATGAGCCCTTGGGCAGGAAAGCCCCAGCGCCAGGAAGAGGGACCAGCAACCAGGAGGCGAGCAGAGCTGGCTGCCCAAAGGGCACTGCACCGTGACAGAGTGTGAAATGCCTGTCTGAGAGCACAGATGCCCCTGGACACCTCTGGTTTCAGGATGCCAACACGTTCCACACAACACCCAACAAGAGACCACAGCACTCACACCCTCCTGCCGCAGGGACAACCTTATGGCCACACACACACAATTGCACCCCTTTTGCTCCTCGATATTTCACCTCAGAAGAGCTGACTTTCCAGGGCAGATGATTTGGTTTCCATTCAGTTTAGAAAGCATTTGGGGTTTTTTCAGCTGATCTTATACATATAGGATCAAGGTCAGCACTCATGAGTAGCTACAAAACAAGAAACACAGCTTTGCAAATGATCCCTAATGTATTCCAAGCACGGGAAAAAAAGAACAAGCCAAGAAATAAGCTTGCAGAAAGACAGACACCAACCAAGCCATGTCCTGTGCCCTCTTAGAGACTTAAGAGAAGGGATGAAATGCTAGAGAAAAACCTACGTAGACCAAAAATTCCTCAGCATAACATTCCTGTAGGGACTGTATCTTTTTTAATCATTGTTACAACTTTAGTTTTTCTCAGGGCTGAAGTGTAGATAAGTTTCCTGAAAACTGAACTCTAATGATACTGAAGTTACTGCTGCAAAAAAAACCTTTCCCACAGTATATTACAGAACACAAAGGCAAAAGGATCCTTGATCTTGCCTTATGCTTTATTTCATTTGTAAGATTAAAGCGAATCTTGTGCACTTGATAAACCCAAGGTTATGTAACAAAACACCTAAAGAACCCTCTAAAGCCTTTGCCCTCTACAGCACACCAGGAAAGGCAGAAAACTACCAGCACAATCCCACTAAATCAGGCAGTTGGCAACATTTCACTACTGTTAACTGTCTCACCGACCACAGCCCGTGCTCACAGCATCCCTCCCCTTCCGAGGACACACACATGGACACCTTAAGGCCAGTTCAGCAACTTTTTAAATGCACATTTAACTATAACCACACAGAGAGCCCTGATTTAATCAATACAGATGAACTGGGCTAATAAAGCACAAGAAAGGACATGCACGGAAAGCATCACAGTTACTGCGTCTTTATATATATTCATATGTCATTCTGACGCATTTAGTGTGATATTTTTCCCAAATTTTAGGAATTCAATTTTCAGAGAATATTCTTCCCTGCAGTTCACTGGGGCATCCATGAGGTTGGTAATCAATAAACATTAAAAAAAGTAGTATCTGCCAGTAAGTTTGTTTCTGAGCACTGCAGACTGAGGCCACGAGTCCTTATACAGGTGCTGAAGTTAATGACTTTCTGCTGCCCCTTAAAGGAAAAGTCATGCAATAAAACGCCAGCTACTGCTAATTTGAGCCTTTAACTTCCCCCAGAGCCAGAACGGAACTCCCAAGCGCTCTGCTACCTTTATTTCAGCCGGCTGCATAATTAACCCCCCGAAGATGCTGTCAGCATCGCTGGGGCACAGATCTGTGCAGGGCCCCCTCCCTGCCAGCGGCTTTCCTTTCCCGCAGGAGCAATGATAGAGCCTTTCCTGCGGTTGGAGGGCGCCGGGAGCAGCACTGCGGGGCGGCGGTGCCCGGCAATACCCGGCGGTACCCAGCTACCCGGCGGTACCCGGCATCACCCGGCAATACCCGGCATCACCCGGCAATACCCGGCGGTACCCGGCATCACCCGGCTGCTCCCNCCCTCCCTGCCAGCGGCTTTCCTTTCCCGCAGGAGCAATGATAGAGCCTTTCCTGCGGTTGGAGGTCGCCGGGAGCAGCACTGCGGGGCGGCGGTGCCCGGCAATACCCGGCGGTACCCAGCTACCCACCGGTAACCCGGCATCACCCGGCGGTACCCGGCGGTACCCAGAGGTACCCGGCATCACCCGGCATCACCCGGCGGTACCCGGCGGTACCCAGAGGTTTCCGGCATCACCCGGCGGTACCCGGCATCACCCGGCTGCTCCCGCACGGAGGATGCCGCTAAAATGCCCCCCGCGCCGCCCGACCNCATCCCGGCGGGCCCGGAGCCTTACCGCATCCCGGGCGGCCCGCCCGCCCCGCCGCGGGCCCGCCTCCGCCATCGCCGCCGGGAGGGACGGGGTCGGATGGGATGGGGATGGGACGGGATGGGGATGGGACGGGATGGGGATGCTGCGGAGGGCAGCGGGCGCCGCCCCGGCTCGCCCCGCGGCCGGGGG
>VXBT01012723.1:572435-592137 GCA_013400235.1 Oriolus oriolus | reverse complement strand
GGGCCGGGCAGGCAGCGGCTCGGGCAGGCAGGCAGCCCTGCCGGCACCCGGCTCCCGGCTGGCAGCCCCGCTCTCCTCCCCAGCGCCGGCTTTGCTTTTAAGGTGGAATGCCAAAAATCATCCTGCAGACGCTCTTTCCTGCGAGGATTTGGCTCTCGGCTTGGAGCTTTCACCCTTCCCTTTCCCCCCTGCCGTTATCTCCAAGGTGCCTTTCCAGGCTCCTCAGTGTTCCAGGGGCAAACTAAGGAAAGGTGCTCCGGCCAAAGCCCGAGGCTTGACCCCGGCAGCGAGGCATCGCTTCCCAAAGCCAGCGCCGGCCTGGCTCGCCCAGGCAATTAGAGACATACACAAAGAGTTAAAACAAAAATCTGTACAGTGTGATAGAAAAATTTTCAAGATCAGATGCACGACCGCAGAGCTGCAATTGCATATACATATGCTGGAAAAAAATAGGACACGCTCTGTGTTTTAAATTCAGCTTCATGGCACTCCTTTACTCCAAAATTGTACAAAGATCAGAAAAAGATTTTTTTTTTTCAATTGCATCAGGGCTTATGATGTCTGATTGACAGGAAAGCAAGATTTAATTTTTTGCCCTTACACCTCCTGGACACAGAGACAGCCCTTTAGGACTAGACTCTGTTTTTAAGGCAATATTCCCAAGTCTTAAGTCCAAGGTTTCCTGCTTCTCATCCTTCTTTGCACAGAGCACCTCCCCATTCCTTGCACGGACAGCTCTGCTACTGCAGGCAAAGTCACCTCTCCACATGGACACATGGCACATACAGGTACACAAACAGGGTGTATGCTCAAATCATTAAATTTTCTTATTAAACACCAAATGAATGACACTTCTGTAGAAGCTACAAATTAGGACAGGATTTTTCCCCTTTTGAAACTTCCAGACTATGCAAAGCAAGTACATCATTCTTAAAGGATGCTCTTGGTACTAGCACCTGTTCAAACGCTGGCAGCAGAACTGAATTTTGATGATCACTTTAAAGAACTACTTTCTAAATGCTGCTTCTTCTCTAGTGGTATGGTAACCACACTTGCAAGTTCAGTTTATAGCACTCAGAAAAATGAGAACCAAAAATACTCTTAGCAGTACCTCATTCACACTGCAAAAAGGGAACCCTCTCTTCCTCCTGTGGGAGGCTGACCAGCAAAACACCATCAAAGCCAGGTATTGAACGCCAAGTTCAGCTGTACCAGTATTAACAATTTAAAGTACTGTAAGATCTAACTTCACCAGAACCAGGTTTTCTGTCTCAGTACACACCCTTGACTTCATTCTTTCTCAGGTGGACCAATGTCTTCAACCATCCAACGATTACACTCAGGAACAAACGCAATGATAATACACCCAGAATGTTTCCACTGACTTACCCACACAGCATGGTGTGGTTGGGAAAGGATCTGTCTGTCCTACCTCCCCATGCACCCATAAACACGACTTTTCCACAGCTGCATGCTCTGCTGTAAATCCGAGCTCTGATTCCAAGACAACGCAATGCAGAATTGCAAAACCTCACTTGTGAGCTATGCTCAGACCAGACATGTGCTAATGATGTGCAGCACATAAACGTGTGCTCGATCATTTAACATGAATGCATACACACACTTTTAAAATAGATTTTTCCACCCATGCCCACATACAAATGCTCGTGAAGCCTGTTTAAAGAACCTAAAACTTTCAGTCACCAACAATTATGTAAAATACAGTTTCACTAATAACCAGTGTCTAGAGAGAACATACATGAAGCCAAATTTTCCACCCATCCAAAGCATAGAACATGGCACAAAACACATTTGAACCACTGCAAAAGAGCATAAAACCCAGCAAATGGATCAAACAAGCAAATTAATACACAAACAACTTGTTTATGCACTCAAATTAATTACAGGGCCATAAAGCAAACTACTACCTAGAGAGAAAGCAGGAGCATCATTGCTCCTGGTTCCCAGTGTTTTCTGAAGGAGATACATAGTGGGCACGGTGACTTAGTATATTAAAAGCAATTAACATTAAAGAGGACTTACTGCTATTTTTTGGAGAGTTGTTTTGACTGATGTCCACGTGTCCAATCTTCTGTCCAGGATTAGGATAAATTTAGTGTCAGACTCATGTTGACTGCAAGATAAGGAAATATCAATGATCAGATAATGCTTTGAGAAAAGTGACTCTGTTCCCAAAAAAACCCCAAACCCAAGAGCACAGAATGCAAACCACATTCTGGTACTGAGGAAATGTGACTGTTCCCAAAAAACCCCAAACCACATTTTAGTATTTCTACAGATCCTGAAATTCCCTTCGAAAAAATTTTCCTGAGCACCCAGACTCCTTCCAGTGGTGCTTAGCAACAGGACAAGGGGCAACAGGCACAAACTGAAACACAGGGAATTCCACCTGAATATGAGGAAAAATGCCTTTCTCCTGAGGGTGACAGCACACTGGAACAGGCTGCAAAGGGAGATTGTGAAATCTCCTTCTCTGGGTATTTTAAAAACCCACCTGGGGCTTTCAGTATCTCCAGATATTCCAGCACAACCTGCTCCAGGTGAAGCTGCTCTGGCTGGGGGGTTGGACTAGATGATCTCCAAGATTCCTTCCTACCCACGCCATTCTGGGATTCTGTGAGCTCCACAGCTCCCTTCCCACCCCAATCCTTCCGTGATTCTGTGACTGTGGCAGCCCAGGTTAAGCATCACCTTTGAATCATGTGCGAGGTGGGGACAGCAGATTGCTGGAGACCAGATTGCTCTTGAAACCCAAACTGGTCTTGAGCAGGGGCCTGCAGAGGCCAGAGGAGCTGTGTCCCTGCCCAGCAGCTCCGGGGTGCCCAGCAGCCTCCCCCAGCTGATGGCTCAGACCCCCGTGCCCTCACTGCCCAGGTCTGCCTGCTGAGCTCAGGCCACAGCAGCCCAGCGATGGCTCCTGGCTTGTTCTGGCAGGAGACAGCAGAGATGACACGGAGCCAGGGCAGGGCAGTGCCAGCCTGGCAGAGGGAAAGGGGAGCTGGGGCTCAAACAGGCTGTGGTGGCTTCCCCAGCACGTCCTGCTGCGGAGGCACCGACTGCTCCGAGGCGTTTTCCAACACACTCTGGTTCACTCGGCAGGCACAGGCTTCCCGACATCCCTTTTAACACCCAAATCCTTTGAGCTGCTTTGAAATGCCCAGTCTGGCCAGCTGTACCGGGGTGCAGGCCTGGCAGGGGCCCTGACACCCGGCTGCCCTGTCTGTAATTCAAATATTCCTGCCCAGGCTGGCTGGGAACAGCCCGGCCAGGCCCCAGCGCTGCCAGCCCACCCTCCCCAGCCACTCGCTGCAGTGGGTCTGCACGCAGCTGGGGACCCAGCCCTCCACCGTGAGTGTATTTACAGCACACTTAGGCAATATTTGCAATATTTATCTTGTGGATGCTGAAACAGGATGGCCACGTCCCACCCCACGCCAGCCGGGTGCCTCAGCGCTGGGGAGAGGCTCCCAGGACACGTGCTGGCTCCCCAGAGGTGGCTCCGGTGTCTGCACCGGGCACAGCCCCGTGCACGCAGCCTCTCGCCAGCATCATCTCTGCTAATTCCTGTGTTTGGCAAGGCAAACACATGGTGGATTACTCAGAAGGATCACACAGCAGACAATACTTGGCAACTTCACTACAGAAAAAAAACCAAGACACTTGAAGCCAGTGCAGGAGCTTTCACTGAGTGCACATCTCGCTGCTCTGGTCTGTGGCAGCTACAACTCTGACAAATACATTTAAAAGGAATTAGCAGCGGTGCTCAGAGGGATAAATAATAAGATTCCCTTTGACCATAACAACAATTGACTGAAGATGTGTAGAGGCACCCAGGTCCCAAGCTATCCTACGACAGATCTTACGGATCTGTAACATCACACCCAAAGTGCAAAGGTTTCATTTCAATTCATTCAGTGGCTTTGAGGCACAGAAGAAAAGAGCAGAGGAAATTAATTCCAAATTTTACATATGGGACATACACAGAACTTCTACATGTAATAAAGTCTGAGGTTGTGAGCGTGGTGAGCGTGACTTTTCAGCCAAAACCTTCGTTTGCTTAGAATAGTTTAGGCAACACGAGACAGTTCCGCAGGTTTCTCTTAGCTCTGTTCACCCCCACCATGAGCTATGTGACCCAGGTGGGTGGGAATGGGCCAAAGGATCCTTTGGTTCAAGGCAAAAATAAAACCCTTTGGTTTTTCAGCACACTCTAAAATTTTAAAAGGTATGTCTCTGAGCCACAAGAAACAATTCCCCAACTCCCCGTGGTGTTTCCCAAGAGTCTGCAATTGAAAAAAATAAAATGTGTTCACACAGAACTGCTGTAATCATAAGAAAACCTGAAGAAAACCCCCCAGAATCCAAGTAATTTAGAAAAGGCAGCCAGACTGTAGTGCACTGCCAGTTAAGAAAAGCCAGAGTAAGCCATTAACTCAGGACAAGGTTGTACTCAGAGAGCAGCCTCCCAGCATGCTAATTTACTTTTATCAGTTCCCTTGCAGAAACAAAGAAGAAAGTTCCCAGCAGTCTGACAGCCTTGACATCTGCTGAGGGAAATTTGCCCTTTATTCTAGGGCCAGTGGAGAAAGTCTGTAACCATTTGCAACCCAGGCCTTGCAGGTTTATCAGATTTCCAGGCCCATGATGTACCTTTTAGACTGACAATAAAAATAAATCAATGCTTTCTGCCAAGGCTCTGAGGGCTGTTTGTTTGCATCCAGCAGCAGAAAGATGGAGACAGATAACCAGGGCAAGGATTATTTCTCTCTGGGTGTTTCTTGTTACTTTTTTTCCCCCCTTATCCTTAACTTTGTATGCGTTGCAGGATGCATCAGACTAAAAATAAAGACCTGGGATGTTTCACAGGACTTGAAATCGGATCCTGGAGTCTGCAGCTGTGAGATTTAGCACAGGACTGAGAGACTCCTTGCTGCTGGTGGGATCAGAGCACGCCGTCACGACCTGCCCAGTATTGAAATTCAGAGGTATTTATAGCCAACAGCACCCTGCACTGTGCCACCACTCTGTGTTACCAGTCACAGCTCTAAACCACCTTGTACCTCACCTCCCAGTCTCAATGAAACAGGCAAAGCTTGTCTAAATACCAAAAAGCTGGATAGTCAAAGAATAGAATAGAATAGAATAGAATAGAATAGAATAGAATAGAATAGAATAGAATAGAAATGATATTTCAGTAGGAAGGGACCTACAGAGAAAATCTGTCCAACTGCCTGACCATTGCAGGCTGACCAAAAGTTAGGAGATGTTGTTCAGGGCATTGTCCAAACGCCCCCTAGACACTGACAGCTTGGGGAATCAATGACATCTGTAAGGAAACTCTTTCAGTGTTTGACACCCCCTCAGCAAAGAAATGCTTCCAATGTCCATCCTAAACCTCCCCAGGCACAGCTTTGAACCATTCCCACACGTCCTATCACTGGATCCCAGGGAGAAGAGCTCAGCACCTTCCTCTCCACATGCCATCCTCAGGAAGCTGCAGAGAGCCAAGGGATCCCCCCTCAGCCTCCTCTCCACACCAGACAAGCCCAGAGTCCTCAGCTGCTCCTCACAGGACGTTCCTTCAAGCCCTTTCACCAGACTTGCTGCCCTCTGGACGCATTCAAGGACCTTCACATCCTTTTTAAATGTGGCACCCAGACCTGCACACAGTCCTCAAGGTGATGCCACACCAATGCTATATACAGAGGGATATTTTAAGTTTTCAAATTTTACTTTAATAGTAATTAGGACAATTTTTTGTAATAACAACCTTACAGATACTATAACTGACTTCAATTGATTTTTAATTATTAATTTAAGCTTCTATTGGAATTCTGGATTAACTTGGAAGAGATAAATTCTTTCAGGCTAGAGGAAAGACCTGTATTTGTTGTAAAGACCACACTGTCACAGTCCTCAATCCAAGCCTGGATAAAGCCTGCTGCTTTATCACTCCTCAGGTCTCTTTTCTGCAGGTACCAGGATCTGTCACACTCACCTGTGCCTCTGCTTCAAGCACACCCCTGCAGGTGCAGCTCGGCACAGCCAGCCCCAAGGCAGCCAGGGCAGCATTTTGAGTTGGATGTGCACGGAATAGAAAGTGGGGACCTACTACTTATTTTCCTTTACAGCTCATCCACACCAGCACTTTCTGCAGCTGCCTCCTGCCTGCAGCACAGTTCCCAGGAATACTAAAAACTCACTTGCCTGCAGGACTCGCCTTCCTCCTGGCTCTGTTATTAATGCACTTGCCCTGAGGACTCAGGAGCAGCTTTCAGCATCCACCTCCTTTATCTAACAATTATTTCCAGGAGAAAAATGCCTCATGAAGTTCAGCTTCCCCAAATAGTACAAACCCTGCATCCATGAGGTTTTCTCAGACTGGTATGGGTAGGACACCAGGCAGTTCCTTGGAAAGGCACAGGGTGTGTGGTTTTGATCTGCCCCTGCACATCCACGGGCAAGGAGGTGTTGGTGCACCCACACCTAACTGATATTTGAGGAAATAAAATCCCTCTGGAAGGTAAATATTTACCTCTTTTAGGGACTTTCTGGGCCCAAGTCTGAGCTCCAATCCCACGATGTGATGCTGCTGAGGGATGAGTACACAGGGGCACCAGAGCTGACACAGACCTGCCACCCTCCCCTAGGTGATGCCTGGCCTGGGCACCTCAGCCTGTCAGCTCCACAGCATCAGGGAGCACATGTTTTTAAGGTGATCAGATATTGGGGCAGGCTGTTATGGTGGAAGGAGGAGCAGAGCAGGATGATTAAAGTGGTTTTACTAAAAACATGCTGAACATGTTTGAATCACCAGCAAGCTCGCAGCTCTCATTAGTTTCTTGATTGAGTTTGACCTATTACAGGGACAGCAAGACTGCTCATCATGCTAATGCCAGGGTGTTTACAGTCAGATGGAATAAGAAGCCTTGGAGAAACCAGACAGAGCTGGGAAGTGCAGATGCACAGACCAGGGCTGCCTGCTCAGGACCAAGGAGAAACCCCACTGGCCAACACACACTTAGCACAGTCCTGTTCCTGCTGGGCCAGTGCTCTGTGGGCCAGGAGCCCTTGAAGCCTCAGAGTCCATCAAAAAGAGCACAGAGGAACCAGAGGCTCTTTTTTTTTTTTTTTTTTTTTGTGAACAGAGGTGCCCAAACACTCCACAGCTCTTCCAAAGCAGCTGCTAATGGAAAGCTCCCATCTAGCTGCTGTCAGCCCGCTCTCCCTGCAGGAACAAATTTGCCAAAACAGGCATTATTCAAGAAAATTAAGCATTCCAGGTAACTGAGTCACCATCTCAGCAGCAAGAAACAGGAGGGCCATTAATCTAAGTGCACAGGCCTGTATGGGGCACAGGCAGACTGTCAGCAGCCTAACCCCGACACGCAGGCAGGTCATGGGAGCTGCTGCTCACTGCTGAGCCATCACCTGTCACAGGGACCCCGAAGGCTTTGTTCCTGTAATTAGTCTCTTCCTCTGGTTTCATTTCTCTTTTTCCACAGTAATGATTCTCTATTTGTACACGTCAAAATATTATTTTGCAGTGGCATGGCATATTTAAGTGGTGACACATGCCAAAGCTTGAGGAAAGCTTGTTGTTAATTAGAACCTTAATGAGCTAAATGTGTGGTACATTCCAGCTGACAGGTCACAGGGATGATGTCCACTTCTTACTCTGCAGCTCCTGGGACATTAAATACCACACCTGGACACTGTGAGGGCTTGCTTGCATCCCTCTGTGGTGCTCTGAGAGCTGAAGAAGCCCCTCACCCCCACACATGGCATTACCCTGAAGATCCCTGCCTGACCCCGGCAGGACCCACACCTCTGCCCACCACAGAGAAGAGCTAAAAGGGAGCCTCCTACCTTGGGACTGACGTTAGGTATGTCAGCACTTTGGATACATTCTCCTCAGGCACCTCATTGAAGCGAGCGTTGTCGGGCAGGGTGATAATCCAAGCCTTGTCCTTCCCTCTTCCACCTGAAAAAAAGACAAGGATGCTTCCCTGGCCGTGCTTGTGAGGAGGGCCAGCAGCAAAGCCCAGGTGCACCACTCGGCTCAGAACCACTGGCAGAAAGGTTTCTCACTTCCCCAGAACAGCAAAACGAAGCCCAATCCTGGCTCTGAGCCCCAGCACAACACACAAGTGCAGGTGCTGGAAACAAACGTGTTGGGTACCAGATACTTCCTTTATTTACTGAGTGTGCTTTACACAGGACAGCAAAAGAAATCAGAAATACAAGGGCAAATAAACACACTGGCCTGGGACCTACAGAAACACATTTCACAGCAAAGTGCTTGTTAATGCACTGAGTGTTGGGGGGTAAGAATATTTTACAGTTTGGCACGAGACAGAAACCTAATCTGCTCTTTCAAACTGCCTCAATGTTTTATTGACAACATTTCTAGTGGCACTGGATACCACCTGATGGGTACCACCTGATGATAGCACCTGAAAGCCCATGTGGAGTATCATCCTGACAAATAGCAAGGAAGTTTATCTGGAGTATTTAATTACCACAGAGAGTGAGAGAGAGAGAGACCCTGAGGAAGTTCTCATACTCACCAGACAAAAAAGCAAACTCTTTCATCAGATCATCACTGATGTCCTTTGCACAGATGGGTATTGCAGTTTCTGGAGAAAGGGAAAAGCAGCAATGAAAATAAAGCACAAATCCAAAGCAAACACATTTATCAACGTGTTAATCCAAAGGTGGAACTTGAACCGAGCGCAGCTTCCCTAAACTACACCTGAACTTTTGTAGCAAAGGATATATGGATCTTAGAGATGTTACTTCTGATGTTTCTAAGGACTCTTAACAGGGTGAAAGCCACAGATGAGCAACAAATGTGTTCCACTAAATGTACCAAGGCAGCGCTGCCCCTTAGCTCGAGTGCCCTCCCCTCAACAGGCCATAGCCAAAGTAGATTTTTATAGTTTGGAGTTAGCAATTGTACTCCCTGTTTCACAAAGTCTCCCAGTGCTTCCCAGCCTTGGCAATGCAACGGGCTCAGGTTTCTGCTGGGAGCAGCAGCGTCCAAGGCTGCCGCGCTGGGAACAAGGCTGGGCTTTCAGACTGTTACAGTCTTTAATTTTGAACAAATAAGCTTCTGAAATCATGTTTTCACCTTAGACATAGACATTGGAGAGGCTGTTGTTCTTATGTTCAGTTATTAGATTTCTTGTTAATTAAATAATGGGAGAGGCTGTTTTAATACCATATTTAGCACCACGATCATTTCGGTGGCAATGAAGCGCATCGGAACAACATCCACAACTTTACCTTTCCCTGGGAGAAGGAAACAAAGACCAGACTGACTAAACAAAAGAGGAGCTTAAAGCTGGTAGACATTTTTCTGGATTATCTATAAATGGAATGACAGCTAAAAATTAAACATCCTTGTTCCTGCAAATAAATGTTCTGAAGCACATCTATACAGATTAAAGTCCTTGGGCTTTCTGATAATCAAATTTTAAACACTGATTATTCCACAGAGCTGGTCCTAGGGAATAATCTTCTGGCTGTTTTAAATCAGACAGGCTGCATACTTCAGCACACTCCAGCATAATCAATATTTATTCTATTTCCCTTTTTCCAAAAGCTTTCTGGTCACTTCTACTTTATGTGAAGGTTTTTCAGGCCTGCACGGTGCTGCAGCACAGCAGCCCAGATGTGCAGGAGGTGGGGGGTATCTGCCTCCCACACCCCCCAGCCACGGGCTGCTCTCTGCCCTTCCATGCACACACTGCTGCTTTTCCCTCCTGCAGATAAAAATGTGGTTTTTGTTTGTTGAGGATCGAGCCTCAGTCCCACTGGCATCTACAGCAACATTCTTGATTTTAACAGGCCCTAGAATTGGTCTTGGTGAGAAAGAAGTTTGTCTTGCAAAGATATTTCAAATATTTGTCTCTCATTCAACTGCTTCACCTAACTTGAGGACAAGCAGCAGCAAGAGATTTCTTCTCTATTTGTTGATTTTTTTTTTTACCAGGTCAATGGTTTCATACTGATAAAATTCACATTTAATAACTTAATGAGCTCGAGCACATGACGTAGATGATATCAAACGTGTGTCGTTGAAAATACGGGACAAAAGCC
This sequence comes from Oriolus oriolus, assembly GCA_013400235.1. NCBI lineage: Eukaryota > Metazoa > Chordata > Aves > Passeriformes > Corvidae > Oriolus > Oriolus oriolus. The sequence goes on along the minus strand of VXBT01012723.1, from coordinate 582,012 downwards.
CACGCTGTGCACACACATTTGCCACAAATCACTGTGGGGCTGCTCAGGGTGAAGCCTGTCCCCAAAGCTCCCCCTGCCTACCCCTGGCTTTCCCCAAAAGGCAGCAGCAGCCAAGCCAGGCACCTCTCGCCACGTGCTGTGACACCCTGGGACTCAAGCGCTCAGCAGCCACAGCAAACACAGCTCCAGGCTCTCAGTAAATGCGGCTTTTGTTTTGGTTCTGCACTGATATGAGAGGGATGTGCCAGTTAATTGAGGCTGATCGGGAAACAGGCTGGGGAAAGGAGGTTAACCTTTGCATGGTCAAAAAAAAAAAATCACTTCATTTAAAAGTTTCACAGGACACTTTCTCCCTGAGAACCACCCAACAACCTGCAGGGAGGCAGGGGGAGTTTGCAGCCATCCTCTGGGGACTGGGATAACCCAGCAGTGACAGAGGAGCAGGGTGGCTGCCCTCTGGCAAGGTCAGGGCTCAACAACAGCCTGATTGTGGTCTGATTAGAGCCGCTCCTCGGCCAGCCCATCCCTGGCACTCACCCTGTGCTGGCCACTGAACTCAACCTCCTGGGCAAATATTAGGGAAAATCAAGTGCTGGCATCAAATGCACAAGTTTGTTCTGTGCCTGGGGCACATCATTTGGATGCTGCAATAAATCCTGTACAGAAGCACGACCTTTGTCCTCAAATGTTCATCTCTGGAGAAGGAGCAGGGGGAGGCAGCGAGGCACCAAAGGCATCAGCCTCTCAAACAAGGCTTCAGCTGATGTTCTTTAGCAAACTGGGGATTTGTCATTTAAGGGACACTGTGGGGACAGTACAGAGAACCCCGCGCTGGCTGTGGGCAGCACAGCCAGCCTGCACCGCGCTTGGCACGGCGGGGAGGAAGTCAAGGTTTCAAGAAAGTCCACTCATTTCTTTCAAAGCCAAAAGAGGCTTTGTGATCATCAGCTGTTACAAAACCAAGCCTGAACTCCCCATGCTGCAGCATCTCAGAGCACTTTACAAACTGCTGTCCCCACACAGCTGGCACAACCTCAGGCTTTAGGGTCTTACTAAAACCAGCAGCATCTGGATGGTAAATTGTGATAACAGTGTAGTGTCATTTTTACACGGGTTCTAAACTGGGCATTCATAAAATGTTGTGGCAGTTGTTACACTCAGAGAATCCTCTGCAGGGGGGAGATTGTTGCCATGATACCGAGTTTTGGAGGCTGCGTGAAGCCAAGCAAGGAAAAGACAAAGGGGGAGTTCAGAACTCTGCACCCCACTGAGGAAAGCCAGGGGGCTCAGCAAGGAGCCCTGCTGAATCTGTCTGCTCCCCATCCCTTGGCCTGCACAGCCCAGAACATCTCACAGGGCCCCATGAGCGGGGTGTGCCTCGAGGCACAGACTGCGGTGGTGCTCTGGGCTGTGCAGGCGTGGAGGGACTTGCGTGTACGGTGGAGGTGTGCAGTGACACCCAGAGAGGGGACAGCTCCTGTCCCAGTCCAAATCCCTCTCATAACACTCAATTAAACGCTGAAGTGCTTTGCTCTTAGCAACTGTTGTTTTCTTTCCTCCTCCCAACCCGCCAGGCCCGCAGCATCTGCAGGCACAGCTGTGTAACACATGTGCCAAGCTGCCTCACGCTCACCACCCTGACCAAGCACTGTCTGCTGCTGGAAATCCATTGGAGACGGCTTTGTTGTGAATGAAGAACAGCAGCTTTTCACGTGGGGGTTGCTGCTGTAGTCTAGGAAACAAAACCGAAGTAAATCAAATGAAAAGTGTAAAGGATCACACCGAGCTTCTCCCTGATCGGCTGTTCTCAGCTGCTGGTGTCTCTGGACACCCAGCACAGCAGCATTTATTTGGTTCTGAGGGAACCCTCAAATCAGCACATGTGCAGCCTATTTCCACGTCTCCTGGTGACTTTCTGGGCTACCTGGGGCAGCCGGCCAGTGTCTGCCTCGGGCTGTCCCAGCACAGGAAGGGCCACCTGCCCCAGCAGGTGCTCGGAGGCCGACACCACCTGTGACATAGCCCTACACGCACCAGCAGTGTTTGCAGGAAGCTCTGGTGCTCTCAGTGAGCTGGGCTTTTTCCAGCTGCCACAGGCACCCCTGTCTGAGGCCAGTGTCAGTGCAAGCCTCCCCAGACAGCCCATGGAGCACAAATGGGGGGGCAAGGATTAAATTATTGCCATCTTTGCTTTGCGCAGGAATGGGAACCAAACTCCCTTGGAGCAGAGTGCCCCAGCCATGAACCCAGCACAGTGTGGAGAGTGGCCCTTCCAGCTTCTCCTGCTGATGCTGCTCCACTTGGCAAAATTAAATATTCACTGGGGCAAGAACAGAAATACAGCCCTGCATCTGAGGAGAAAGAGCAATGCACCACCTGCAATCTGTCCCCAGCCCAGCCCAGACTGCCATACCCACCCCAACAGAGTGACCCTGCAGCCCACCACTCTCCCTCTGCACACACCACGGCCAGAAAGCAGGACAGAGGGAGTTAACAGGGGAAAAAAATACTACTTTATGCTGTCTGCAAACTGCCCTACTGTGAACAGCACGCTTGCCCACTGTCCACACAAAGCCAAGTGACAAAGTGCCTGTCCCTGGCTGCAGAGCAGGAGAGGGCAGGAGGATGGGGGCATCCAGGCAGCTGCCCTTGCTGCCCACACACTGCTCCAGCCAGCACCTTCCAGGGCATCTGTCCCACCCGTGTGCTTCCCCAGCAAGGATCCTCATATCCACGTGAGCAGATCCAGCTCCTGTGCCTGTGTCCTGCCCAGAACAGGATGCACTGCTGTGTACGGGCAGAGATGTTTGCACAGCATTTGCAGGAGCCGGAGCCAGGAGGGGCTGGCAGCCGGCCGGGGGCACGAGGCCGATGGAGAGAGCCCACAGCACGTGCACTGCAGAACGTGTGCCACACACAGCCCCACTCTGTGCTCCTCAACAAGGCCTGCTCTGTTCACCAAAAGGTTATTCACAGGACCTGGTCTGAGCAGAGAACGGACAGCCAAGGTCCTGAGGCTGCTTCCTGCATCTGAGAGTAAACTCCTTGGTGGCTGAGAGCAAACCAGGTCTCCAGGGGCTTCAGGTCCTCATCTGGGAACAGAACAGGCACAAGTGCTGGCAGGGCTTGGTGCTGGCAAAGGGCTGTGAGCATGTTTGATGACAGGAGCAGGAGAGAGCCCTGCAGCCCCCACGCAGCAGGTTGATGCAGGTGCCCATGTCCGCAGGGCTGTGTGAGAGCTGGCACCAAAGGGCGAGCGCTAAAAACCCTGCTGAACCAGCTGCTGGGGGGTGCTGGACCGACCTGGGCAGCTGGGCAAACCACAGCACTGGCTTCCGGATACAACAGAGAACTGAAGGTCTTGGATCAGCCATGAAATCCCAAAGTCAGGGTGGGTTCCTCCCCAAGGAGCTCAGGCTCAGCGATCGCCTTTCCCGACACGTGAGTTTGCAGCGCGCTGGCTCACAGGGGCTCGCACGTCCCTCACCCAGCACTCACAGGTTCACAGGGCAGAAAAGCACAGGGGGCTGCTCACAATAAGAGACATTTCCACTCTGTTCCACCAAAGTCATCCACGCAGAGCACATGGGGGTTAACAGCCTTACGCTGCAGCTACACCTCTACAGCTGAGGAAACAGCCTGGCCACAGGTTTGGACCTGTGAGGGCCTTCTCCCCATGTGAGAAATACCCTGCAGGGAAGCATACCTTGCATCAGTGTCCTTCTCTCCACACTTGAGAAGTTCAGCCGCTAAAGAACCACAGAGACTTTGCAAAAGCTGCTGTGGGACTGCCCTGCACTTGCACGTGACCTCAGGTATGCTGCAGAAGCTCCTCATGCCATCATTAGTCACCTCTCAGAGCACCTCTGAGCTGCACACACCCTCATATGCACCAAACCCACGTTCAGCTCTCTGTGCATCCTGCACAACCATCACACAGACCCTTGGCACCGGCTGTACCTGCAGCAAAGACAGGGCACTGCTGCTGTCCAGGGCAAACCCTCCCTCAGCCATCCCAGGGCACCAACAACTGCTGCTGCTGCTGCTGCTGCTGCTGCTGCTGCTGCTGGTGCTGCTGCTGCTGCTGCTGCCCCCACACCTGGCACAACCCGAAGTTTGTAATTCCAGGTGGGGCAGCCACTCCCCACGCCAAGTGAGAGACACAAAAGACACGTTAAAATATTCATGGCAGAAAGCTTCAATGCCTGTGACTGCTGCAAGTCCCTTGGTCCCCACAGCCCACGGGGACAGCTCGCACCTCTCTGTGGCATCTGCAGCCCCCGAGCCCTGGGCTCAGCCTGCAGGCACTGCTGCCTGTCTACAGCCAGTCAAAACCAGGCTCTCATCTTAGGGAAAGATCAGCAATTAGATTAGGTTTATAAATGCCTATTTTTCTGGAAGATATGACGTATTGATCCCGAGGAAGACGATGGGGCTCCTGGGCCAGTTCTGTCAATATCCTCATGGCAAACCTCCACCTGCACATAAATCTCACAAATCCCTGGTAAACTCTTGACCTGGCAGAGGCTTGCAAAACCCACTGCTAGAGGGTGGCTGAACTGCCACCTCTAACCTTTCCTTGGAAGAGCATCGGCACAGCACAGGGAATCAGGAGGGCAGAGCCACGAGCAGAGCTGCACCCCTGGAACACGGCGGGAGCTGTGGATGGACAGGGGGTGCAGGGCTGGCAGCACACCCTGATCCCCGGGCCACAGGTGGCAGCGGGGCCATCCCAGAAGCAGCCAGGCCTGGGTGGCCCTCACATGGAGGCAGGTCAGCAGCAAACAGCTCCTTTGGAGCCAGGCAGCACAGATGCCAGCAGCACCCGCCATGCCAACCATGCCCAGCCCCTGCAAGGCCTGCATGTCCTGCACGTGGCATGGAAGTCCCACCAGGATTAGTCCATGGCCAGGAGTGATGGCTTGGTCACCTCAGCAGGTTCAAGGATGCCTTAAATTATCTTTTCTCAGACTGGGGAAGACTTTTAAGGAAGGGCTCGCTCTATTTTCAAGCTCCTTCTTTTGCTTCTCCCCAAGCACCTGCTCCAACACAGCGTAGGAAGCAGGATGCAGCACCAGATGGTCCTCTCTCCTGACCCAGGGGCTGTGCTTCTCCTCCGAGGAGAGGCCTGCCGGGGCTTGTGTGCAGTCAGTGCTTCAGAGCAGACACACATCCCCATCACCCAAACCTGGGGGTGTGCTCGGCTAAGAAACCGCACAGCAAAAAAAGGAAAGCTTCTGAAAAACTAGAATGACCTTTTCAAAAGGCTTAGATTTAGATACACTGATGATAAGAGGAAAAAGGCAAAAAAAAGTGCTGTGAAAGGAAGAGAAGATAAGAAATAGAAAATGTTAACTGGGTGCAATTCAGGTTTGGGGACTGTCAGCGTGACTGACCCCGGAGGAACGTTCTCAGGGGGCCAGCCCTCAGGGGATCACCACCTCCCAGCAGGAGCTGACCTGTGTGCTCAGAGGGGTGGGACACCACCACACCCCGGCGTGCACAGAGCCACCTGGGACCTGGCCCCACAGCCACGCTGCCAGCCCCGGGGCAGGAGCATCCCACTGCCAGGCATCCCTGCGGAGGCAAACCCCGGCTGCGGCTGAGCTGCAGCACCCCGGGCACGGCACCGCTGCAGCCACCACTGACACACAAAACCAGCACAGCCTCATTCCTGCTGACCACGGGCCACTGCTGCCAGCAGGACAGGGTGCAGCCAGCCAAGGGTGCCAGACAAGGTGCAGCCAGATAAGGATCCCACGTCCACGGAAATGTCATCCTTGGGTACAGTTCTGGGAGCTGGAGTGAGCAGGAGGGTCTGCAGGGGCTGTGGCTGAGCCACACTGCCAGCGAGGAGGAGGAGGATGTTCAGGGGAGGTTAAAAGATCCAGGGTGCTCCAGTGTGCTGGAGACCATGGAGTTTTGGGGCGGGGGGGAAAATCTCTTCCAATTTATATTTAGCAACTGAGAAACTGTGGAAGCTTTGCTAAGAAAAGGTGAAGCAAAAGCAAACTAAGCAGCAACAAGGCTTACTTGTTACCTCCCGTTATGCTCTGATGTTTGCATGTCCAATCAGAAAAACTCTGCCCTCATATCACACCAAACTAAGCAAAAACTGGGAAACATAAAAGCCAGCTCCACCATACGTGAATTCACGTCTATTGCAAGAAATGTAATAAAAGATTCTCGACACCCACTCTTTTGGATTGAACCACAGTGTGGGAGCTGAGAAAATCTAGTTTCTTGCATTTCTAATATAGAGGAGCTTCAATGTACTTTTAGTTCTCTCCTCTTTCCAGTTTCAGTCACTCTACCCTTAGCAAAGAGAGCAGTACAGGTGTTTGCACAGCAGCACCAGGGCACATTTGCCAGCTGTGCAGGAAAAGGCACATTTAGCATCTGCCACCTGCACACATCTTCCCAGCCCAAACCATCAGCCCCTCAACCAGAGCCCATTCAGCACAAAAACTTCCAAAACCCAATAAAAATATACAGACATCAGTAACTTTCCCATCGTCATTCAGTACCATGCAAACACTCTTTTTTCTAAGAGGAATTCCAGCTTTGTGAACAAAGTAACTCTTGGGAGATAAATCAGCAGTAAATCCTTGGGCCCCACGACCCGCCTGGGGAGCCTGGAATGAAGTTCACTGAGGTCACTGGAACAATTTCTTTCACAGCTCATATAGCCAGGAAACTAAACTATGCAGCCAGGTTCCCCCAGTGGCATCACCTGGAAACTCTACTGTAAAGCAAGGGAAAATAAACACAATTTTTCCCGAACTGGAAGTGGAAATGCCCGATTCTGGCATTCCCCCATTGAGCAAAAGCACATTTCCGAATGAAGCTAACCGTGTTCCTGCGGCAGGAGCAGGCCTGTGGAACAGAAAGTGAGATGGGGAGGATATTGCTGCTGCTCGCTGGCTGTCTCAGCACCCAGCCCTTGGACAAACACCCCTGGAGCAGCAGGATAACTGTGCTGTGCGCTGGTCCCAGGGAACAGCTCTGCCCCAGGAGATCCTGACTCATCTCCGCTCTAAAACCGAGTCCAGCATCGCCTGGGAGGAAAAAGGGATTCAGAAAACAAGGCAGCCCCACCCAGTCACTTCCAGCACCACTCCTCACACTCCAGCTCCCCTGCCCACCGATTTTCCAATGGCCTTAAATTTCCCTGCGCCAGGGAAGCTGGCAGATGGGAGGGGCGAGGCTGTGGCAGCGGAGCAGGCTGAGCAGGGACCTGCTCTGTGCCCAGCACATGCCAGAGCAACCACTGCCACAGCCACACGTGGCTGCCCGCAGGACAAGGCTGAGGGCACCCACCTGGTGGATTTCCCTGCAAGTCCTACCTGCCAAAACCAACACCAACCAAGGGCTCCCACGACAGCACAACCGGGGGCAATGTCCAAGCTCTGAGCTCCCCATCTCCGCGCACACAGGGGAAGCTCCAAGCATCCTCCGGCTCAGTGGCGAAGAGAGCACTTTGGAAAACTCTTTCTTTCCCCCACCATGTTTTACACTTTGGTTGTTCCCTCCCACACAGCCCTGCTGTCACTTCACTTTTGTCCTGGTGCATGAATGACAAGCCATTAAACCGGTTGTAGCAAATGTGATGTAGGGAGAGGAAGCGCATCCCACATACTACTGACTGCTCCCAGGCTACTACTGCTCTGTGGGCCACCCAGAGGGCCTGGGCTGATGGAGGCACAGAGGCTGCTGTGGTTCTGCCACGCTCTGAGGGAGCCCAAGCCATTTTAGAGATGAGAATGGCCATAAAAGGCTTGGGATCTTTACAGGCTTTTATCCCAGCCTAAGGCAGATACGGGTGGATCACCTCCCACTAGAAACAACCAACAAGTTTCCAGTACTGCTACATGTAGGGAAATGGTTAAAACATGGTCCCAGATCAGGCTGAATGCTCAGAAATCACCAATTAGGGAGAAAACATTCTCATTTATTTTTAATCTCATGATTTGGAGAACCTTACTCAACTTTGTCTCTTTTTCAATACTTTATTTTAAGAACCCATGTAGATGCCAAATCATGGGTCTGGATCCTGCAGCTATAACCACACAAGCATGCCTTTGTGGGGATATTTTGACTCCATATAACCATTACACAAAGGTCATCTGCCAAAAGCTGGTTAGGAGTGAGGGCTCATGCTCAGAAGAAACCCAGTACCTGCTTTCACCTCGTTCCCACTGCATGGCTCACAGCAAACGTTCACCGTCTGTGTCCTCATCCCCGCGTCCCCAGCTCCTGCTCCAGCAGCGTGGGTGTTCCACGCCAACAGCAGCACAAGGAGGATTTAATCACATCCATTCAAGCAGCATCCTTTTGTCAATTGACCATGACCACCCCTGCCTACATTCATCTACTCTATTTTCAGGGTGCAGGGAAACAAACAGGGCCAGGTGGGCAGGGCAGCCAGAGCAGAAGGCGCTGCTGGCACCGCCTCAGAAGGGCACGGACACAAGCAGCTCCTGGGAAGCAGGTGACACGTTGGTAGAGCCCTCACCTGTGACCCACCCCCTGACAAACTCTTCCTGCATCCCCAGTCGTGCTTTTCAAAGAGGTCAAGAAACCTGGAATTAGACAGGAAGCTTTTTTTTGGGTCAGTGTGTCTTTTTTGTGCCTGGCACAGCTCCAAGCGCTCAGCCAGCTGCAAACAGACAAGGAGTGATGCCTTTGCCTGCTTCTGACTCCTGACAAGGTGTGCATCCTCTAGTGAGGCTGGAGTCACCCAAGGTGCCACCACCCTTCCTGGCTTAGGAAAGACCTCACCGCAGAAATACAGTAAAACAGGAAAATAATGACAAAGTGAGGGCTCCGCACAACTTCTGAGCAGATCGCTGTCCATCAAAGGAAACATCGCTGAGGCAGCTACGGCCCGAGATAAGGGATCAGATTGCATTTGCTTCTCACATTCACGGTGTGCAGCCACAGAACCACAGCCACATCAGTACAGCGCTGCATTCCCGGCACAGCCTGGCATTCAGAGGTGTTTGAGGAGCAAGGGACAAGGGAGGAATGATGAGGTGTCCGACAGAGACACACACCTTACACACCTCCCTACCACATCTCCTGCTTCCCTACCTCCGACCCTGGGAACGGGCAGTCACGGCCAGCAGGCAGAGACACAACTTCCCAGGGAAGAGTTCTTTAGTTCTGGCCGCGGGAATCCGCGCAGGGGGCTCGCACTGGCGAACACCCTCCTGTCCCCGGCAGCACCGCCCGTCCCCAGCCCGCGCTCGGAGCCCCGCACTCCGCTGGCACGTCGGGGAATGCCCGCGGCTTCTCCTGAAACCCGGGGCCGCTCCGCACCCATCCGCCGTCCATTGAATAAATAACAAAACAGCCCCTCCAGCGCTCAGCCACCCGCGTGCGGAGAACTGGGGAACCCTCCCGAGGCTGCCCCGGGCAGCGGGACCCGAGCGCCCACAGCGCGCCCGGCTCCGGCTCCGGCTCCGGGGAGGGATGGGGCGCCGAGGGATGGGGCACCTGCGGGAACACCTGCGGTGCCGCTGCCCCCGCGGGGGTGTCCGGGGAAAGCCGCTGTCCCCCCGCCCGCCCCCGCCCG
>VXBT01012723.1:513382-572135 GCA_013400235.1 Oriolus oriolus | reverse complement strand
ATCCTCCCCCCCTTCCCTCTTCCCCCCCCCTTTTTTCCTCTTTATTCCCTTTCCTCTTTTTTCCTTTCCCCTCCTCTTTTTAGTCTTTTTTCCATTATTTCTTTCTATTCCATCTTTTCCTTTTCCCTCCTTTTCCCCCCCTTTTCCCCTCCTCCCCCTTTTTCCTTTTCATTCCTTTCCCTCCCCTTTTATTCCCTTTTTAAAAAAATTCACCACTATACCCAGTGCCCCCAGCAAACCACCCTGCAGCTGGATTTACTCCCTGCCTTAGTGCCTATAGCGCTTCTGTAGGAAAGAAAAAAACAGGCATTTCCATCCTCTGCAAGCAGCATTCTAGCAAATTCCTTGAACGATTTATGAGAACTACATTAAGCTGTACTACAGCCACTGCTGGCCAGAGCTCCAAGCACAGCACCGGGCTGACCCGTCATTCTCAGTTTCCCTGATGCTGAGGTTCAAACGATGCCAGCTCATTCTCAACAGAGCCTGAGCTGCCCAGGAAGGCAGCATGGAGAAGTAGATGTTCCTGTTTTTCCAAAACAACCTTTTAATTATGCTCTTTACTGTAATAGCAGCCTTTTTCCAACACTTCTGCAGTCAGGGCTATTAATTAAAGAGTGATGTGGTAATATAATCTAACAGTGGTAATATAAAACCCAGCATCTTTTGGTAGGCCCTTCTTACAGTGATACAGAATTTTTCAAGGAAAAGCTACCCATTCAGTCAGTGCTCCCTGTTCATGACACAGCAGGTTCTCACTACGCAAACAGTTTGGATAGATGATTTCCTGTCTGGTCATAAAGCACTTCTTGTGTGACAGGGAGAGCTCATGTGCAGTTACTCATGAAAAAAATCCACCTGATACGCGAGGCTGCAAGTGAAGAAATACAGCCATGCCACATTCCTGCTGTATTCTTATCACAGCAATGCTATTTGTCCTAAACTGCCATGGCTCATGGAGAAACGGGACCCATCCAAGTGCTGAAATCTCTTTTTTGCTCTACCACTGGGCAGGGGATGCTCTGCTGTAACCGGGGCCCATCCCCACTGAGTGTCACACGTGCACTTCTGACACAGGATTTTGGGGAAATGAAGCTACCCAGTAGAAGATGCAGCTGTCACCCCTAAAGTTTCGCAACCAGTCAATTTCTTGCTCTCTGAACAGAAGGCAAAGTCATTAAGGCAGGATCTGGATGAGGTCCCTACAGCTGACACACCCTACTCAAGCCCCAGGTGGGCTGGGCCGGGCCGCGGCACTGGATGCTGGCAGGAATCCTGCACATCCCACAGCTGCACCTCCTCCAGACGGTTCAGCTGACACAAGCCAGCCTCAGCCAGCTCTCAGCACGGAAAAGCTGTGTTCACTCCCACTGCAGGGTAATTGCTCATGGCTTTTCCTTATGGCCACTAAGGCTCGTGCTTTGGAAACCTGGCTGCTACAGACCCTGCTTTGGGGCATTTCACAACAAATGCCCAGCTATCCCAGCACGGCATTCCGCAGAGCCACCGTCCAGCTCCCCACATTTCACCCTGGCAGAAGCTCCTCGGCACGTCTGTCTCCTCCAGAGCTCAGTGCTGCTCTCTGCCTGCCCAGGAGATGATAAACTGAGAGAGAAGGAGCAAGGAGACAGATTCAAAAGGAAACAATGACAGCCAGAAACAGGGCTGTTTCTTTTTCAGGCCCCATAGCAATGTTCAGCATTCTGAGAGTGGCACACAGAACCTTGTGTGTAAGGGGCAAGAGCCCTTTAAAGCTGTGGAAAATCCTGACAGCACCTGCAGCACCTGTTTGCAGAGATTTATTTCATGTGGGTGCAATGCCTCATCCTTAAATCTAATCTTAGGGAGAAGGTGTAGGAAGAATTCCAACTCATTCATTAAATCCAGATCAGAGGCTGAAAAAACCCACTCAAACAAAATTCAAAACCTCTTGAATTTGGAAAAAAAAAAAAAAACAAACCCAACATTTTTTTCCCTTTCCCAGATTAAGGCTAGAAGGTTGGATTGAGACTGGAGCCATTATTTGGATTTGAGAAATCACCCTTCAAAAATACCTGTTCAGTCAACTGCTGAGAACTGGAAAAACAGAGCTGGCTAAACACAGGCTAGAGTCAAAGTGATGTCCAAGGGAATTGCTCACCTCTGGAATAAGCACAGCGACAGCAAACTACTTGCGTAGAAGAGTAATTAAACTCAGGTTGGTTTTTATGAACAGAGATTTTAGGAGGATTTCTTGTGCAGACAGCAGCACCACCCTCGATCCAGGGGTACTGTCCAGTGTGGGTCTTTCCAAGCTGGTCCAGGCGGGGCAGAGCCTCCATAGCCTGGCAGAAATCCTGACCCCACTGAAGCCAGCCACACCTGCCCAGACTTAATCAGGAGGAGGATTTTATGTCTCCTACTTGAATGTGTAAGAAGAAAAGGCCCCACTCTGTTCTCCCACTCTCACTTTCCCCCTGTGTCAGCCAGACCTGCCTTATTTGTTGTCACAACCCCTAGGTTTGGAAAGGAACACTCACACAGGTGCACACACACCCTTTCTCCAAGCCACGGTGCATTTTCCAGCTCAGCAGGTTATCCCCAGACGTGTGAAAATTTCAGAAGCAAAGCCCAATGGCAGCAGTGAGAATGCTGTGGTGCATGTCCTGCAACAGCTGCAGGGGGACAGCGAGGGACAGGGACACCGTGACCCCTCCACGTGCCAAGAGCCCTCACACGCCAACAGCTTGACCTTAAAAAAACTGCTGTCCTTGTTAAAAATCACCTTACAACACGGCATCGCTTCTCCTTTCTAACAAGAAGGGCTACACGGGTGTTTTAAATGCTAATTTTGGTGCTTTCTGAAGTACTTGGTGACCTGCAGTCATCTCCCATCGCTTACATTCACAGCTTTTGTCCTGTCAGCCTGGGCAGCCAGCTCAGAGTAAAATCCTCCCCAGCTCTTCAGATGATTTTCACGATCGCTCCCTGGCGCTATTAAGATTCTCAATGCGTGTATCTGGTTTCCAATAGTACGAGCTGCCTCAGAAAGGTTAGAGTTTGTTTTAAATAGCTCAGCCATCTGTCCTGCGGTGGCTGATGGGAGCTGCAGAGATCGAAGCAGCCAAAACAGAATTTTTCAAACTGTCAGTTTTTCATTACAAACATTTCAGTTTGAATCAGACCCGTGTCCTTAAAAAAAAAAAGTTAAGTCTATATATTTTCCTTGTGTATTATACAAACAGTGTGAGTCGTGCTTTAGCAGTTTCCTTGTGTTGTTGGAATTGCATCAAGGCAAATACTGGGCCTGAACCTCACCAGCACCAGGCACTTTGCAAACCTCATTTGTGTACTTCTAGGCTTTGAACTAAAAAATACTCATTTAGTACAGGCAGCCATGACACACAGAACCAACACAGACCAGCGTGGAAAGCACTTCATGAATGGAAATGAGGCACATGGACCTACATTTTTCTCAGCCAGTTCCTAAATGTCAGCTGCAGCCCTGGGTTCACCTATTCTACAAAGTTAAATCAATTTATTCACTTAATTCACAGGATTCACTTTCTTAATTAAACATTCGTGTTGAGGGAAATGAGTTGAAAGCACACAGGCCGGCTATGTGCAGCAGCTGATACCAGCAACTGATAATGCACTGCTGGAAAAATAAAAATGTATGAGAAGCAACCAGTATTTCCTTAGGCAAATGCTGCTCCACAGCAGACAACCAAGCACGGCCTTGCTGGCATCTACCCCCACGGAAAATGCTGATGGTCCCCCTAGTCCTACCCTGGAAAAGCCCACATAATCAACTATCCCCTAGGAGTTTCCAAGGAGACGAGACAGACAACAAATATATATTAATCAGAACAACATACCAAAGTTTATTGATTACTTCAAACAAAAGTTTCTGTAATGAAAAAAGAGCAAGTTGCATTCATAAAAGGTAACATTCACATTCAATTTCCTTGATATAAAGCAACATAAATGTATAAAATTGCATTTAAGTGAAAAAAATGTAAGGTTGCAGTCCTTTTTCTTTGCAAGAAGCTGAAAATGTATCTGCTCATTGCCTGTATATAATTTACATTTTCTATACACTACATGTTTTTTTAAAAAAATTCATAGCTGGGAAGTTGGATAAATGGTGCAGTATTAGGAAAGTTTTTCGACTGTGTGTATACAAATTCAATTTGAAGCTTTTATGCGATTCCAAGTCATTTATAATATTCTCCTAACGATTAGGATTAGTTTTTGAAAAGTCGCTATGACTACACCAAGCTCCACTGTTATCACGTAAGAGTTTTAGAGGGAATCTTAATTACTTTCCTTATCTTTCAGTGTCACTAGTCAGTGATTAAACTTCAACGAATTATCATGAGAAAAACCCAGCCTTTTTTCCTTCAAGTTTCTCCACCAAAAGCTTGTACTGACCTTTAAGCCCTGACGAGCACCGGCACAGTGCGGCGGCATCAGGGAGCACGAGCCCCCACCACGGCATCGCTGTCCCGCTCCTGCCACCTCAGCTTCCCGCTGCCCTGCACCTTACAGCCACTACCACCCCTTCTTCTTGCCCTCTCTAACCTCAAAAGGGGTCTCCTGTTTCCCCTGATTCCACAAGTCACCCGGCAATAGCAATTTCATTTTTGCCACTGCTGAATGACGAGGATCAGCTCTTCTGCAGGACCAGGGCAGCCTGGCTGTCCTGGCACCCAGCACTACACCAGTGCACTATCTGAAGATCCAAGCCCAAGAAAAACTGACATTTTCTCAAAAGAGCTGCTATTCAAGACATTCTACATGAATTCCACCCCAACTGTTAGCACACACACCTTGGGTTTGAACACACAGCTATTGCAATGGCTTGTTCCAGCTGGAGACAGGACACTTGGAAACACCAAGAGAAAGATTTGGTTCTCAGAAGGCTCTGTCTTGGGACAGGCAGCAGAAACCATCCTGTTTAAGTGACTATTGAACAGTTCATGCACGTCAAGTTTCACTGTTCGCACTGATATCACCAGTGGAATTCCAGGAGAACAGACTTTAACCCTTGGAGCAGAGCATGACACAAAACAAACTGAGAAGCAAGGTGTCAGGCTTGGGACCATTCGGGCTTGGAATGGTTTTGAATCACAGGAATTAGGCATTTTAGCGCCCATTTTTTAAAGATTATGTAAACAGAAGTCAGCAACTGTATATTTAAGGAGAATGGTTAGATTTGGCATATAGAGCGTATCTTCATCGTATTCATCCTATACTTGATCTGTAGGCACCACATTTCAGCAAGAAAAGTTGAGAACGGGACAAGGTCTGCAAGTTGAATTCTAGGTCTGTGAAATGAGCTAGGAAAATGGGAAAAAAAGAAGAAAATGAAAGCTTTGCCCATGGGACACATGCTGGCAGTGCAGCTCCTTACTTGCATGCAGCAAGGAGTCGAGCCGCGGGCGCTGACGCGGTGCAGACACCACTTGTGTTGAGGCCAGTGCAGAGTGTATGATACAGTGGTCCTGCCCAAAGGTCCCCTCCCACGCTGGGTGATGGCAGAGCAGCCACAGGGACTGTGCACTCCCCTCTCCCACTCGGGTAAGGCCCATCCAAAGTCCTCGTGATGCACGAGAGAATTTGCCAGCAGCTGATCCGCACCAGTTGAAGACGAACCGCAGGGGTGGCAGCCAGAGAGCAAGACTTGATTCTTCCAAAAATTAACAGTCTGTGGTTCAGCAAAATTCGGTGAGGCAAATGTTCCATCTAGGCCCAAAGTGTTTTGTTGTACACACATGACACAAAGCCCGAGCGAGCAGGAGCCAAACCCAGCGGCAGCGCAGAGCTTGGTGCTTGTGGAATGAGCCCTGGGGCTTCTCACAGCGGCTCCTCTGCCCCGCTGCACGGGGCTGGGGGACGTCAGCACCAGGGAGGGACTGTCACACCAACCGACGGGCCGCTCTGTCACTGCTTATGATTCAACACAACAAAAAAAGCTGCTCTTGCCACACATGAAGTATCAGAGAGGAAAAAAAAACCAAACAAACATTGCGTCAGGCATCTCACTGCTGCTGTGCAGGACCTAAAGAGAAAAGTTCCTACGACCGTGGTCCAGGTAGATTTAAAAAGAACATGCCAATTTAAAAAAATAAAATGTAAAATGAAATCAGGTTCATGTAGTCAATTTTAAACTGTCTTCTTTTTTCTTAGTGCAAATAACTCAAGATGCAGTTTTATACACCTGCAGGGTCACAGGCACAGCCCATGTCCCTGGGATCAGCCAGGGACTGCACTGTCACTCAGGCCTTTAAAGTGTTGGAGCAACTGCACAGTGGAGTAATGTAAGCACAGCCACAGGAGCCTGGGCAGAGGGCCTCAGTCTGCCACAGCCCAACTTTTGGGATTCCTTTCTCCCCCATGACAGCTTCCTTCCATCACAAACAGCCACAAAACAACCTTTTCTTCACCCTCCAGCAGGAATAAACCCATCAGCAAACCGCTTGTGGGAAGATGCTCTGGCACTTGCCAGCGCTGCAGGTCTTCACATGGACACCACTGCTGTGGACAGACCACAGACTGCTTCCAGCCATACCTGGAGGAGGGAGCAGCAAAGATTTGTCCCGAATTTTCAGCTGATCCTGCCACGTGCATCTGGGATCCCATGGCTGGGAGGGGGCAGCCGCCGGCTGAGGCATCGCAGCCCCAGGTGCATCCTCCTTCCGTGTGAGAGGAGCAGCCTCTTCCCAGCGCCTTCACGGGGCTGGAGGGGGATGTTACTGGGTTGAAGTCTGTGCAATTTCTTTGGTCAGGCAGAGCAAGAGTCTGGAGCAGCTCTCTGCTGCCCTCGGACAGGTCTGCAGCGGGCAGAGGAAGCCCCCGTGTGAGATGGGGCTGGCACTGCACTCTTGCACTTCAATTCATGCTGTTTTGGGTGAATTCCTAAAGATACTTTCTCAGCCTCCGATGATGTAGAATTTGGCAGAACTGGTTTTTCTGGGAGGGCAGGGAAGCCACAAGACCAAAGACAAACGGGTACCGTGGTGCCAGTGCCCTGGCTGCTGCTCTACCAGCACGGCTGCTTACAGTCCTTGGCACTATCAAAGGTAAAACCCACGGGTTCTCCTACAGCATGGCAACACGCAGCGTTTGTGTGGAGCACTTTAAGGTCTCCTGAGAGGATATCTTTCTGCCAAATTAGTAACAGCATCTTCAGTCTTCACATAACCATTCTCTATACGTTTGTATGACACTAACACAGGCAGATCAAAGGGGCCAGCCTGCAAAACCAGAAGGAAAACAAACATGTATCGCAACTGTTACATTCCCAAACTCATAAACCTTTTCCTGGGTTATTAAAAAAACAATAATAAAATTATATAGGAGAAGAAGAATGATTAGCCCATGATAAAAGTGCCAAATATCATTCACAACCAAGAAATCAGATGATAAATCAATTTTCACAGTTTGCAAAATGCTGCATGAAGTCTAAAAGTGGCATCTGCCTCTCGGTCCCCTGCAGCTCCCACTCTGGGCCAGTCCAGCTGCCTCCCACACCAGTCTGCACCAGATTGTGGTGGTGGAGAGCACCACCTAATGTCGGTGGGGAGGGACTGGCTGCACGGATGCACGGGAGGCCGGGCAAGCCCGGCTGCGGGTCCTGCCGTGCCCATAAGCCTGATTTCTTCAGCAGCAGGTGTGGGCACAAAGGCGCGAGGGGTGCGTAGGTAACCTGCAGGTTTATGTTTGCAGCAGACACCACACGTGACATCTCCCCTAAAAGCAGAATTGTGAATTCAATTAGGCACTTTTTCTTTTTTTATTCTGCTACTGGCTTACTACAAAGTTTAAAATCAAGTCAGCTCAGACGAGGATGCTCTGGGTGTGCGTGCAGACACACGGACACCGAGACATGCCTCCGTCCCATGTGCTGGCATACACAGATAAGTACGTGTGTTTAGTTCCCATCTATGCAGATGAATTGAAACATATTTATTTCTATCTGACAGAACAGCATGCACCCTAGAGAAAGGGATTTTGGTACAATTCAGATGCAATACTGGAATCATTTTAACAACTGAGATTTCAATCCTTCACTGTAAATGTATTAGCATTAGCTTTTATAACCAGCATTAGCACAATTCAGACTACACTCTCAAATTTTCTGCTAATATTAGACTGAAATAGCAGTTAGGTTTAAAGATTTGTTTACATACTGCCAAATATTTGAAAGAATCTGTACAGATATGGGATTCTGAAGAAGTTGGGTAGTACAACATCCCCAAATTAAAATGCATCCCAAGCATTGCATCTCCATTCCACAAGGACAGGTGCCCCACACCGACAGCCAAGAGGATTACAAGAACCACGGTTTAATTGATTTGGAGGGGGTTACATTTGGTTAATCAATGCCTTTAAAACCATCCCAACTCCTCCGGACAGGGTACCTGTTACAACACATTAGACTCATCTGAGAACGTTCTTAAAAGAAGTGGTCTGACAGAAGGTCTGGCCGACAATGAATCAGGTGCCTTCCTGCTGCTCTGCAACAGCGAGGCAAAGAGACTTATAGCACACGTGACCCTCAGCCTGCCTGGGGTCAAACAACCAAGACACACAACCCTTTTACAGCTGAGTCATTTCATAAAGGATGGAGCAGCACACGGGGACTAACACTGGCTGGGTTTCGCACTGCAAGGGGCACGGAGGGCGTTCAGAAACCGGCCCCGCTTCTCAAAATATTTGGAGGTTTTTGCTGCAGGTGCTTTTGAGGGAGGAGGAAAACATCCCTGATCTCCACGTAACCGGTATTTTTAAAACAGCAGCTAATGGTGGAGGTCTGCAGTGGAACCAAACACTAGGGCCATGTAATCAAGGTGCTTTGCTGTGGGTGGCCCCACTGCTCCCAAGGTCAGCCAGTCCAAGACTATCCCTCGTTGTGAGGGCTGTGGCTCAACCTCTCACACAAAGAAACACGGCAGCATCAACAAGTGGGATGGACTGGGCAAGGTGGGCACTGGGGAAGCTCCTCCTAGGTCAGACAAGCCTGAGGCACTTGACAAGTCATCCAGAGGACAGTCAACATCCATTCCACCTTGTCCCACCTGCATCTGGTCCACTAACACAAAACTACAGCAAGGAAGGGGAGTGTAACCAGCTTTGTCTGTGTCCACCTCACTTGGACATCCCGAGCACGACCAGCTCACCCACCTGAGGTGGGCCAAGAGACCCAAGGGGAAGAGACAGACCAAATATTTAAGCAAAAGATTTAAATTAAGGCAAAAGGCGGGGAAAAGCAAGGTTTTGCTGCGTGAGCAAATCTAAAGGTGGGTTTTCAGGAGTTAGGCATTAGAAGGAAGAAAAAAGCAGTTGAGCAAGCAACGCATTGCGACTCAGAAAGGAAATCACCTTATTCACTCCAAGAAAAGCTGTGATTGCTGGAAGTTTGAGAAAGCATGAAGATAGTAGATGTTCCTGAGGAAGGAAGGCGCTTCGTTACCTAGTTCACAACAGCACAAAAGACAGAGAATTGCAGTACAAGAAAGAGAAAGGCAGAAACCAAGGAAAACACAAATGCGCCTTGCAGTTAAAAAAACAAACAGACAAAACCAAAACAAAATGAGAACAACCACCACATTTCCACACAGAAAATTTAATAAAGGCTGAGCAGAGCTGATGCGCTGTGTTATAGGAAACTGGGGGTGAAACCCTGTCCCACTGGGGTCAAGGGCAAATATTCCCATCAGCCCGGCCTCAAGTCCATCCTCCCCTTCCAGAAAGGACCCTCGGCCACCAAGTTGTGGTTCAGGCCCCTAAACAATGTCCCTAATCTTGTTTTTCACTTAATGCTCCCCTTGGGACACTGATCTTTATTTTATTTCAGTATTAAGGTCAGGATTCTCAATTAGGGTCTTGATTTGAAATCCACTACCTGGTTTTAGATGCCTTTACAAATCAGGCGACTGACTTTGGTGTCTGATGGCAGATACAGATATCCAGAGCTGGTATCTCCTTCAGGCACTTACAATAAAGCCCTTACTCAAAATGTACATTTAAATATGGCTCGGTCTGTGTTTAGTTTGGGATGCACATCTAAAGAGACTTTTCTAGACGACACTCAATTTGCTTTGCTAAGTGATTTCACAAGAGCCTTTGTTAAATGAATATAAAGCACTCTTGAAAGTCAGTATTGCAAGAGGGAATGGATCTTTGGTCAGCAGCTGAAGGCAAAAATGGGTCACCTCCCAGGTGAGTTGAGCTGGGGCTCAGAAACCCCCAGGTCACCCTTCCAGGGCACTATCTCCAAACTCTCCTATGTCTGCAGCTGGGAGCAGCTCACTGCCAGCCTATTCAACAGGGCTGTCAGGCTAGAAACTGTTAAACCACGCTCGAGTGGAAGAAGTTACACGGATCCTCACAAAATACAACCACAGCTCTCTTACCACATCTGCTGTTTTCAACTTTAATGACCCCATCCCTGGAACTGCTGGGGCCCTGAGAAACCTGATCTAGTGACTGGCATCCCTGCCCACGGCAGGGGGCTGCAGCTGGGTGAGCTTTAAGGTGCTTTCCAGCCCCAGCCATTCTGTGACTCTCGGTGACCTGGGGGTGGGGGTTACCTGGCTGTGTGTTGGCCAGGGGTGAGCCCACTCCACGTCCCCTCAGCTGCGCCCTGCTGCAGCCTGGGGACGTGCAAAGGCCAGGGCAGGAGGCCAGGGCTGGCTGGCAACAGGGCACAGGCTGAGCCAGGACAGGGCTCGCTGATGCTGCCGGGGGAGGCACGGCCGGGGCGCGCAGGGGCTGCCCAGGGGACGGGGCTGCACCCGGGGGTGTTCAGCACCCCTGGGCAAGCACAGACAAGGGCAGGGGGCTCAGCACAGAGAGCCGTGAGCCGGGCAGCGCTGGCCTTCACCACTTGCAGGAGCAATGAAGGAAACTTTTGACAGATTTCCGCTTCTAAAAGGAGCTCTCCTCCCCAGCAGCGAAGGAAAGCTTTAAGAAACCAGACAGCTTTTGGGGACAGGGAACACCACGGTCTGAGCCTTTGGTTATTTATGGAGGATGGGCAGATGTGACAGGGCCTGACCCTGCTCCCACTGCACCAGCACCTGAGGCACACCCAGGGGGAGCATCCTGCCTGTGCTCTCTGACGTAAAACCCAGGTTTTTTCAGGACAAGGTATGGTGTGTTTGATGGTCAGTTCAGGCTGGACAAGGCTTGCACACTTCTCTGGGAGACAGAACATTCCCACCCAGGGAAGGCAACTAAGGAAAGGCACAGGCTGAGTCTCTCCCCGCTACAGATCTAGGCAGTATTTTTAGAATAACTTCTTGACATTTTTGGCATGTGAAAGAGCAAGACAAGACTCTAGAAAGCCTTCCTTGAGATGTGAGTGGTACATGGTATTGTTACAGGTTCATCTGGTGCCTAAGGGTAAGAAAGGTCTTCCTAAAAATACAGTGTGATACATCATCTTGTTCCTTACCTGATGATTTTTCTCTTTTATATTTTTTAAAACTATTAGAAGAATTTCTGGGAAAAGGCTGATAAAGATCAGGAGAATTATTGCCAGCCATGTGGAAACAGAAGTCAGCATATGAGCAAATACAAAATACATTCTTTGCTGCTTCAAGAAAGGCCTGAAAAAGAAAGGATACAAATAAATTCTGGTTAACATGGATTTTTCCAAAAAGGTCAGAATCAAAGGAGCATTCAGGTCAAGCTATTAACAGTTATGCCTCCCTTTCAGATGGAGATGGATACAGCACAGAAACACTGTCCATCCTTCTCCCAATCCATCTCCTGCCTCCAACTGCACTATTTCTGGAAGATTGTCACCATCCATTTTGCATCTTCCACGTCTGTTACTTTTCAGGGTGGGAAGGGGTTTGAATTTAGCTACCATCACTGAAAGATAAATTATTCACCTCATCAAAAACCAGATAATTTTATTTCAACTTCAGGCTTTGCTATAGCTTCTGGTTTGGGTTTGATAGTGGAAATCCAGAATCTCTCAATCACAACAGGTTATTTGCCCCTTCCTCCCTTCCTTGATGAGGGAGAGCAACCAACAGCTGCTTGCAAAAAACACCTCATTAATAACTGATGACAAGGATCCCAAAGCAGTTTTTGCTTACTGTTATGTCAAAAATATCGAGCTGTGCAAATTAAACAGCAGAAAGAGTTTTCAGAAGAAAACTCACGTTTCAGCATAGAGATGTGGCTAGACTGCAGATCTGGATCTGCTGGTCAGCAAGAGTTAACTGAAGAGTTAAAGCTTGTGACCCCCAAATAAAACATTTACATCTGTTCCACATCCTTGCTAGCAGGTTACTGGCTCAGGGGAACCAGCCAACAGCCCATGGGAAAGCAAAGGTGTAAAACAGGAGATGCTGCCAACTGTGAAAGTCACCTGAACATTCACTGCAGCACAAAAATACAAAACTGGAGATGTTTGTAATGTACTAATGCCCACCTGCATTTGCAACACATTGAACCTAAAATCTTGGTTGCACTCAAATCAACGAGCATTTCTTCTACTCAGATCCGTGATTTCAACACCAGAATTTGTGCTTTCTCCTGTTTATTTTTCCCTCTGAAGCTGTCCCAGAGGGCCAGGTCCTCTTGCTCTGCATCTGCCTCACCTGTTCCTTCCTTCTGTTTCACTGGGTTTCTTTCCACCGTGAATTCCTCCTGTCTCTCTCACCCACATGCACAAACAGACCCTAAAAGGTTTATTCTAGAACCTCCCAATAAAGACAAGAGCCTCAGCACCAGAAATGACCCAGTGGGCAGCAAAGCAAACACCCCCTGCCAAAGCTGAGCACCTGGATGGTGCCCAGGGCGTTCTCCCTTTCAGGCTATTCCCTCTGGCGGGCTGAGACCTCCTCAAACGCATCTCATCGTGCAACAGCTCTCTTCCAGCACTGGCTTTTAGCAGAGAAAGGAGCAGGGCTGCACAGCCCTTGCCACCTGCAAATCCCAGGACACCCCAAACGAGGGGACGCTGCAGCCGCGCCCCTGCCGAGCCAGCACCGGGCGCTCCCCCGGGAAAGCACCACGGAAGGAAGGAAAGATACTTGCCAAATGACTCCTCCCCAAAAGAATGAGAAAAACACATAGAAAGCAAGGGAGCCCCAAATCACAAAGTGGTTCATCCACGTCCAGAATCGGGTATCTAACGCTAGCTGTGGGAATAAAAAGAGAGACAAAACTGACTTTAGATGCAGAGCGTATTGGACTGCGTTTATATGAAATTTCAGGCTGGTTTCACATTAAGGTTGAAGGTTCTCCAAACAGCTACCTCTGTGCATATGGGCACCAGGAAAAACGTGTTCAATACAGTCTGGCACAACGTTAGCAGGGAAACAGTGACATTCTAATTGTAAGTGACACTTTTTAATGGAATAAACTTGATGCAACCCTTGATGCTACAGGAAAGAAACATCTAAAGGTTACAGGGACTGTAATTGCCTCTTGTCACCACCTGCTGTCCTGAGCCAAACACAAAAGACCTTTTGTAAGGTCTTATGCAAACAGTTTGTTCTGGAAAGCTCCATGAAACAAAATAGATTTGCTATTGTTATTTGACACACGTGCTTTTGTGATCACTCTGGCACTCAGCCTTGTCTGAAACAAGGTGAACAAGTCCAAATTCTCTATTGCTCCTCTCCTCCTGCTGGAACTGAACATCAAGGGGTGAAAGCGTGGGGAAAGTCAACCATAACCAACTGGAGTCCTCAAAAGAGGGAAAAACATAGAAAAATAATTTAAATAAAACATAAACACTTAAAGAGCACAGACTACACAAAGGAAAGTGAGCAGGTTCTGCCTCTACGGAAGAAGAGAAGATTTAAGTGTGGTGGAAAATACTCAGACATTTCATCTTCAGCACGTTCCCTACACGATTTCACAGAGCACACACGAGCCTTGGAAAACGCCCACAGCGAGTGACCGAAAAGGGAAGGGAGATGCTGACCTTGAGAGTGACGGTGAACACCAGCACGGTGAAAACAATCGTCCCAAAGGTCCAGTTCCCAAACACCTGCAAAACACACGGCACTGCCACAGGCGTCCGGGCCCTTCTCCGTGGGGCACAGCGACAACGACGGGGAAGGGGTGCAAGCAGGGAGCGCAGGGAGGGGTGGGAGGGAGCGACTGCTACGGGAGATGGACGCTCGGACAGGCTCCAGGCACCCGCACGACTCGCCGCCCGCTACGCCACCCTGAGCCATGCAGCGCCACGCACACGGGTGACCAGAGCCGGGACGGTGACAGGCACAACCTCCTACTAACAGCAATGTCCATCGAGGACACAAGTCATTGCACCACCTGCATTTCAGGATTTCTTGGCAATTTACTCAGTTTCTGCTTTCTCGCCACACTCATCATCATCTCTTTGCAGTCCCCGCTGCGGAATGCACCAGTGGGTACTGTCCATCTGGTTTGGTTTGTGGGTACTAGTGACTACGCACACAAAGAAAAGCAGATACTGTATATAAATCCAAATGATGGCAATGAATGGGAGGGATGCTTACCAAAGGCTGTCAAGGTCTGAATGCATACATTGAAACAGAAAGTGAAATGTAAAAGTTTTCAAAAAATGCAAAAAAATTAAAGTCAATAGGAGTGAAAAAGGAGTCAATCAAACATACATGGGTATTATGAACAATTGCTGGTAGCAGTTCTTACAGGCATAAGTGTTTACAGAACAGGACATAACCACAGGTCTTTTTGTAGTGCCACGTAGACTTGACCTCTGAAGGCATCTGCAGAACATACCAGTGCTTCGTGTTTCACTCAAGTACAACCAGAATGGCTATAAATACAGAAGAGCACTGATTCGACAGTACAGGGGCTTGACTATGTATAGCTGGGGCCATAAATGCTGGCATTGATGCAATGTATGAATACACATACATAAATTTCATCAGCTTTTCTCCAAGTGTTAGCCGCTAAAAAAAGGTTTAGGTGTTTTCAAGGGTCACAAGTGGCGGTGTAAAGAAGTTTTCCATCAGTCAAGATTTAATAACAGGCTGCACATTCCCTTGGGAATCCCAGGGAAAGGGTCCTGAGACAACTCAGGTCACCAAGCACGGCTGCCACACTGCACTAATGCTTTGCTCTGTACTCAGTTAACCAGCAAAATAAGAAAAAAATAAGAAAAAAAGAAAAAAACCTCCATCTTTTTTCTTCTTCTTTCTGTGCAAGTTAACCCAAGCAGCTCCCACACCTCGCTCACGCAGCGATGCAAGCGCTCGTCCCCACAGCAGAGGCACGAGCAAGCAGGCAGCAGGGACAGCACCCTGCTCACTCCAGCAGCTGGGCACCTGTGCTGGCTCCAAAACAGGAGCAAGAGCCCAGCAGCAGCCTTGCCCCGGGGCAAAGGGAGACGGGAGGCTGAAATCACAGCCGGGAGCAGGCCCAGCACACAAGCAGCGCTGCACCATGCCTGCGCTAGCGAGCAGCATCTCATCGAGGTGGGCTCATCCAGCTGCTCACACCCAGCCACGCACGTGCTGAACTTTGGCTGTCCCTGGCTGCTCCCGCCCTGGGCCAACGCCTGGGGTGACACAGAAGAGGGGACGAGCACTGTGCAAAGCTCGCTGGGTTGGAATAGAGCTGTGTGTGAGACTAGTCATCATTTTACCTAGTGAGTGTAACCAGCTCTGCCCTGTTTCCATGGCGATCTGGAAAATGATTTATTTCAAGCATTTGCTGCAGAATCACACCATAAGCAAGGCTACACTGTTGGACAAGACTCGAGACACACTGCACAGATTAAGCGCGTAGATGTTCCCTGCCAGGCGTATCGCAGGCAGCGCACAAAACAAACACTCGTCTTCCTTCCTTTGGTGGCGTTACCTTTCCGTTATCCTCCAACGACGAGTTTTGAAAGAGAAAATAAACCCCAAAGAAAAACACGAGTCCTTCAAAGGCGCCCAGAAAGGTCCAGTACAGGAACGGCCTCCACTGCAGCATTGCATTATCCGACACCTTCCTGCCAAGAGATGGAGTAACAAGACCGTCACCACCACGTTCAGGATGCTCTGCAGAGCTCCTCACAGGCAGGGGATCAGGGGGCTTTGGAGCAAGCCCTTGCTGTAAAAGAGGCAAGGAGGGAAACCACAAAAATACCTGCCAGTGTACAGGACATAAAGAACACTTCCCACATGCAGCTGCTGATCATGAGAAACCACAAGAGGCTCAGCATATGAATTGTTTTGTCCTTCTCCTCCAGGTAACTTGGATGAAAAAAGCACAAAGTGAACAGAGGCAACGCTGTCCTGAGCCTCTCCAGCAGCCTCTGCACTGCCCATGCTATCTGACACTATCTGTGAAATTTTAAAAGCAGGATAAGGCTAAAGAGCAGCTGTATGGGATGCATGAAATCCATGGTGTGCTTCCCTCTTTTTGTTGAATGCACAAAGTCCTTTTTTGAGAAAAGCTCTGCAAGTCCTGTTCCCTGAAGTGGTGTTTTTCTGCACAGGCTGAAAATAACCTCCTGAATTGTATGGTGGGTGTTTTCATCACAGGGGGTGTAGCAGGAGGCTTTTGGCTGAATGCAGGATGAGATCTCGCATGGAGGCAGCAGCAGCGAATGGATGGGCTATGAGCAAAGCCCTGCAGGGACCACACACAGGGCCTGGGGAGTGCAGGGTGGCTATCAGGGCAGGAGGGAGTTAAAGACAGCTCCCTGCATCATTATCTTTTCAGATTACTTTCTTTAAAATCCCCATCTTTTTCACATTCTTCTCCTTAACTCCTAAAGCGATACATCCATTTTCAGCAAGAGGCACTTTGCAAACCTGTGTGGTGCTGGGCTCCTGTAACTGCAGTTTCTAAAACAAGACCCTATTGAATCCTACGCACAACGATGCCGTGACCACGTTCTAACACATCACAGCTTGGGTCTGAGAAAAGAGCAAGCATAAACCAGACTGGAAGTGTGGGTTATTGCAAGGAGAGAAAAATACAAGCAGCTTCCTCCCTGCGAGCTCTGTTTTGCATTCCCATTTCTGTCCTGCAGTGCTCATGGTAAACAGGCTTTTTCCAGACTCAGGATCTGCACTGCAGCAGCTCAGCACTTCCTCCAGCAGCAGCGCAGCGGGCGCTCTGCATCCAGCAGCACATGCACAGCCATGACTATTCAAACCAAAGCTGTTTCCCCTCAACAGACAGACCCCAGAGATCAGAGAGCCCACCAGGAGAAGGCCTCAGGGGCCTGCTGTTATTGCTCTCTGTCGCACAATATCCAATTACTAAGCTATTTAAAAACACAGACGGCGGCACTGTGCCACACGAGTGAAGGAGTATAGAGCTCTAATCAACCATGGCTCCGAGTGTCTACCTCAAAACCACCCAAGCCCCTTCCCAGCCTTACTGCTCTTGTTGCACTCACTGCTTTTTCTATACCTAAGGCAACTTTCACACAGTATTTCAGGCACCTGACAACTCCCTCTGCTCTCTGTGCACAGACAACACCCTCGGCTCGAGCACAGCTGTGCCCCACACGCAGCTCCTCCACCAGTGAGGAGCATCACACCACAGTGACAGGTCTTGCCCAGGGCACTGGCCAGAGCAGCCCTGACCTGGCTTTTTCCACAGGGCTGAGCTGACTGCCAGGCTGGGGAATTAGCAACAGGGACTCATGGAGAGGGGTTTCCTCCAAAAAACATCTTCCTTAGTCTTTGCTGAAGGGCTGCCCCAAGAGCGTGTGTGGGCGGGGCTGGGAGGAAAGCATCTCTGTTTCTGTGCAAGATTGGAGCCTCTGCCTGCTGCAGCCAAGGAGAGAAAACAACAAGCAAACAGAGAGAGAGGGAGGGAGTCTAAGCTGTCCTTTCCCTGGGCAATGTGGCAGAAAACTGAGCGTGCAGATGGATGAGCAGAGCTCCCTGGGTTCTGATAAGGGGACGTGGCCTGTGGAGGGGAAGCCTGGGGGACCATATCCATTTAGACAAACTGAGAAACCACCTGCCTGAGCTGGGCTTCAGAAACATTCATCTTTCTGAAAATGAATGGATCTTTTTTGCTCCTGAAAGCTGCATCTCCCCCTCCATGCATCACACGCTCTGTCACGTGCTCGGCTCGCACTGCCTGGCTCAAAGGTAACGGGAATGAATGGTCTGGCCACACTCACAGCTCAGTTTTTCTTACAGATGAAGAATTCCACCTACAGTTTACTCTTTTATAGAGATACAGCAGTGCAAGTTTCTCGACCAGATACTGTCAGAGAGCATTAACCAGTAGCAACAGGCAGTAAACACAAGGCTGCCCAGCTTGAACGCAGAAACAGCTGAGCCAGGAGGGACAGAAATGGCTTTTTCTGCAGTTCATGGTGATCCCACCAGCGACAGGACAGGGATACCTGCTTACACTCCTGCACCAAGAAAACTTAAACCATGGCTAACAGAGCTGTGCAGAGGTTTACCCAGCCCAGGACTACTTACATGTAGAGCTGAGGATCCGAGGTCAGCGTGTCGATGCTGATGTGCTGCTCCAGGAGGCTGTAAGCCAGGATAGGGAGCGATGTGAAGCAGATGTTGTACATGGTCAGATAAGCAGCATCATACAGTGGCTTAGAAGAGGAAGAAAGGGTTAAATGAGACAGACAGAAAAAAGCCTCTTTAAAAGCCTCTCCACAAAGAAATGAAACCATAAATTTCTCCTTCATACCCTACAGCTGGATGCCTTTGTCATGCAGCACAGCTTCAGCGGACAGGAGCTGCACTCCGTGCAATGCAAGGGGGAACAAGGCACCCGCAGGCTGCGTGCCCACAAACCTGCTCCCACTGACAGGAAGTTTTGTAACTGGCTGGTCTCATCTCCAGCTTATCCTCCAGGAAAGCATGACTAAAGAACCCTTATCACAGCTTTCCTGTTGCTGCTCTTGTGCTGCCGTTTCTATTAATACACTTGATGCCTCCTGTGGCTCTCTAAAGACTAGACTGTTTTAGAGGAACTATAGCTTCTTTTTTTCAAAAAAAAGAAAAAAGGCAAGTGTTTCTGCCAAAACAAGCAGAGAATTATCTCTCATCATTTACTCTTCCTGTTACTTTTGAGCCCAAATAGACACAAAAGCCAAAGCTCTTGTCTCCAGGCACATGAACCCACTCACCACATGCATCTGTCCCTCTGATGCTTACTTGGACTAAGCAAACCTCTGATGACACTCATTGTGTGTCTTTTTTTAAAGCTGCCATAAAAGAATGAACCATTCTTCCTTCTGAGTGACATTTTTAACGCAGTGAAATGCAGCAGAGGAGACAAGATCAGGCAACCTTTCAAAACTTGTTCTCTTAAGAGAAGCAGAAGGAGCAAAATCAGGTGCTGACAAACCAGCTAAATCCTTCTCTCATTACTTCAAGAAGGTGTCCACCTGTGTTTATGGCTGGTGGATGGCAAAGAAAGCAGATTGCTTTCTTTTCAGTTATGGTCTCAAAATACTATGTTCCAGATACGGTGCTGAGCAACAAGGCCAGTTCCTCCTGTCCTCTAGAGCAAGGTGGTGAAGGGACAGGATGCCAAAAGCCAAGTCTCTGCTAGGAAGCCTCCTTATGCCACTTGTTTTTTATCTTGCCTTTATAGACAAATTACTGGAAATTACCTGCTGTGAGAATCCACAAAAGAACTGGTATAAAAACTGTGGTAAAATGAAGCAAAGGTTCTAGGAAAACAAAAGACAAATGGTCAGCAGGGAAGCACTTGACTTCTCAGTCTAAATCCAAGCAGTTTTTCCTGTTATCAGACATTAGTGTCTGACGTTACGACATCAGACAAGGCAGGGCACTTGTTCAATCAAGCACAAAACCAACCCAGTGAGCAGTTAATATCTGCAGAAGACACTAGAAGAATGCTCACGTTCCCCTGTAAGCACTGGTTTCAATGGACATGGCAGACACAGCCTGCTCTAGGGGAGGAAAACAGAACTACAGAATATCCCACGGTTTTTTTCCTGCTTATTATTTTATTCTATTGCCAAAGAAATGCACAGTATAAACAAAAATCAGCTGCATACTGCCCCTTACCTTATAGAAGAAATACTGTACAAGGTGTGCTAATCTCACATAATACAAATGCCCATGTGCTAGTAGCAGTTTTCTTAAATGTTTAAACTTTGGCACAGCATAGTCGCTGTTTCTGGAGGCCTGGCGTCCTTCTTTGCCTTTTATCCCTGGAGACAGAAGCATGGCAAGGGGTTAATCCCAAGGGGGTGGAATCTGGATGCTGCCCACGGGGTTTGCTCACATCACTCAGAGTCTCAAGGCGTGACAAAGGCCGAGTTTCCCTCCCGAGTGCCCCAGGAGGCCAAACACGAATACACTCAGCGTGGCTTTGGCTCCACAACACTCAGACCTGCCTCTGGACTTTTTAAGCTGTATTTAGGCTGCTCTGTGATTTCCTGTGTAAGAGTGTGGTGAAGGGTATCTAGGCAAACCTGATAAAAGATAAGGAGTTGGTTCCCTGAGGGCTGGCCTGCATCTCACACAGCTCAGTTATTCCACTGCAGCTGCTCAGCCTCCTGAGACACCCCCACAGAGCTGTTTTGCTCACTCAAAAGCCACATCCAAATGAACTGCACTGGATTCCCTTCATTAGAGGGCACCACAGCATTTCCAACACCCCCAGATGAAGAACATGCCCTCTCTCTTCCACCGACCCCTCTGCAGTGGTATTACAGACATCTCCCATATTTCTGACACCAGCCTGCAGACAGCAGGAGTTTCCAGCCTGCTGTCAGGCACACGGACAGTGCAGACACCACACACCTGGGCATCAGCCCCAGGAAACACCCGTGGCTCCCCCGTGCTGGGCTGTGACCAGTAACCAGCCAGCACCGAGGTCTGACACTTCCACTGCTCTGCCCCTGCAGAAACTGCCACTGATCGCCCATGGGTTTGCTGCTTGTGCCCCTTTTTTCCTGAGCCCCAAGCAATCCTTGCCACCACAAATTTGGTCACAGAGTTTTTGAAGATGACCTGCAGTGTATCACTGACAGAGAGAACGGTACTACCACAGGTGAGCAGTATATGATGATCTCATCTCTCTCCTTTGCAATGGGGATGGGAAAACATTGGCACAGATTGCCCAGAGAGGCTGTGGATGCTCCACTCCTGGGAACATTCAAGGTCACAGTGGGCAGGGCTCTGAAGAACTTGATGTAGCTGAAGGTCTCCCTGCTCATTATGGGGGCTGGACCCCTTAAAGGCCCCTTCCAACCCAAACTGTTCTACGATCTCAAGCATTAATCTGGAGTTAAACCCTGCCTCCAAAGAAAGCAAGAGGAGACTTCCCCCATCTTTCAGTGGGATTGGTTTAGCCATGTGCAATCAGAAACACCAACTGTGCCTCAGTAGTGAACCCCAGGCAGAGCAGACAGGTCTGGGGTGTGAGATGGGTGTTACAGGGACTCTTACCTATTCCCACATGCGCTTCCAAAATCATACTGACATCATTTGCACCGTCCCCTATGGAGAGGGTTATCGGGCTTCCTTTTGTGTTCTTCACCATTCGCACAATCTAAAACATTTTAAAAGAGGACAGCAGCAGAACCCAAAATTCAGTTAAAAAGCCTCCAGAGACCTTCCCATTGCTCCCCCCAGGACAAGCAATCAGACTTTTACAGCAGCAATATAATGCCTGGAGAGTTCAGGTTAATAAAAGCCCTTGTTACTTGCTTTGCAGTCACAACCAGAGCAAAAGCCCAATCCAGCTGAAGGACAGCATTTAAAAACAAACCCCAGCAGCAACATCCTGCTCTTCCCTTCTGCCAGACCCTGTTCTCCCAAAGGTGGGTTCTCTCACGCATCTCAGGGTGCAGAAACACATCACTTATCAGGCTGGGACATCATCTGCTGGAGTGAGGAAGTCACGGACTCCACTTGACAAATTTGGAAAGGGAAAAAAAAAAAAAAAGAAGAGCAAACTGGGAGGTGTTGTTTATTTCTAATTGGCCTGGGTTTACGGCTTCCTGCCAGCATATTAAACAAAGGGTTTGCACTCAGATTTGAAAGAATGGTGTGCTTTCATCACGCTCTGAAGCTCAGACGAGGCTTACACACTGCCTGGAGAAGTCCTGGTTGATTAAGATGATCAGGTCAAGTCCCAGCTGACGAATTCAGCGTGCGTCACACCAGCCAGCGAGAGGTAAATACCTGTGCTTTCTGCAGCGGAGCCATCCGGCAGCAAAGGACTGCAGTGCACTTCAGGCAGATCTGCAGGAATATGCTTTTGTAATTGCTAGAGCCAGAGTCCTGAGAAGGGTTGAGAATCAGCGACAGCGTCGAGCCATCTATGATCAGTCCATATTCTTGACTCAACGTCCAGCTCCTGGGGCACAACAAGGAACACGTTTGAAACACAGTCAGACTAAGAAGTCAACCCAGCTGCTTGTATCATCTTAGTGAAAAAAAAACCTGCTTTGGGGTTAATCTTCTCCCCATACACTTTTTGGGGCTTAGCAATTTTAAAAAGCATGGACTTAACACGTGCCCTTCACTAAAGGAACAGTGCAATTAAGTTCAAAGCCAACTAACACCAGAGATGATGAGCAAAGCAAAGGCACCGGTCGCAGTGTCTGCAGGTAACCAGTCCCCAGGGCCTCAGCACGGTCCTATTTCTCTGTTTGCACCTGAAACGCGCACGGCTGGGTCCTCTGGCTCACTCACCTCTTCAGGCCCCCCCGGTTTCTGGGAACATCCTGGATCAGCTTTTTGTGGTACTCCAGCAGCAGCTCATGGAGCCGATCCTCCTTCCTTTCGCTCTCGCCCACCGTTCTCGCCGTCAGCTCCAGCAGCTCCGTGCTGGTCTGGAAGAGCCTGCAGGCGTAGCAGGTGGATTTGGCAGTTTCCATCTTGTCTCCTGTCAGCACCCAGACCTTCATGCCAGCTGCGTGCAGGGCTTCGATCGTCTCTGCCAGCTGCTCCTGCAGCCTGCAAAAGCAGGAGCAAAGCGTCACTCGGCAGGGTGGCCACACCAAACCCACACAGCCCCGCTCCTGCAGGTAGGAAATACCAGCTCAAGAGAAGTTAACTGACTTTCCCCACCCTGGGGAGACCACTGCCACAGGAATAAGGATTACAAGTCAGCAATACCAAATTTTTATTTGCAGGCAAAAAGAGAAATTGCTGCTCTATACTCTCGACTCTTAGGCCTCACAATAAGAGCTTAACTTACACTTGCAGTTACTATAACCGAATGTGGAATTGAATTTGTTTTGATGTGCAAATGAACGCTGTGTGCTTAATTCACTCTCTAGAAGTGCAAGTATCTCTGCAGTTTCATTAATAAATCCCAATTCCTACTACACCAGCCAATTTAAGCAACTAGGGCACTGTGAAATGGGTTGTGCCATGGTGTAATTAATTGCCCTGGACACTGCCAGCATCTACCTGGCTGTTCAGTTCGGCCATGGCGAGTGAGGGCCACAAGGCCACCTCACAGAGAAACCACAGGCAGCACAGTGCTGGTGCTGGAGTCACCTCTTTACCTGTCTTCTACAGCAGTAGCCCCAATCAGGTGCATGTCTGCTTCTGTGTCGTCAAAAACCTTGGCCATCTTCTCCTCCCTGTCCTGCAGAGCCATCTTGGCTTCGCTGAGCTGTCTGTCAATTTTGTCATACTCCTTCTGAGTCAGCTCCTTGAAGGCCACACAGAGCGTTCGGTAGCCATCCTGGCAGCGGGAGGGAAAGAAAATAAAGTGGACAAATGCCCTAAATCCAGATTTTTTACAGCTCCTCGCTTTAGGGTTAGTGCTTTCGTCTACCGCCAGCACTTCTGGCAGCACTGACCCTGAGGGCAAGGATAATTCGTTGGCTTGTGTCAAAAGAGCAATTTTCTCTGTGCTTACACAGTAACTTCTTCCCACCAGAGTAACCATGGTTCTGCTCATTATGTGCAGCTAATATGGCAAAAAGCAACACAGAGAAGCACCAGGGCTGAGAGCGTGCAGCCAGCAGGGAGAGCAGGGACGGTGCCACCACGACTGGGACCAGGCTGCTGTTGTTACTTCTGTTTTTAACTTGCCTGTTTTTAACTTGCTCGGACACAGGCGTGATGGAGACCATATAAGTATATCAAATAAAGGTGGAAGCCAACAAAACAGAAAAAGGAAAGAAGCCTGGCATCAAAACAATGTGAAGTGACACTCGCGTTTTCAACGCTTCCCTCCAAAGCAAGGTCACATCCCTATTTTTGGAATAAGGCTTTCCTGACCCCAGGAGCCAGCCAAATTCCATCCGTGTGCTCACCATAGCATTGCGGTCCACATGGACTTTTGTTTGCTGGATTTCTTCTTGCTGCACCCTTGGAAAGATAGAGGAGTCTGCTCCTTTACAGAAGAGAAGCAACTTTCCTGAAAGCAAATGACAAATAGCTTATAGCACTCACAAGCTGCAGAAAGATTTAACAACGCCAATAGCAAGCAAGTGATGCAGAGGGAGGAAATCTGGCAGGACTAAAGAAGGAACTGCTAGAAGCCTGACTGCCTACCAAAAATGGCCTTTCACCAGCCTGTGAAAAACATTTGTCCGAGCTGGCTGAGACTTTGCATGTCCCTACCTGCCTCTGAGCAAGTTTTCAGCAGCAGGCTGGACATTGTTTCCCATCTGTAAGCCTTGGCAACCTTTCCAGGGAGGGTAAAACCAGCATCCCAAACCTTACAGGACCGACACTTGAGAAGGATGGTGACCTCTGAATTTTTCTCTGTTATTCCCATGAAACCCCACCCCACCCAGGGGATATTCTCACGTGTCTTGCCCTGAACTGGTTCCAGCCTGGAACAAGGCAGGCAGGGAGCTCCCCATGGGCTGCTGTTCTCACCCCCTGATCTGCTGCTGGTCCCAAACAGCTGCCACAAAGGAAAATCAACTCTGTGGCAACCAGACCCAGCACAGGTTTAGTTAGAACAGATCAGAAAACCTAACAGCTCAGCTTCTCTGGGTCTAGGGACAAGGAGATGTGTTTTCCAGCTGTGCACACAGGTGTGAGAGCCCACAGGGGCACTGTGACTGTACCTGCCGTGGTTCTCACAATGACACTCATGCGGCGCCGGACAGGGTCAAAGTTCAACACGTGGAGAAGCTGGTACCTTCAAAGAGAGAGAAAAAAGCTTTGACTCCGTAAAGGAAAAATAGAAAAATAACTATTAGAGACAGAAAATCACTAACAATGAGCTGCAGAAATCAATACACCCTACAAGTGGCATCACCCACTGGAGATGAATTTTACAGCTGCTGCACAAGAAAATGGAGGAAAAAACCCAAATTCCAGTAGTCCTGTGGTGATCTGAGCGTGGTACTGAGGGTGTGGGTGCCTACCAGCGCCCCAAGCCCCCACACTGGGCAGGGGCTCAGCAGGGAATGGGGCACCCCATGCCACAAGCAGTAACACTTAAGTGTCCCACTTAAATAAGAAGTTTCTTCAAGAGGGAAGAAAGAAGTGAAGCTTGCTTGTGAAGGCAAGTTTTGGGGAGTGCTGGGATTAGGTCAGAGACTCCCAGATGTCCACCAAGCTGCAAGCACAGGGTAAAATCCAACTATTTTCAGCTTGGGAGGGGAAAAAAGGTTACAGGGAATGGAGCGGTATCACGAGTTTAGGCTTACAGTACCCTGCTGTGAGCCCCAGCCATAGCCCATAAGGTCAGCAGCCACCCTGTGAATCCCAGGAGCCACCTGCACAGCCTGGCACAGATGAAAGATACATACAAAGGGCTGCAGGCTCTTGAGGGACCTGAATTTAGACATCAGTAAACCACCCATGGAGTTTTGCAAGTGAGCCTTTTTGCCTACACCTCGATGTGCTGTGCTTTGTGAAGGGGACAGGAGCTCTGGGGCAGGTCAGCACGGTCTGGCAGCCCTCAAGGAACAGCTTTGACCTTGCCAGGTTGATCAGACTCAATCAAGCTGGGTGGGAGTGGTGCAGAAGAGCAGCCCTGTTCCTCAGCAGCCCCAGCAGCACTTACATCTCAGTTTCATTCTTTTGGTTTCGTATTTTCATGAAATCGTTTTCAAGTCCTAGAAAAGTGAAACCATACCTGTCAATAAACAAAAGGACAGAACATTGAAAACACCCATTGGCACATATCATACACAACAATGCTCTCACTTCACCTTCTGCACTTTGCAGAGGAGAGCACAGAAGTCAGTGAGCCCGAGCTGAGGAGCAAGGCTGGATGTTTGCTTGCTCCATGCAGAGCCTGCTGTGATGCTCTGGCACCGCTCCCATCCCCTGGAGCGCTTGGGCACTGGAGCGCACAGGCACTGAGAGCCCTGGACATGGTCCACTGGGTCTCTGGCAGGTTTACAAGCCACAAGCAAGTGTATACAGCTGCAACAGCCTCCATTTAAAACCTAGGGGCTGGCAAGAGCATGGAATCACTGCATGGTTTGGGCTGGAGAGCATCTTGCGGATCACCTAGTCCCAACCCCCTGCCATGGGCAGGGACACCTTTCACTAGACCAGGGTGCTCAAAGCCCCACCCAGCCTGGCCTCCAGCATCTCTGGCAGGAGTCAAATGTGAGGTGGACAAAAGCAACCATCCTATTATTTTGCCACTGCAAGGCAAGGAAACAATTTCACTGCAATATGCCCATGGTAACTGGTCTCTGTTTGTAAGGGATTAAAGCACAAGGCCACCTGGGCTCCAGCAAAGAAGCCTCTGCCACACCTGGGCACTGCAGCACCCTGGGGCTGCTCTCAGTGAATGCAAACCACAGCCTCCCAGGGAGCTGCTCAGGGAAGATCCTTTACAGAGCATCCCTTTAACAGAGAGCTCCATTAAACCCACAGGCTCAGGTGGCTTCACAGGGCTGCAGGTCAGGCTCAGCACTGGTATCACAACTTGCTTCCCAGAGAGACCGTGGAAAGGGATCTACCACCTTCAGATCACCCTCACTTCCGTCCTTCCCACCAGAGAGGGAATTAAAAACCCAACACCTTCACATTCTTACTTTTCTGCGCCTTTCACCAAAGCGATTTCATCTGGGGAAGAGGAGATATAGGTGTATTTGCGCTCTGCATGCGCCATCAGCCCATCCACCTGGTCTGCCTCCTTGATCTGAACCGTGTGGCACAGGCAGAGGGCCCGCAGGAACAGCTCCTCGCGGCTCTGGGCAGAGGGAGGGAGGGCTCGTTACCAGCTGAACGCCAGGGGCTGGCCACAAAGCCCTCACGGCCACCAAGACGCACAGCTCTTACCTTTTCAGCTTTGCCATAGTACTTCAGGGGTCCGTCAGCCTGCGAGAAGCCATCCACCTCCGACACGCAGTCTTTGTACTTGTGCCCGTCGATGCAGCACTCGATGAACTCCATGCTGTTCTCCGTCAGCGTCCCGGTCTTGTCCGTGAACACGTACTCCACCTGCAAGCACCAGGCACCGCCTTGCTGCACCCCCAGCCCCAAGGGTCAGGGAAGGAGCCCCCAAAAACAGAGGCTGGGGCATTTTAGTGCATCTGTGCCAGCGCTGGAGAGTGCCTGGCTGCTATCCTAACCTGACTCTGCAAAAAGGATGCAGGTGCCCCACTACATCACTGTGCAGTTCTGCTGCTTTGCTCCGCAGAGCAGCTCCTCTGTTTCTCAGCCTGTTGCACAGGTGGCAGCTTCTGAAGACTTAAAGTCTGTCTCCAGGCTCTTCACTTGCCCCTCATCCTCTTTTTTGGGTCCTTTGCCATAGCCCTAGTGCTTACAGAACGGCTGCTGCAGGTCTGCTGCCTCCTTTGGGGGATTTTCATCTTGCTGCTCTATTTCCATTAGCTAATTGCTACTCCAAGTATATTTTTACTGTTGTTTTTAAAGCAAAATAAAAAGCAGGAGGCACTACACATCCCTTGCACTCGTCTCTCCCGGTGCAGATCAGAAAGGGAAGCCTGAGCTGCCCAGGTGGC
Source organism: Oriolus oriolus (assembly GCA_013400235.1). NCBI lineage: Eukaryota > Metazoa > Chordata > Aves > Passeriformes > Corvidae > Oriolus > Oriolus oriolus. The sequence goes on along the minus strand of VXBT01012723.1, from coordinate 544,297 downwards.
CCAGCAGAGCAGCAGCAGCACAGCTGCACGTGCTCTGCACGCCCAGGGAGATGACTGGGCAGACATTTTCATTAATCCTCAAAGAGAGAGGATTTTTAATTTTTAATTGAAGCAGTGAAAGCAAAGCACTCTGACACGCAGAGCGCTGTGCCTGAAATTCCCCAATATGGAAACAATCGGCGTGACCCAATTCCTGCTCTTTCATGCACTATTTATAACCTTATCTGTTCCTCAGAGCCAGTGGAATCACGTTAAATGGAAAGTGCCACCAAAGCGGGTGAAGCTGTGGCCCGAGGGGACCACAACAAGGGCTCCTGGCAGGGAGGGCACTTTCATCCCTTCATCCACGTTTTCATCCAAACAGATGCAAACACAGCACGCTCTGACCTGCCCCAGCTCTTCATTCAGGTCCGAGGTGTTCACCAACGCTCCCTCTTGTATTTCCTCATCATACATCTCCTTGTCCCAAGAGATGAAGAAGGAGCCCAAGAACTTCTGCATCTCCACTGTAACGTACATGGAGACAGGGATAATGAAGTTGAAGAGGACCATAAACGACAGGAAGTCCGTGAACATGCGCAAGACCTGCAAAGGAAAGAGGAGAAGATGCTGCCTGTGGCTGTCAGGACACAGGGGCACTTTACAGCAACACCTCAGGGATTCCAGACAGCTTCTCTTCTAAGGTTAAACAGAAAAAAACAACATGAAAATGAATACAGCAAAGACACAGGGCTAAATCCCATTTTCCTTTGGCACAGAAAATCTCACTGCCTTCTGCAGATCTACCAGGTACACGAGTACATCTCACTGCTTTGTAGTGACCAAAACAATGTTTCATCCCAGCACATTCCTCTTAAGAACATACTGCTACAGGCTCGTCCTGATCCCAAGTAACTGGAAAAAAAGGAGCAGGTGGCTTGAGACCAGTCAAGCTGTGGCAAGGGTGCAAGTGATGCAGTGACATCCCTGTAAGTTCTCCTCAATAACACATCAAATAAAGATCTCTACACACTCACACTCACTCTCTCAGGCTTGACTGCCCACGTCACGGCAAGTTTAAGAAACCGGATGACATGGCCTCAATTTAAGTTTACCTGTTCAAAGCTGAAAGACAGCTTGAGTTCAGATAAGGACCCAGGTTAAATCAGCTGCACTTCTACATTCTATAGTATTTATTTATTCTTTGCCCCGCTCCACACAAATATCACTGTGCACAAGCACGAGAGAGGCACAAAAGAAACACAAACAGCAGGAGAGACCGAAGGAAACAACAGCACTTTCTGTGAGCAAACAGGACTCCCAGGGCTGGCAGCAGGCACCATCAGATTAAACAAAACAGTCAGAGTAAGTAAAGCTGGAGGAGGTGCTGAAACACAAATCCACTTACCTTGAACGTCTCCCTCTCTTTTTTGGTCTTTTCGTTGTACCAAGGCTCATCATTAGACGGATTGCTCTGCCAGACGTATTTCAGAGTCGTGCACACAGTGGCCTTGCCCAATAGGATACACAAATACACTATCAAGAAAGCGTTGATAGATCTGAAAAACAGGTTTCTTTTTTTAAAATTCTTGAAGATATTTTTACACAGAAAAGCATGTAAATAGACAGGAACAAGACTTCCTTACTTTTAAGAAGGGAATTACAGAACAAGTGCTTTTGACACTGCTGATATTCAGGGTCAGGTTCACATATTTTAACATTTCTTAATTTTGTTTTTAAATTAAAAAAGCTACTAAATGATGCTGCTTCTTGCAAGATATGCTTTATCAAATACCCAGATTTTTCTATGCAATCAGAGAGCATCTGAAACAAAAGGCAGCAGATTAGGGGATTATTTCTGTACAAGTCATCCGTTAAAAACAAACCCGAACCCAACAGGTTTTACTGATTTTTTCCTGAACGTAAATACTCACTTTTCTACTGCAGACCGTTTCTGAGATTTCCCTTGGTAGTTCAGAGCCATTTTTGTTTCCATTCCAGTATAGACTGCAACTCCTGCAGGGTATCAAAGCAGGGCTCATGAGGGACTCGCAGCCCCGGAGGGACCCAGCTGGCACTTGGCCATCAGGGCATCGGTGTTTACATCAAACTCCAATCCCAGCTGGAGAAAGAGGCATTACCCAAGGACTGTTCAGCTACAGAAGCCTCTGAGGCTGCTAAGCAATGCAATTGCTGTATCCCAGAGCACTGAGCAGGAGCCCAAGGATCACGTACTCTCAGGAACAGCCTCAGTCTCCCATCACAGCTGTCACTCTCCATCACCACTGCTGGAGACTCTGCTCCCAGCACGCTTCCAGCAAAGGATTTGGGAACAATTCCTTGCTCACTGTGTCTCAGGCAAAAAGGAAAACTTGCTCTGGAGTATTAACACAACCTGCACAGCGGGGCAGCCCTGCAGACAGAACCAGTGCCTCCTGATTGCACCCTGGCCACTCTGCAATCAGCTTGCATGAAAACTGCAGCTGTACAGGCCAGGCAGACAGGCTGCAGAGAAGTATGTTCCCTCTCCAGATTTAGTAGTGAACATCTACGTTTGTCATTATTTATCAGAACTACTGAAATAAATAAACAAAAATAACTTCACCATAAATCTTCTTGGTATTTTTGAGGGTAGCACCTTTCAACAACAGGTTTTCAGGACCCAAAGACCTAAACATAAAAGAAATTATAACATTACATAACTCAAAGGACACTCAAACTACTTTATAAATCAGAATCAGAAATAGGTTATAAAGATAAACAAAGGTTCCTGAGATGTGACTACGTGATTTGTATGTTAAATGGGGCCTTGCTTGAGTTTGTTTTTCTCTTTACATAACTACATTTCCATTTCATTTTACAAACACTACCCCCTATGCACAAAGTTCCACTCTTATTGGGGGATTTTCAGTAAGGCTTTTGAGGAATAAGTGCAAAATGTTCAGATCTAGTATGTTCCAGTACTTACACAAAAATGCAGCGTTAAAATCACCAGAAGCCTGTCCATTCCAGCCCAGTCAGTCAACGGCTCCATCAAAGCTGACAGCCCCATTTGTGTCTTTATTTCTCTTTGAAACCCCCAGTGACCCTCTGTTGCTTCTAGGGTATGAATAGACCCACCACAAAACCCATCCAACAGTGCTCTGGTGAGAGCCAACTCTTTTTGATGGCTTATGAACATTATTTGCCTTTTTTTTTTTTTTTCCTGAAACACTCTGATTGATGTTTAAGTTTTTGCTTACCTTCGAATGACAATGTTTTGTAATTGCCTGGTAAATTTGTGCCCCATCAGCACGGCAGGACATCACCAGGTGGTCCTGCACTGCTTCCCCAAAAGGGGCTCAAACAAATCACAGCATGGCAGAAGGGAGGCCTCCTTTTAGAATGAAATCTTTGGAATGGTTAAAGAAAAAAAAAAACATTCCCAAATGATGGCAGCACAAGCTCAGATCCTTGAAATTCTCTGCAGATGCCCAACCCTCCGAGGAGGGCCAGCAGACAGCTGCAAGACCAACCTGGCTATGGGCTCTTGGTTACTTCTGTAGATGATTATTCTTCCAACAAATCTGTAATAAAAACATGAGAAACTTGTATTACAAACACATTACAAACATACTAAAGAAAATTCATTGACAGGAAATGGAAGCAAACACAGAAACAAGCGAATTTGAGAGTTTAATGTTTCAGAGGGGAGTCTGTGCTCAGGACAGGGAGAAGCCACACACTTCCCCTGCTCAGGGGTGCCCCAGTGCCTGCACACCCAGCACATCCCCATCACAGACTGCAACACACCCCAGCAAATCTCCCTCACGGGATTTAACCACACAGACCACTTAACTCCTGGAAGTCATGCAGCCCACTGCATTTCACTTGGGAGGCAGAGTGGCCTGAAAAAAGGGTGCAGGGACCACTTTTACTGCTGAGCTGGCAAAAACCAGCACATTACACCGTGACAAGCGTCGCACAAGGGAGGCTTTTCTGCCAAGACACTGAGCTTTGAAGACTCATACAGAAGAGGCCCAGTAGCTTATCACTGCCTTGAGACACCTTTTGGTCTCTGGTGAAAAGAAGATAACTGCAGATCCCCCAAGTGATGGTGCTGAAGTGTCTGCAGGGAGATGACATCGGGCAGCTGCGGGGCAGGATGGGCAGTGGGGGATGCAGGACAGGCAGGGGGATGCAGGAGGGACAGACTCACTTGTAGAGGTCAGGCTGTGGCTGTTCACACTCGATTGTGGCAGTGAGGGTGTCGATGGCTTCATCGGTGCAGAGCACGGTGGTGTCCCGCACTGCGTAGTGAGTCTGGGCACAGGAGCACAGGCAGCATCACCACGAGCCCCAGCAACAACCCCACCCCCAAGTTTTACACCCCATTACTTAAAAGGCCGCCATGCACAAGCTTGTCAGCACCAGCAGCTCTCCCAAGCCCTGGCCATGCTCCCACAAAGCAGCTGAAGCATCTCTCAGTGAAAGAATGAAGTCACTAAAGCTTAAGGGAGACCACAGCAGCGAGGAGCTGCTGGGCGTCTCTCAGCAGGGCACCCACCGAAAGCAGAGCATCCTTGGTTTTCCCTGGGGACTTGCCCTGGCTGGGGTGGAGGGGAGGCTGCAGGTGCCCTGTGAAGAAGGGGCTCTTGGGGAGCAGCTGCCCTGGCTCCTGGTGGTACCCTGACAGCAGCTCCAGCACCAGGGACCAGGCGCAGCACCGGCAGACTCCGAGCTATTTTTAGCAGCTGCTGCTGCAAAGGTTCATCTCTCATAATTAACTGAAAAGCCCACAAAGGATCTGCTCGCTGCCTTTCAGGCTCTATTTATAGGAGCTGCTCAGAGCTCCAAGTCACGGCGGGCTGCACGGCAGGCTGCCTCAATCCATCTTCATAAACAAATTCATTAAAACGCTTCCTCCACTCCTTACGTTTGCAGCCCTTCCCTGTGCATCCCGGGAGGCACGGCCACGCTGCACACACTGCAGTCATGGCAGCAGAAATCCCCACCTTTGTGCTGCTTCGGTGACCTGCCTGGCTTTTCCAACTCACAGTGCACAAGCACACATGGATCTCCAGTACAGATCACAGCTTTTGTGGAGCACGAGTCAAAACTGCTCCTGCAGTGCCCAGTACCCAACCCAGCCCTTGTGTGAGGCTTTGCATTGCTCCCATCAGCAGAGACACCGTGCAATTACTGAGTCATACTTCAAAGCTGCCTCCCAATCAATTCCACAATCTTTACATCCTTTAGCGTATTTAGAAAACACATGTTCTTCTAGCCAACGTATGGCCAAAGATTTGTGCTTCAAAGACAGAGCCCTGACAAAATCTCGCGTACAGTTCTGCTCCAGTTTCACTTCATCAGGCACCTTTCCCATACCTCAACGTGACATGCCCCAAATACCAGAAAAATCCCCACCAGGAAGGCAGCAGATATCCCTGCAGATGAGCTTTGGTGATGACCCAAGCGTGCTTCCCTCACCCCCCTTTTGCAGCAAACCCTGGTTTGTAACGTTAGATCTATTTCCCCGAACAGAGCTGGCTTTTCTATTCCCTCCTCCCCTTCAAACTCTTCACCTCATCATGAAACAGGAGACAGCTCCCAGTCACCTACAGGAATCCACAAACCAAGAAAAAAAACACCACAGTGCTTGATATAGAAACTCAGCATCGCATCTCCAGACTCACAAGTCAGTAAGAGCCCAGGCTCGGCAAAAGTAATGTGAACTCATGCATATAATACACCTGACACAGATAAGCAATAGCCTTTTAACATGGTTAGTTATTTTAAGCCTCAAGCCACTTCAGAGCTCCAGCTCCTCCTCACTAGTGGAACCAGTACTGTGCACCAGCACCGCACCAGCTCCCACACAGGTTATCCAGTGCCAGCAAAGAGCTGCCCATAGGGAAGAGCCACAAATCCCAAATAAACTTATCAGATCCACAGTTGTATTCCCACTGACTTCAGAGTATGCTGGAATGAATCATGCTATTTTAAAGTATCTTCCAGTCTTACTACTGCAGCTGAATAAATATGAAACATATTTATCAAACTCAAGTGCAACCAAATGTTCGTGTCTTCTGACGTATATAAGTTTTGTTGTTGCTTCTCTCCCTAGTTTAGAGAAGGGGAGATAGAGAAAGAAAGAAAATAAACTGAAGATACTCATCCTGAGCAAGACTAGTATTAAATTTCACTGCTCGCTTCAGGGAAAGGGAGAGAAAAATCCCAGAAGTGATGCTTTTCTCACGCTGCTGAAAAATTCCCCAAACGAATCTAGACATACTGCCTCAAAAAAGTCCCTAATCTCACTGGAAATGCTTGGTTAAGTAACAGGAGCGTTGGCAGGTCCTGGAAAGGAGCTGGAGGGCTGCAGGCGCCGCTCCCCTGACGCACCAGAGCTGACAAAGCGCGGCCGGAGCAGGGAAGCGCTAACACTTCCTGCGACGGGCAGCGAAGCTATCGATAAACAGCAACCCGATTTGGGGCAGTGCCAGCAGAAACGGCCCTCGGAGACAAAACAGAGCACCAACAATCCCCGAGGGCTTCACTGCTGACGCACTGGGAGCCAACAAGAGGCAAGAGCTGTTAAAGAGCCACGCAGCCACAGGGATGGGCTCCGTGGCAGCACCCTCAGCTCAGCACGGCCCTGGCACGCCAGCAGTGGCACCTGCAGGTACCCCAGCACCAGCCTCCACACGCTGCCCCACCCAGCCCCCTCACCTTGAAATTGGACTCGCCATCCAGGCTCGCTGTAGTGACATAACAGGTCCCATCAATGCTGCTGGAGGCCAAAAATATCAAGTCACAGGGGAAGGTCTCATCTGCTTTCACTTCTACTATGTCTCCAACCTAGAAGAAAGGAAACATTCACATGGAAAGCCCTCTCAGTTGTTATTAGACAGTTATGATTTAGCTTCTCTCAAAGCCTGGAAGAAATCACTTTGGCTAAAAGGTGAACTGGGGTCCAAGAGGTGCATGGATCCCTGAGCATCACTCCACAGCCTGCAGGGGCGATGCAGCCCGCACTGACAGAGCACCCACGTGCCACAGTTAGTATTTATTTCTCTGCTAAACCTTGATGGAGCAAGAGACTGTACTTGCCTCAAGTGCGGTGTGATAAATTAATGTCAAAGCTAAGTGTACTTTCCTGGAGTCCTTGGGAGAGTTGGAAATAGAAGAGGACTGCCTGTCCTGGAGAAGTGCAAAATGCTGACAGATCTGTCACTTGTCAGCCCCAGTACAGCTTTTGTGAGACAGCTTTTCAAAAGCAATCAAAGGCAGCTTCACTCCTTAACTGGGAACAGCTCTCGGAGCATCTCATCTGAAAGTGAGCATGCTGGGGCAGCTCTAACCCAGCACACCCCTCCTCCCCTGCCCTTGTCCCCTCAGCACACACCTCTGTGTTCCCATCAGCCTCAGTGATAACACACACGAGCTCTCTGTTAACAGTTACCTTGATTTTTTCACTCTCCTTCCGCACTTGCTTTGCATTTTCGACAACAAAGACATTGCTCTTGTTCACTTCGTTGTCAGCTCTGTGCCTCAGCCAGTCCTCGTACCCCTGAGGCACACAGACACAGGAACACAAACTTGTAACAAAGCAAGGAAACCAATGAAAAGGGAGGAGTGAGGATGAGAGGGACACATTAAAACAACGAATAAGGCAACTGGTCCTCAGACCTCCTTCATGCCTGACAAAACATCAACCAGAGTAGCTCAGACTGAATCAATTTATTTTAAAAACTTCATATGCATATTTGACAGATTCAGAACAGATTAAAATAACACATAAAAATAATCTATGTGTGGGGCATGCAACGAGCAGCTAAACTACTGTAACACGTTTCTATTATCCTCAGCATTGGCAAGAACAGACTGACAATATGAATAATACACTCTGCAGCCTGCAACTCCTTCCTATGGTAACGCAGGATGAGACTCTTCCTCTCCAGCCTCTATTGGAAGAATAAAACATTGAGAATTGAAGCAGATAGATTTTATTCTAGCTCTCCCTTTCCAGCCCCCATAGAAGAAACTTCCTTTATTATTCAATCAGGAAATTTTAAGTGGCATGTGTGCCTGTGATGGGAGGCAAAAAGGTCTTTTAACACTGCAAGAAGATGAAGACTACGTGTTTTCAGGGCTAGCTGAGTGGCTGAACAGAACCTGTCCTTTCCACCTACCAACATGGGAGCACAGCGTGGGCTATATTTGGAGCACATCTCTGCAAGGACTCAGAGAGCTCTTCTAAAAAGAGGAAAACCATTCAAGTAACACCAGAACTGCAGCAGAAAGCTTTACTGACCCTCAAGGCCTGCTTACAGCAGCACAGGGGTGTTTTACACTGCCAAAACAGGAGACACCAATAACCATACTCGAAATGCAGCCTCTCTGGAGAAGCACCAGTGCACGTCTCACCCTCTAAGGGTGCACCAAACCTACAGCACACGATGGTGGCTCCTGAGTATACTGAAATACATGTTCAGCATTTTCCCTACACATCCCAAAGAGCACCTTCTCCTCCCCACCCTGACACCTGTACCTGTTTGATAGCTGTGACAGTGATGACAAAGAAGAGCGGGAGGCCACTGGTCACCGGGCTGGTTGGGGTGTCCACTATCACCTGTAGAGAGAAAAATGTATTGCTGAGCCCTGGTTTTCAGGCAGCAGAAGAAGCCAAAACTTTGGTTATGGGGGAAAAGGGTGCTTATCCCACTGGGGGGAAAGCCAGAGCCTAGCAGAGGAAAAAGGGAAGGAAGGGCTGGTTATGAAACGGAGGGCAGCACCAGTCATGTTGCACCACTGACACTTGGAGGCTAAAAATAACACCCACCAGCCCAGGTTACCTGTGAAACATACTGCAGAACAGAACATGAATATTTAAGTAAAAGAGAAACCCAGGCTTTGTCTTTAAGCTCTCAAATTTGGAGTTCAGAGCATGATTTATGCACCCTGGCTGCTCAGGGGCCTTGGGGCAGAGAGCTGGATCCTTACTGAGCTCACTGCAGTGCTCGAGCCAGCGCCGTGGTAAAGACCAAGCCCCCTGATCACTAATTAAACCTTTGGGCTGTTCCTTCTGCCTGTACCAGGCCTCGGCCCAAAGGGTGAGAATGGCAGAACAGGTTCGTAAGTGGGAGGGAACACCTTCCACCTTCCACACCAGTGCACCATAAATCGGTCATTTTCCTGCTGCTCCTGCAGAGAATGGGAGCACGAGAGGCAGATGATGAGGGCTGCGATGAAAGGGAAGGGGAAACTCAGCAGAAAGGCTTTGTGTCCCCACAAAGGGACTTTGTCTCTTGTTTGTGCTTCCCCAGCACGCTCACAAACAGCACTATCTGGATATTTATTGTTTCAGGCTGCCTGTATAAAGCTGTGTTAAGGACAGGACTCCTCTTATCAGCTACGTGGACATTTTTGACGATGAAATGCTGTACTCTGCAATATTACCCTGCACTAATGAGCCCAGAGAGAAAAGCCAGAAGATTCTGAAGTGGAAGAGATACACCACAAGAAGCAGCCAGATAAATGGCATATGAGTTAAGCAGCAGGAGGGTAGACCAAGATACACACCAAAAATATTTCCAGGCACACAAAGCCCTGGCTCACTCCAGTGGGTGTAAAACGTTTCCAAGCAGAAAGTCTGGTAGAAACCACTTTGGAGGAACAGCCTGGAGTGAGGATAGTGCCAAGTGTCACACAGACACACAGCACAAGTGATGGCCACTCACTGGGGTAGTATCACGAAGTTTTGGCCAAAAGTTATCTTGCAAAAATTGGACAGGTCCTGGGAATCCAAGAAGAACTTTGGCTTTCTGCTGTGAAGGGCAAAGTTGAGGACCTGCTGCTGCCCAGCAGGAGAGCTTCCTGCACTGAACAAGATGTAGTTGTATGTATTTATGTAAAAAACCAATGCCATTTCTGTTCCCACAGATACAGTATTACAGACAGAGGAACACAAATACCAGATGAAGTGCCTGGAATAATTCACACGTGTATTTGGAGTTTGGACTCCCTGCAAAAATCCCCTGGCTGGACACTACTCTTCCCCTTTGTGGCTGGTGAAAAGCTGAGGGATGCACGAGCAACAAGCCAGGACAAAGGCAGACTCATCCAAAACTATTTTTGAACTGGTTTAGGACTTCAACAGTTTAATTTGAATCCACTTAAAAGTGACAAAGTCCCCCTGTTACTTAATAGTTTCTTCTTACAAGATTCCTTAGGACACTAAGGACCACACTTTCCTCCTCAAAGGGACACTTTTCATTCCTGCTGCCTCCTAAAACAGCTTATTGCCACCAGCTTGGTTTGTCTGCAAACGCCTGGACTGCGCTCCAGCCCCTTCCACCGGGAGATTCCCTGCAGATTCCCCTGAGTGCTGCAACAGATGAACCAAAGAAACAGCTATTTGTATCCCTGTTAGCGTGCAACGTGTTTTATGTTTAATGCATGTGCTTTCTCTTACAAAGAGCTGGATCTGGAGGCACGGAGTAATAGATGTTTTGATAAAGTGTTTCACAACAGGCAGAGCAGATGCACCAGGCACGTCCCTGAGCGCTGTGACACTTCACTCCCCGTGCAGCAACCAGGTAGGACAACCCCGTTCATTTGAAGAAACTTAAAGGTAAGCATGAACATTTAAGATATAGATGGCATTTTTCAAGGTATAACCCTTGGTATTTAAAATGAATGGAGTGGTCCTGAGTGCCTTTTTAAGGCAAGTGATGTCTCCAGAGTGACAAGCACCTGGGGGCAGGTGGCTGCTCTATACAGCAGCCAGTGGATCAGTGCTGTCAGGCTGGGTTTTGCTCAGTTGGGTTTGTTTTTTCTCTAATAGACCATGAGGGCTGCTTCCTGATTTTAGGGGTGCTTCACAGAATGAAAACAAGGAGGAACAGGCAGGCTCTTCTCTCACCTGCATAGACCTGTGCCTAAAATGGGCAAGCAGCTAGACTGAAACTCGTTTTGCAGCTACAACCAGGAATATTTCATGTTCTCCACGACTAGAGGGTCAATAGATAAAATGTAATAGCACGTCACTAAGTGGCCAGCTACACAAAAAGGACATCCTGACTCCAGGGTATCGCTTCAGTTCAAGGCAAATTACAAATTGGGTCTGACAAAATGGAGCAACGCCAGCCAAATGAAGAGATGGAGGCAAGCCAGCTGACGCCGGAGTAAATTGGCCTTTCATGTCACACTGCCAGGAGGAGCCACACAGCCGCGCCTCGGGATCCCTGCTCCCGCTGCCCCACCACAGTGACTGTGAATCAGAACCCTCTACTGCACGGATAAAACAGCTCAGGCACTCATCTTTTACACAGGCAGCCTGGGAGAGAGTGATATCCCAGCCCTGACCCACCAAAACCCTGCAGAGGCCACCTGGCAGCAGGCTCTCTGCAGCAGCCACACGATGCCTTTTCACTCGCCAGGGTAGAGCTCTGGTGCCTATTTCCAGCCCTACAGCTGGTTGTGTGCTGAGCCCAGGCCCGAGGATTTAAAAGGAGAGCAAAGGCACTGCAGTGATTCTCCCAAACTCCCTTTGCCCCGACACATTTTGACAGCTTGCTTTTCTTGGATGACAGAACAGAAATGAGTATTCCTCAGGATTTGCCCCTTCACTCAAGCCACAAAGCAGAGCAGGAAAAGATTGTGCCTGTAATAAATTTGCTGTTTTGCCCATGCAGAGCACCTTCCTGAAGCTTCAGGTTTCCAGAATACATCCTATGCATTTTCTGAATTTTACTGAGTACATCCTACCTCTCCTGCTTGCCTTGAAACTCATGATAACTGAGACACAAAATATCACATCACTTGGGGAAATAGAGAGTAATGGCAACAAAAAACAGATCTTAATTGTGTAGCATCAAGTATATTTTCAGTGGCTGAATGATCTCAACAGCTAGAATTAAGATGGTTTTTCAATGTTTCAGCAGTAATACAAACCCCACCTCAGACAGGCCCAGATATTTTAATTATTTTTATGCCTTGGATGGTGTGGCAGAATTATAACACAGTTTTAAACTCAAAAAATTCCAAACCTCTTATAAGCACAAACAGTTTTAAATCTCAGTTCTCATTCAAGCTGTGTTTAACACCGGTGCCTAAATACAACCCGCTCTTAGCATCAAAGCTCTTACCTGCACGAGGAAGATGATAAGGAAGTAGAAGTTGGCAATTCTTCTAAACTGCTCAAAAAGGTTCTTCGGGAGGAAATTCCAGAGGGTGTACTGTGGGGAGAGAGGGGGACTCACAAACAGACCAAGGCACGTGGCTGAGAGCGACAGGAGCCCCCAGCCGGGAGGGATCTCACGGAGGAGGAAAGGAGGTCTCCTCCAACGTGGCAAGGGAAGCACAGTGAGGCAGCTGGGCAGCCCTGGGGGCTCCAGGCAGAGACCCAGGCCCTGGATCCAGACCCAGGGGCACAGTGCAGCTGGATGCTGAGATGCCACCGAGCTCTGCCCCGGCTGCCAGCTGCAGCTCTCTCTGCTGGAGCACTGAACCGCTGGAAGTGTCTCACCCACGACTTCTAGAAAGGCATTTCTAGACATGTGATCTCATTACAACGTAACGTACAGTGGATATATTTTTTTCAAGTTCCCAAAACCATCTTAGAGCTGCTTTTGTTTAAAAAAAAAAAAAAAAGGCAAAAAGCCATGCTGCCCATACAAATTCGGTATTAGGTTGTGCTTCATTATGATTTTAAGAAGGCTGCTGAATCATTTCATTTACTTTGGAAAGCATGTGGAATTCAAGAACAACATGGAAAATAATGGGTCTAATATCTATCCTTCAGTCTGTCTGGAGTAAAAAAGAATAAGCAGCCAACTCTCCAGACCAACGTCCATTTAATTACAAAAGAGGCTGGTCAGGTCCCAGGCCTAGCAAATATAAATAGAAAAAAAGAGCAAGGACACAACATTCAAAACTAAATCAAGGAAGAACTAAAATTAGTGCTAAAGCAAACCATTTGTCAGAGAGGGAGCTGAGATGGGGGAAGGTGTGCTCACTGAAGGCCCCTCCTGCGTGCCAGGGAAACGTCAGTGGGAATGCTACACCAGTTAAACATGGACAGACTTCAAACTTTCCCTAAAAATAAACTCAGACACATAAAAACAGATAAGATCCAAGATGTATAAAAAAAGAAAGGAGAGGGAAAAACCCCCTCAGAGCTCAAGTACAGCAAAACTGAAGCTTGAGTGTATGCTGAGCATCACAAATGCTAAGTGCTGGGATACGTATCCAGCTGTGTTGACAATATGGAATGCCACTTGTTTGATATTTTACTTGAATTGGCTTCAAATCTTTGGAAATAGCTTCATGAATGTCATGGAAAAAAGCTAAGCAGAAGGCAGATGGGTGTCATCACAGTTTTCCACCATAAACAAAAGCTGCATTAATACCATATGAATGTTTCCCCCCCTTTCATCTAAAGAGATAAACAGAGCATGGTTATTTTTGCCCTATCTCAAGAGAGAAAAAATCCCACAAAACCAAAAAAAAAAAAAGAAAAGGGAATCATGTTATGTCCCTTTATAAAACAATCCCATTCCCTTTTGCAAATCTGAATTGCTATTATCTCATGCTGTATTATAGCTAACCTGCCTTTTCTTCCCAAAGAGAATGCCAGAAGACTTTGAAAAACACACCAAAAAAAACCCCAACCTCACAAAATCAATGTGTCCACGTGCTTTGCTCTCATCCAGCCTACAAAAAAGGAACTTCTACATGCCCCCACTGGCATTTATAGGATGAAAAAAAGAGAAAAAAAACAGACTAAGAGAGAGACTGGAGCTGTGTATTAGGGCTGTACCAGGCTGCTCCACTTGCAGAGGGATCTTTACACCCACCCTTGAGGAATTCAGAGTCTCTCAGTTTCGAAACCCACCACCAAAGCAAAGCAGGGTGAGTACACGGGCAGAAATCAGGAGCATGATGCAGCAGCACGAGCAGGGTGAGCTCACCTTGGAGGAGACGATCCTGTTGTCGCAGAACTTCTGTGCCACGTACGCCTCGGTGTCCGAAACGGGCCGGTGCCCGACCACCACCGTGCGCGTCCCCACCCGCTTCTCCTCCCCAGCACACTGTCGGGGCAGCCAGGAAAAGGAAAAACCAGCTTTTAGCTCAAAATAACTTAAATATTTGTATTAATAGCTTCCAGATTCTCAGTGCACTGTGCCGTTGGCTGGAAATAAGGCAGCTGGAACTCAAAAATTCACCTCTCTGCCCCAGCCAAGGCACGGAGAATGAAGAAGAACACATAAGGTCATTCAGCAACAGTAAGGCCATGCTGAGCCTGAAACACACCTTTGCTCTGCCATCAGCTCCCAGGACCACGGCCCACCCTACACCCACCAGGGTAGGTCACTGCACTCCTGCCCCGTGCAGGACAGCTGCTGCCTGGATGTGCAGCCTGTGCCAGGGTATTTTTCCTTCCTGAAGGAGAATGTCTTCATCAAGCACTTCAAGTCGTTAGGAATATAATTTATCATCTATACATCTCTTCCTAGTCCTTACCTGGAGAATCCTTCAGCTTTGGGTTTATTCACTGCATGGAGGATGATGGAAACTGCACCCTCCCTTAGACTCACTCTTCTGTCCAACCCTCAAGCCTGTGCAGAATGTCTCACCACCACACTGGCACACACAGATTTAGCACTTAGCTCAAAAAACCAGAAGGGTCTACTTCTGCTATTTAAACATCTCAGCTAAAATCACGAATAATGAAGCAGACAGTTTCACATCACAAACTCCTCAAGATGACACACAGGGTGCTGGGAAGCCAGCTGGGCTTGCTGGGGGGTTAATTTAAAGCAGAATGAGATGTCACAAGTGAATGTCAGCCTCGTGTCGTGGGGGCTTGATGACAGCAGCAGGGCGAGGGGAATTGCAGCGGAATAACCTCAGCAGGGAAGCAGGGCTGCTCTGCAGGGGGACAAAGCCACAACACACCTGTGATCAGCGACACGGGGCTCTACAGAGACCCAGCCACCCCACAGCCCTTCCAGGCCACCCAGGGGAGGTGACAGCACCCCGCAAACTACAGGCAGAGCCGCCAGATCCAAGGGGGAGGATGCTCACAGGTAGTAAACAGAGTATCTGAATCCACCAAAAGTATCAGAGCTCCTCTATTTCACTGTAACTCTTAAACATCAAAGTTCCAACTTCTTGTAACTTCTTTTAAAACCTTTGCCAACTTGTGACAAAGCCCAGGCCAGGCAGGTCCTGGCCAGTGCCTGCAGCCCACTGGAAGCCGCCGAGTGGATGAGGCAGTGCTGGGAGCTCTTATCTCCATCAGCCTCCAGCTCTGGCCTGCCCAGAACACTCAAGTTTCTCGGTGGATCAGAAAACTTTAGTTTCAAAACCAACAGAACTGTGCAATAGTTCAAAAATCAGCTTTTCATTCTGTCCAGGTTCCCCCTTCCATATAACAAAGTGTTCTTGCCACAGATGCTCGCGGCCAAGGGAGAAGACCTGGCTGGCACCAGGAAGCATTTTGTGATGCTGAACTTAAAATAACACAGTGAATTTAAAATGCCCACTAAGAGCAAATGGGGAAAGAGTGGTGCTAGACCAGGGTAAGGTTTCCTTAGAGTTAAGGTTTTGAATTTTTAAACATTAAAAGAGAAGACATTTGTCACGGTTTATGGTTCCAGGGCACCAGCAGGGCTGCTGAAACACCGGCAGATACTGTGCATACTCCCGTTAGTCACAGTAATCCTCAACTCTACAGCTTGCTTGCTTTGAAACCCCACCAGAGCAGGTGTCAAAAATGCCAAATCCCTGTCCCATGTCAGCTGCCCCACAAGGCTCAGCCTTGCTGCAGACGGATGCTCCTGGAGCACCCTGGATCTGGCTCAGCACCCCCTCGTCCAAAGGGCTCATCGCAGGCGGCTTGGCAAGGCGCAAACAAAACCCAGCTAGAGAAAAGGTGCTCTGAAGAAAAACATGCTAAGACAGCAAGGCCTGGGACTAATGGCTGCTTAGGGAAAGTGTCAAAACCAAACATTTAAACAGCTAAAACTGGGGGACATGGAGCAGCAACAACTGCATGGATCCTGTTGCAGGAGGAGCAGGATCTGCCCGAAGGAAGCGGCAGCTCTTCCTTTCCCGTTTCCCACCCATGCCTGCAGCATCTTTAAAGAAATGCTTTTACACCATGCCCATACTCAGGGAGGTGTGCTGATTGCTCTCACTGCAGCCATCCCCACACCCCCAGCGGCTGATGCTTAGAGCAGGAGGAGGAAGATTCTCAAGCCCTACACCTTGATGTCCCTGCACCTCCCCACAGAGCCAGCAGCAGCCACCAGCCCCCCGGCAGCGACTGCCCCCCAAACGTGGGCAGGGCTGGCACTCACTCCCAGCCAGGGAATGCCACCATCCTCCCAGCCACACCACCACCACCCGCAGCAGCAAACAGCACCTCCTCCAGCCACAAACCAGACCCAAAAAAGGCTCCCTGCTGCATCAGGGAGGTGCCAGCCGTGGCCTCACCAACCTGTGCCCCAGGAGCGAGAGGCAGAGCCATCCCTCCACGCCACAGCAGTACCAGGCAGCTGAGACAGATGTCCCCACGTCTGGTCCCCGCTGTGCCCCTGCCCAGGACCTGGAGCCGGGCGTGCCTGGCCAGCATCCCCCCAGCACAGGGAGGAAGCGACAGCTTCCCCTGCCCGCGCCGCTGGCACTGCGCTGGGAAGGGGCAGGCCGAGGGTTTGCCAATCACACGCACTGGCATGGAAACCACAAAGTTCTGCTTAAAGCACTTGTGGAAAAGTACACACGAGTATTTCCTGACTGTCCGCAGCTGGCCACAGAGAGCAGGGAGCATGCGAAGCCGCAGAGCGGAGAGCCCAAACCCAAGTGTGGCGTGTTGGCTGACCAAGCCACACCAAGTTATCAGCACCAGCTCCTGGCACGGCTTTCCTCCCCAAATCCCTCCAGTTATTTATCTGCAGCATCACCTACAAAGATGGGCAGCGCCACGGTAACAGTGGCACCGTAACTCCAGGGTGCATCCCAGCCCTCGGCGGGGGCTGCAGAGGGAGCAGCCCTCCCTCCATGGCCCAACCAGGCTCCCACCACTCACAGCACTTCATTTCCCATTCCTCAGCCACCCCACAGTGTCACACCTTCCCACAGCCACACGAGAGGCTGGAAGGCTTCACACCACATCTCTCTCTTCCCCACCCTCCAGAAAGTGAGCGCACACCAGACACCTGCAGCAAGAGGTGCTGGCTGAGCTCGGCAATTAAAAGCTCTCACTCCGAGGAGCCCAGCCCGGGTCGCTAATAGATTGCTACGTCTTAATAACGGCTCTCAACACAGACTTAGAGGCAGATTTAGGGAATAACTGCCAGGCTTTGGGGAAAATTATAAAATATGCAGATTAGCAGGGAGAGGATTTAGACGACTTTTTCCGACTGCCTTTCATCAAAAATTTTAATTCTGATGGAAAAAAAAAAAAAAAAAGAAAGAAAGAAAGAAAATATTACTTGGATACAGTTCAAGCAGCTGCCTCGTCGCCTGCTGGGGCTCTACAAAGCCCACAGTCCACGGTGCTGGAGAGACCTGGTGCAGGCAAAAGCCAGAGCTTCTCCTGCTGTTTAGAGCCAAGCCTGCCAAAAGGATTACTCAAGAAAATAAACAATTGCGTTCCCCTCATAGGCACTTTCCACTTTCTCACCTCCCTGGGTGTTTGCGTGAGCACTGGGAGAAGCAGAACTGTCTGCAGGGATTAGCAGTGTCACACTGGTCACGGCCTCAGGACAGTGCCGGGGAAGCCACGCTGAATTCTCCCACCAAGCCTGGAGGCTCTGGGGATGCCAGTAGGTGACCACAGATCCACCTCTGTATCATGTCCCTGCAACCCAGAAGAGCTCCCAGCAGCTGGCAGGCACACAGCAGCACCAGGGGGACACCGCAGACACCAGGACTGAGAGGAAGGAGGGAAGGTGACATTTTTGAGCAGAGCCACCATCCTGTCTGCATCACCTGAGGCCCAGCCCCAAAGATGTAGGTCTCCTGCAACGTTTCAAGCTCCAGTTCAGAGCTGCCGCTCCACTCCCCCAGTGCCTGACCAAGCCCTTCAGCGAGTCACTCTTTCAGCAGGGCATTCAAACCAGATTCCTCCCGAAGGAACTCAGTGCGAAGACACCAGCCAGAGAGTCACACACAAACCATAGGAGGTAAAGACGAGGCAAGCAAGGCTGTTCTGCCAGGAACACCCCTCAGGCTGGCAGCTGGCTGCCCACGCTGGCTTTGCCCTGGGGCAGGCTCAGGTGCCCGGCAGCAGCGATGAACGCAGGGACGCACGCTCTGCTGCACGCCCAGCAGGGCCAAGGGCTGCTGCTGCAGCACCACCCTGCTCGTGCCACAGAGAAACTCACACATGAATGAATCCCCTGTCAAACGCTTTGATGCAACCCAACCCTCCCATACTTGCACCTTTTATAAAGCCCACGTACTGCCAGAAGCAGCAGTTCTGAAATCAAGGCATTAGGAGGGATAATGGCTATTTTCTTACATTGCCCAAACTCAAAAAGCCCAACTACACGCCCATGGAAGGTCATCTGAGGCTTGGCATTTCACTATAAATTCTTCTTTGAGGAGATAAGAACAGGCATGATTTGAAGGCACCAGGCCAGGAGTAAAAACGCCCATGGATGCAATTAATAACCTGACATATCGATGACTTGAAGCTATTGGAGCATCACACAGAGATGGCAGAATTACATCTGCAGCCCACAGCAGTCCCCAAATTCTTTGCCAGAGTTTGGGCAACTGTCCCTTCGTGTCTCTTTCCCCTTCTCCACGGGTGCCCTTCTCCCACAGAGCATCCCCCCCCAGCACAGCAGCTCCCGCCTGCCATGGGCAGCGGCTCCTCCTCACCAGCCCTCCCTCCCCACTTCTGGGAACCCATCACATCACCATGCACAGCACCCAGCTGGCACTGGACAGCAGCTGCAAACCTGGGTAAAAATTAGCAAGCCTGGGTAAAAATTAATGGAGTTAGACCGAGTTCAACAGGAGAGGTGAACTTGTGCTCTGCAGTCACCGCTGACAAGGAGCCACTTCAAATGGACTATTTCTAGGGCAGCTGCAAAACAGAGTGTTTAATTATATCCCCCATATGGAAAGCAAGTGTCTGTGCTACCTTCTGGCCCTGTTTCCAGAAAAAAAACAGCAGAAGAAAAAGAAAAAAACCACCACCGTTTGATTTACTACAGTTCCAGAAAGCACCAAAACCAGAACTAACTAGTAAAAAAAACCTCTCCTTTCATGTTTGCTGAAGATAACTTTAAGCCACAAAGTAAACACAAAAAACTCACAGAAAACAGATCTAATAAAAACCACAGGCATTTAAAGAAAATCATCTGCTAAACCCAGAGATAATTATACAGTACAAGTACAAAGCTCAAACATTTGAATGAAATCACAGCTTATATTAAATATATGCAGAAGAAAGATTAAATCACATTACTTGGCTTCGATCTCATGAATAGTTTAAAGTCTAATTGCTCCTGTATTGTTCCATTAATCATAAAAGTAGTAGAGAAGGCGACCTGATTTACAAAAAAAGCTTGCAAAAATAACAGCACCTCCCAAAACAGCCTGTTCTAGCTCCTGTTTCATTTAGCCTCAGAAGAACAAAGGAAAACACATCCACAATTTTAAAAAGCCTCCATAAATTTACTGTAACTTCCCCAAAACATCCATCAACCTCATTGCCCAACCAATATATTTTTAATTGAAATTTCTTCTTGCCAATTTTTCTGTGACTCTTTGTCCTTAGTCGTTTCTATGAGGGTACAAGCAATGCTTTGAGAATACCCTTAATAATTCAGCAGCTCAGACCGTGCTTACCCACAACGACCACATATTCAGGCAGATCTCCTGATTTAGAGAGAGAACTCCATCGATCAGGATCAACTCCACCACTCTCCCTGTGCCTGCAGGAAAGGGTCAGTGACATGCACAGACCTTGGGAAAAGCCAAACAACCAACATTGCATCTGAAATACTGAGAGCTCATAGGTCCCAGAGGAAGGGCTGAAGGTGTACCCTGCCCGATCTCAGTTCCCACTGGACGGGACTCTGCTGCTCGTCCCTAAGCAGGATGGGCAGGCTGATACCTCGGGAAAACAGAAGGTTGAAATTTAAACCAGCATCCCTTCTCCTGTGCTGAGGCTGAAGCTCTCACTGATATTTGAGCCAGGGACAAAACGTGCCCACCAAGGAGTGACCACTGGGCTCAGCCAAGGTGGGGGCAGCAGGGGCAACCATGAGAGCTCCTGACCTAAAGAACAAGCAAGAGCAAATGAGGAGTCATGGGAAATGGGCCAGTACCGGGGGTTTCTTACACCACAGCCAGCGTGTGATGGGGCTCAGCACCCAGACCTCGTCCCTGGGGATGACAGAGCAGTAGATAACGAGCTCCAGCACAGCATCACCGACCCAGATCACACCATCCCTAATGCAAGTGGAGGTGCAGCCAAGCGAGGGGCGCCGGCCAGAGCCCATCCCCATGTCCCCTCTGTCCCACAGACCTGCTGCCTCACCATATGGTCTTACAGGAGGATCACCTTCACCAAGGACAACGGGCTGGGGAACAGCAGAGCCCAACCAGGCTGCCTTTCCTGGAAAAGCCAACTTAGCCAACAAAGGCACCGATAAAAACGGAGACATGGCCGGGGGCAGGGAACAGGGGAAAAGGCTACTTGAAAGATTTAATAAGGGTGGAGAGAGGAAATACAGGAGTTTTTTCTCCCTAGGTAATAAATTTAAAGGAGGGCCCAGCCCTATCCTGGACTTGAGGAGTGCCGTGGACAGGGGTGACAGCTGAAAAGACCTTTTTTGGCATGGATTTTGTTTTTCCTTCTGGAGGGAGTCTACCCTCAAAGCAGGCAGTACTGTATCTTCCCAGCAAACATGCCACAATGTCTGCAGCCACAGCTTCTGCTTGGCAGCACTTTGTACTGAGTCAGGGTCCTGAGTGATGCAGAAAGCCAAACCTGGATGGGATCAGTCGGGGCAGCATCACCCCAGTGCTGCTGTTCTGGGCAAAATCTGTTGCTCCTGCTCAAACACAACACTGACCTTCGGAAGTTTTCAGCATCTCAATTCTTTTCCCTGCCCTGTTGGCAGCCAAGGTTATGAAACCATTGCTCATCTTGAAATACAGGCAGCAGATCTTTATTTTTGGCAGTCCAAAAGAAAAGTTCGACCAGCATGCCGCCAGCATATAAAATCCAGGCTCATAGGAACACTTCAGGCTTGAGAACAGAAAAAGGACTTTGAATAAGAGCCAAATGTTTTGCAGAGGTCACAAAGCAAATACAACGAGGTCTTCCTGTCTTCAGAACTCTTCCTCCCTCCTTTCCCCGGCTCAAGCTGTGCACATATGGCTGTTCATCGGGAGCTATTTTAGCAGGGCAGCAAGCTCTCCAGAGCAGTGATTTGGCCTAGCAAAAATTAAAATAAGGGCAAAATGGAAAAAACCTCCCAGTTTGCAATTGTCAGTGCTTGCATCACCCAGCAGAGCTATAATTTGTTGGTTTTCCCGTTGTTTTCTGGACCTCTGAAAGCCTGAGCTCTTCAGTTATGGAAACAAAAAACCCCTAAATGCTATGTTATGCATCCCAGCTCGGCCAGACATTACTCTAACCTCTGTCACCTACAAACATTTTGCCCCTTTTTAAGTTTTCCCAGCATTTCAGAGCCAGGCTGCCAGCTGACTGGCGAGAAGCCCATTTCCCAGAGCAGTTTCTTCCCTTTCCCCTGGGAAGCAAGCCCGCCTGGCTGCCCACTCTCCAGGGGCAGAGGCTGCAGACTGCCCTGCCAGCCTGTACCTCACCCCAGCGCCCCAGAAGCAAGGGCTGGCACCCGGGGCTGCCCAGGCACACCCCCCAGACGAAGCTTTCCCCCAGGGAAGCTGTCCTGTCTCCCACACAACAGCCACCAGGAGGGATGGGAGGGCAGGTCCAGGCTGCAGGGCCCCCCCGAGTTCTGCACCACCATCCCCACAGCGGGCACCCGAGGTGCCAGCACCTCCCCGTGCTCCTCACCCACACTGGTTCCCATCAAGTTCTTCAACTCCAAAACCATAAAAGCTGTGGTTTTCTAACTCTGCCCCTTGCTGTACTGCAGACAAATGTTTCCACAGAAGCAGCAGGAGATAAGAGGGAAAAGAGGTAGAAATCACCTGCTTCACAGCCAAAATCAGCTCCACATGACCCAGACTGCACTGGGAATATTTTCACCTCTGGGTACTACAGCGACTAACAGATTCATCCTTGGGCCTTGCAGGCAGTCATACCAGGATACTGGATCAGTGAAATCCAGCCAGTCAGGACAGAAATCCTCACCATGTGGCCTGGGACTGTTTATCTTCAGGAAATCCTCTGGCTCCTGTTCCGGCTGGGGAAGGCAGAGCAGAGGCTGAGCGAGCCCCACAGCGAGCGCTGCGCCAGCACAGCAGCCTGGAAAGCTGCACAGCCACAGGGACAGCGAGCTGAGGTTTCAGCTGGCCCTGGGACGTCGGGCTCAGAGCTCGAGGGGTTTCGCTGTGGTCCACCCCGGCAGCACCAGCTGCAGAAGCAAGCCCCCCCCGCGCTGGAGAAGGGGACAGCACCCCTGGAGATGACTCAGCCATCTCCATCCCATCGGTCTCCATGCCCAGCCAGGCACCAAGACAAGGGCGTTCCCACTCTCACAGTTATCAACACAGGCTCCTTCACCCGAGGTTTCCTCTCTCTGCCCGGCTGCTTCCCAGCCCGCACTTACTGGAACGATACTTGTCAAGTGGGAAGTCCCACTCCCATCCATTCAGCTGCCCTGTGAGAAACCACCCCAAGGAAATTTTGTACTCCACAACACTCATTTGGCTGATGCAAGGACAACAGGCCCCTGGGCATCGCAGCTAATCTAACTGCGCTCCCTCCTTGAGCAAACAGGGTAAGAAAGGTGAGCTGTAAGGAAGGAGGAAAAAACAAAAAGAATAAAAAACTTCCACGACTCAGAGCGAACAAAAGTGGCATGCAAAACACCACCCAAAGCAAACAGAAAAAAAAATATATATTAATGCTGCATTTCAAGTCTGGCTTTGGAGCCCTCCCAGTGCAGTGTGAGTCCCTACAGATAGCAGCTGCTTGGCTTTCCATGAATGCTGGGGAGGAATTACACAGAAATCATAATAAAAGATGCTCACAAAAGTGGATTTTTTTCCCCCCTGCATTTAATTTCCCGGCAGTGAGGTTTATTTTTTTTTATTTTTTTCCCCTCTTAAGCCAATTGAGACTCCAGCAACAGAGCACAGCGTCGCTGCAGTCAAGCAGTATTTAATTTGTATTACTGCTGAAGAGATCTTGGATTGCAGCACCAAAGAAGCGCTTCAAATTGTCTGGTCTTGCCTGTTGCACATCTTACTCAGCTTTTCTAGGCCCTTTGCAGTACAAGAAATAGAGGATCCCTCCGTTTTGCAAATCAGTGCATTTGCCACAACACTGCGAACAAATTACACTGACCAAGAGAGTGATGTCTCCGTTTCCCACTTCAATCATCTTGAGGAACCTTAAGGTGTACAGCACACTAAGACATGCCAGATGAAAAGATTGTTTGAAAATACAGAGCAAGAAATTACCAAGCCCCCCATGAGCAAGGCTGGAGTCCTTTCACCTAAAGATCCTGAAAATTCAGCTGAAAACAAGAGCAGAAAGCCTGCAGCAAAGCACTACTCAGCAAAGGCCACAATGGAGTTTAACAGGAATCCTGTTCAAGATATGGGAAAAAAACAAAAGAAAAGCCTGATTTGAGAGCAAAATGCCCAGCTAGAACAGCCTCGCAGGGGCTTACCCCTCCTTCTGCTGCAGGAGGAAAACAAAAAGCTCTTTACAAACAACTGGATCGTGCACTAAGCTTTCATTAAGGAGGGCAGGACAAATGTCTCTGAAGCACTATCAATTAGGCTGGATGTCCAGAGGAGATCTGCTTTTAGACTAAATGGGCTTCAGCTGGAATTCCATCCCAAACAACACAACTGAGGTTTGGGGGGAAAAGCCACTGGACTCAGCAGGATGCAACAGGTTCCCACAAGAGCGGACAAACTGCAAATCACATGCAGAAGGGGTTGCACAAAAAGCTAAAATTTTAGAGAGTATTGGTTCTGATCAGCATCTGTGGCAGCGAGCATCCCTATGAGAGCACGAAAAATGATGGAGGGGAGCAGAAGCAAAACCTAGGAGTGCTTCCCTCCCACCAGTGAGCCTCAGCTCCCCTCCCCACCCCACTGTCCCACAGGCAGCTCAGTATCCAAATGCACTTTGCAACCATCAAAGTGGTGCCTCGTGCCAATCACTACCCAGCATCCCCCTGGGTTTTGGCCAAGCCTGAGAAAGAGCCCATAAGCAAAAATAAATACATATATATTTAATGCATCTCTACATATTGCTTATATGCATATTTAATGTGCATACATTACATGCATGTATATTTAATGCATATATATATTGAAGTCACTGCAGCCTCTGGGCAAAACAGGCTTTTCCTGACCCAGCAGCCAAGCAGGAGCCAGGTGAGGGCAGGAGCCAGAGGAGACCTTTTAAAACAGGGAAGTTTCACTGTTTCCCCAGGCTACAAGTTAGTAAATCAAGCTGTAAACCAGTTTGCCACTCGCTGCCATCCCCTGCAGTGCACAGGCAGCAGCAGCATCGCCCTGCTCCCACAGGAAGGTTAAAGCAATCCACAGAACAGCTCCACGCTCAAGTCCTGGAGTTTATTGCAAAATCCTGACTACCCAAATCAAATGTTAGCCACTTCAGGCAAACCCAGCACACAATTCACTGGTCAGGTGTTGGATAATTCAGAGTTCAGCAAACTGCAGCGTGATGGCCACACCGAGAGCAGCCAGGGCTGCATGCTGCTCGTGGAGCCAGCCTGGGGAAACGGTGCAGGGAGCCTCAGGAGAGCAAAACTACACAAGATTACTGTACAATTATTTCAACAATAATAACAGAAATGGCTTACAGTCATCAGCACCATGAGCAGCAGCGTCCTTGTTACGGACTTCCAACGAGCAGGACACCCTTGTGACTGGCACGGTGTCCCTGAGGGCAGGACAGGGTCTGGGCAGAGCCCATTTCACTGCATCCTCCACGCTGTGCCCACTGCCAACAGCAAGCCAGAGGTGTGAGGCTCCTGAGTGACAGCAGGTAATCACCAGACACAGCACCCCAAGCTGCTGGGGACCACAAGTCAGAGAAAGCTGCAAATCTCCAGGCAAACAAGGGAAAACACAAAAAAAACCCCACCACCAAACCTCAATACTGCTTGGTAATCAAAGTAGGAAAAAAATCTTGTGTACTTGCAAGAGGTGAGGGGGCTGCTGGGGCAGAGCTGCAGATGTGTGCCAGGCTCTCCTGCAGCATCACCTGTGGGGCTCCAGGCCTGGACAGAGCTGCGCTGGCTGGGGAGAGCACAGGCAGGTGAAGTCCACAACACCCTGTGTTTAGACAGCACTAGCAAAACCTGCTCAGGAAGAACAGTCCGTCCTTCCGCGACCCCAGCAAGCACAGAAATATTTCTGAGATGAGCAGCGAGAAGCAGATTTCAGTCTAGATGCAGAGGTATTTTCTGAGATCACCTCAGGACAGGCTGTCCTGGCACAGGGCAGGAGCTGCTGCCCTCTCCCCTCAGCAGGGGACACATTTGGGCAGGTGGCCACAGAGTGACCACCCGAGCCATGCAGGAAAACCTCCCCGCTGCCCGCAGCACCCTCCTCCCACGCACAGCTAAACACAGGAAACTCCCTCGAAAAACCCCCGAGCAAATATTTTCTGGGAAAGGCAAATGGGTGAGCAGCACACTCTCACCCCGTGTCCAAGCTGCTTGGAAAATGCCCCCTTCCCAGGCACGGCAGCCAGGCAGCTCGGGGACTCCCTCACCCCGGCAGCGCCGGCTCCTCTGGCAGGCAGATCCTGGCCACAGACTCGTCCCTCCACTTGGCCAGTCCAGCATTTTCTCAGCAAGGACACTGGGTTTAAGTCTCCCAAGGAAACGCAGTCCCACAACGCAAGGAATTACACACCTGGGATAAGAGATGGAAACATGGTGCCATGGGAGGAAGGTGCTCATAGGAGCCAAACCTGCATTGCTGAAAACATGATCATTGGCAGACAACAACTGATTTGGGTGTGAAGGTTTCTTCTGACTTACAGACACCATGAACACTCTGCATCAGCTTTGCTTTTAACCAATGCTTAACAAAAATAAATCTCTCCACTAGCGACAGTTACAGCCAGTAAGAGCAGTTTTAATCAGAAAGGAAGTGCATAAACCAAAGGCAACAGCATGAAATTAAAGGCAAGGCTGAAAAGTTTGTTATTAATAGATGCCCTGTTTGCTTTTACAAATTTTATTATTAAAAGCAAATTGCCATGCCTTCAGCTGCAGCGCCAGTCAGCTCCAAACCTTTCCCACACAGCCCAGACAATCATCACTACTCTTAGCAAAATACCAGCTGGGGGCAGAAGTGGCATGGAGGGAAGAAGAAAATACAGCCAAGACAACTTATTCTCCACAGAACAGTTTCAGCATGCCACAGGTTTAATTAGAAGCATCACTTATCATTAATGTTTGACTGGTGCTTCCCAGCCCTCCCTACAGCAATCTCCAACTTCCCCAAACTTCACTGCACACATGAACACTTCTACGCAGCTGTTTATCCCAGGCCAAGGTTTTTGTTTCATTTTTTTATTTTTAGCCAAATGGTTGAGCTATTTCTGGGAATAAGTCTACAGTCAGGAGATGTTAAAGAAGAAATGGTTACAGGAATCTGAGAAACCCCTACGTCCCCATATTCCCCACAACTTACAAACTCCTCTGTCCCCATTTTCCAGGGAAGGAGCACCAATGAGGGATTGCAACCCTAAGCTTTTCGCAGTTCCAGCTTCCCTATTTGAGCCTTCCTTGATTTCTCTGTGGTCAAGCACGGGCTGCCATGTGGCTGCTACAGGGGAACTGGCCCTGAGCACATGGAAGGCTGCTATCACGTTAAACACATCTTACAAAACAAAATTTCTGCAACTTTCACGAAAAATTCAAGTGGCTTCCTTAAAATCCACACTCTTGAAGTGTGGGATTTCTCCAAGCAGAACTGCCACCTGTTGTCACAGAGCCACCCCGTCCCAGCCTTTGGTGCTGGCAGGTTTTTGTCACATTAATGAAAGCAAAACACTTCCTGCAGAAGCCACCAGTCAGGAACAAGGTATCTGACATGCAGCCTCACTCTCCAGGTGTGAACACGGCTGGAATGGGGGGAAAAGACAATTCTTACAGCTTCCAACTCCTACCTGTAGTCATCATTATTATTAGAATAGGAACTGCAATCACACACTAATGTTTGATTCACACACTCTGGAAAAAAAACCAAGTGTGAAAGAAAATCACAGATGTGCTCTGTGTCCAAAAATAGATTTATTACATGTTTGCTGCAAATCCTAAAGATGGGAGTGTAAATCAGCATCCTCCACCCCAGACCTGCACATCTTCCACAAGCCATACTCCAGCATCCCCCCGAGCTGGGCAGGGGCCGGCAGCCAAGAGTGGTCAGCCCCACACTGCCCAGTGCACCCAAGGACTCTTCCCATCCGCCCCTGTCCCTTCTCACCCATTCCCAGTGCCAGTGTGGAATTTACTTCCCACCTAAAAAGTGACTTCAGCCCATTTCCCATTTTCTGCCATTTGAATAGGTCTCAGCAGCGGTATCTTCCTGCAGAGCTCCAGGCAGGACCTGCCCCACAGGGCCCCATACCCAGTCTGGGGGTACCCCCATAGCTGGCAGCTGCACAGGAGAGAGGGATGCAGACCCCAAGAGAGGAGCAGCGAGAGAACATCACTGCAGCCTAGGACAAGGCAGAGGCCCAGAGTCACACGGGTCCAGCCCAGGGACAACCACTGCAAGCCCATCTAAGAGGCACCTTCCCTCCCCGACACCAATCAAGCATTGTTGAGAACCAGCAGCTCACAACAAGCCCAGCACTCGCCAAACACCAGGGATTTACCAGGGCACGGGCTGCAAAGAGGATCAGGCCCCAAGGTATTTAATTAAATGGGAATAACACAACTAAGGTCCTATTGTTAGATGCTGCGCAAACACTCAAACAGAAGAATTTTGCTCCCAATTACAGACTGTTTGCTGTTTTCTTACTTATCCTAGGTTTCAAACACAAATAGGAGAGTACCAGAGCAAGGAGCTGCACTGACTGCAGAGGCAGGAGACCCAGCACGGAGCACCAATACAGGCGAGCGTCAGCCCACGGGCTCAGCCAGCACCAGGCATCCCAAGAGGAGGGAGAGCACCCTGGGGTGCTTCACCCACCATCCCAGCCTTCCTGGAAAGGCTGAGGAAAACTGAAAACAATGAGGGCATCAGTAACTTCTCTTTCTGCATTTCTCGCTTATTTCTTGCAACAGCCCGAGCGGGCACTGGCCCCGCAGCACTGGCAGAGCAGTGGTGCAGAGCTGTGGCCCCGGGGTACAGCTGTCTGCACGCTTCCCAAGAATCCAGGGAGAGTAATAAAGGAGAAAAAGCACATTGTCTTTGATGCACAACACAGGGACCAGCACTTCCCAGCGAGTCTGGAAGTGGACAGTGCTCGCCCCAGTCCTGTGAGGAGCCCAGCACAGCAGAGTGACCCCAATCCTCCCCCGGACACCAACACAGTTCCCTGCTCCACGCCCGCATCCTCCCCACAACAGCCGTACGAGCAGCATGAGACTAAAAATAAGACTCCAGTGCTAGAATCTGTTTCCAAAAATGAATTAAAGTTATATTTCAAGTTGACAGTGTCTCCTAAAAGTGGATTAACCATGGCAATTCAATCCCACCTCCCCGCAGTGATCTCAGCCCCACTCCTCCTTTGACAGGGATTATTTCAGTGGTGCAAATTGAAGTTCAGAATCCAGTTTGTTTCTGCAGAGCATCAGTCTGTACCCCCAGGTAGCTAAGCAGACCCACATGCACCACCCTACCCTTCTTGCTCTTTTTACCATCCCATTTCGTACCCTATCCAGGATAAGCGTTTATAGGAGGGAAAAAGAGAGCCACAGTCATGCTGATAGGGCAAGTCACATCTACTGTGCCTAAGCTGTGAAATACAATTGAAAACAGGATTTTTACTATCTGTTGGTATTTATAAGCCTCTGGCAGAGACCACACAGTGCAGAGGTTACAACATTTGTCTGAATAGCCCCACGGGATCTTAAGTGTCAGAAAATCTGCAGCCTTTAGTAACTGCAGTGAATTTCTGCAATGCCACTGCCACAAGATGAGCATCTCTTGAAGCCCAGCACTACCCACCCAGGACTGAGGGCAGGACAGCAGCTTGGGGATAGGTCCATGGAGACTGGCATGGGTTGCCCTGCCCTCCCACGGAGCAGGAGAGAGGGGACTGACCCAAGCCTACTGTGGCAGCCTGCAGGGCTGGGGACAGGGCAGAGCTGCAGCAGCAGGGCAGGAGCTGCTCTATCAGCCAAAAGCTGATACCGGGGGACGCGTGCACTTGCACCAGCTTGATAACAAACAGCTCGTTGCTGCTGAAATGCTGCTTACAAAGCCAGGAGGTGGAAACAATGTCTAAACCCCCACACCAACGCTGCAGATGACCTGGCACTCTGTCCTAGTCCTCGAACAGAGCTGTTCCTCTGGCCAGAAAACCACCTCTACCCTTCCGAATAGGTGCTGCAACAGCTCAGCCCTGCACTAAGCCTTTACAAATACCTGGGCTCTGCTCAGCATGGTTTTTGTCCACCTCAAAGGACATCACACCCCAGCAGCACTGGACGTCCCCTCCCCACGCCGAGGGACTGTGAGAGGGGACACAGAGACTTCGTGGGACCCCGGGCAGGACAGGGGTCGCTCCCGACGAGTGAGGAGGGTGCAGAACCCAGCCAGGCACCCCACAGCTACCCGCTTACAGGAAGCGGCCACGCAAAAACGCTTTTAACTGAACTCAGTGGAGATGCCTCAAACCACAAACGCCTCCCGACATGACTGAGAAAACAGCTCCTGCTAGGGTGGGGTAGGAAGCACTTAACGCAGGGCAGAGCTAAACTCGGAAGGCATCAAAGCCAGAAACTCAGGGCACTGGGTTTGTGTCTGTCTGTCCCCGAGGCTGCCAACAGCGGCTGCGGTAGGTGTGCTCTCCACAGGGCTAACCCGGAGCCCGCCACAGAAACACAGCCTACACACGGGAAAACCAGCCAGCGCCCCTCCAAGCCCCGCAGAGCCACCTCCAGACTCAAAAAGGAGATTTAGAGTCCCCTGCGCTACAAGCCTGGAAAATCTGGCACAAATAGCTCGCTCCAAACCGAAAGTGAATACGAGAGCGCATCTCCCGGCGGCTCCGGCCTTGCGGGCAGAGCCCACGATCCCGGCAGGTACCAGGGCTCCGGAGCCTCCCGGGGCGTTCGGGCTGTGCCAGCACCGCTCACCGCTGCCTGAACTCCAGCAACTTCGCTAACTACGCACTGCGCAAGCAATGACACTGCCGGATAAACAGCAGCGCCCGAAATTACGTTAAAACACTGATTTTGCCACATTTGCTGTGGAAAAGGAAAAAATGAGTAATTACAGAGTTCAGGCCAAGCAATGAGGTCACGGTGAAATCTCTGAGTAGCTTATGTGGCAGCGGGACGGGATCGGGACGGAGCCGGCGGCGCGGGCAGCCCCCTGCAGCCCCCCGGGGCAGGAGGAGCCACGCGGTCCGGGGAGGGAAAAACAAGGTTTGGGTTCCGCCAGCAAAGGCAGCTCCTGGAGGGCTCGCAGGGTCGGACGGAGCCGGGGCCCCGCGGGGAGGGGGACGCGCCCCGCGCCGAGCACCCGCCCGCCCCCGCGGGAAAACCAACGCAAGGCAGAAAGGCAATAACAGCGAACTTGTGCCGCCCGCCGCCC
>VXBT01012723.1:501728-513344 GCA_013400235.1 Oriolus oriolus | reverse complement strand
CGGCCCCGCCCGGCCCGCTTTGTCCCGCCGCGCCGGGGGCGGGGCCGCCCCGGAGCAGCCTGGGAGCGCGGAGAGCAGCGCGGCCCCGGCAGGGGGAGCCCGGGGGGACGGTGGGGGACAGCCTCGCCCCTCGAGCCCTGTTAGACCCACACCCCACCCCCTCCGCACCGTCTCCACGTGTGCGATTTGTCCCTGGCGCAGGCCCCCCTCTGCTGTGTCACTGGCACGGAACGGTTTGGGTCGTAACGGACCTCAAGGACCATCTCCTCCCAGCCCCTGTCCCGGCAGGGACGCCTTCCGCCAGACCGGGTTGCTCCAAGCCCCGTCCAACCCGGCCTTAGCATCCACACCTTTTCTGGACAGCCTGTGCCAGTGCCACAACACTCTCGGGGGGAATAATTTCTTCATAATATCTCATCCAAACCCGCTCTCTTTCAGTTTGACGAGGGCTACCCCTTGTGTGACCCGCCCAAAGCATCATTCCCCCGGTCCTATAACCACATGCCCTCATTAAAAGCCCCTGTCTAGCAATCCTGCATCCGCTTTAGGCACTGGAAGGGACTCTAAGGTCTCCTCAGAGCCTTCTCTTCCACAGTCCAAACACCCCTGTCTCTCTCAGCCTGTCACCATGGCAGAGATGCTCCAGCCCCTTAGAGCATCTTCAAGGCCTCCTCTGAACTTGCTCCAGCAGGTCCACATGGCACTGCAGGTGGGGACCTCGAGAGTGCAATAAGGGGCAGAAGCCCGTCCCTCAGCCCGCTGGTGATGCAGCCCAGGGCACGGCTGTCCTTCTGGGCTGCAGGCACACAGTCCTCCCCTCCTCTGGTGCAGAAGCCCAGTCACTGTCACTATGCCCAAGCAGCCAACATAAACACACCTTGGAGCATTTTCCCAAGTCTTGACTGGCCACAGAAGCTGTTTAGAGTCTCTGGGTACTTTCCCCCACTAGAACCTCTTCCTGCCATGTGTGGCTCAGCCAGGCCAGCCTATTCCCAGGGCAGTTTTGCAGCCTCTTAGCCCAGAGCTGCCCAGCATTCCCTGGTGCCTCCAGCCTTCCCAGAGCTCACAGGCTAAACACACACCCCTTCCGCTGGGCTGGGATAGTGCCAGAGAGGAAGCTGAACTCACCTGAAATGCTTCCTCCAGGGAGCTTCTCCCTTGTCGAGCAAGCACAGAACACGAGAATATTAATAAATATAAACCACCAAAATTGAGAAAGACAAGTTGTAACCTAACAAAATCTACACGTTTTTGTTATGCTTGAAACATCACTATTGCCTAGTAATAAAACAGCCTTTTCTGGAGCAATATCCTCTGCAACAGCACAGGGCAGGGAGTTTTCCTGGTGCTGTCCCTTGCTGGCAGCTCCAAGCACCTCGACCCCAGCACCCAGGTGCCACTGCCACTTCAGCAGCTTGCACTGCTCCCGTTTTAAAGTCAGCTTCTGCCTGGGAACTGAGCAAAACTCACCTTGTGGAACCACAGCTGGGCCTAGAGAGCAGCTGTCAGCTTCCAGAGACCTGGAAAACACACAGAGATTTTTCACTTCCCATTATTAAAGCAATAACAGCATCACACTGATTTTACTAAGGCTAAACCCAGCCACATTTGGTCTACACAAGCACTCACTGTCTGGCAGTTTTACACAGTGTGATGTGTCTAAGCCTGCACAGAGAGCCTGCCCCAGCACCAAAATAGAAGTCAGGTGTCAGACAGGCAGCAGCCTATGGGGTTTTTTTAACCCCACTTCTCCCAGGGCAGCAGCAGGTGGATCAGTGCAGGCTCCCACATCCCTGCTGAGGGAGGCAGCACTCCCGAGGGCACAGCCAGCACTCATCTGAATCCCAAGTGCAACCTTCCCACTATTCCCTGTGCAGCTGTGCTGTTACTCACCTTTCTACACAAAGGCCTAACCACAACAGAGGAAACCAGAAAACAATGCCAGGCATTTTAAAATAATAAATGGCAATTGTTAAACATCTTAATATAATACCTAACCAGTTTGGCTGTAGAGTTCCCTCCCCCACAAAACAACAGAGAACTCAAGTTAGACCAACGCTACCCTGCAGTTTTGCACTGCTTTTTGGGTACTTTCCTGGTGTTTTTCTAGCCTGTTTGTGTTGGCTAGAAGAGGGAGCTGTCGTTCTCAGACATTTTTCCTGTTGCAGGGCTCCATGGTATGTGCTGAATAGACCAAGTCATGCCCAGTGAACCACCACCCTTTGGGGTTAGGCACCTACATGTTTCCAAAGGCCAAGGCAATCTGGCTTACCTGGCCCACGGGAAAATAGCTCCATTCTTCTCTTGAGTACATTCCTAGAGGTACAGTTGCTCCTCACCTTTCACCTGCATTAACTGATCACAAGGAGAGTTGGTCTCACCAGCAGAAGAGAGAATCCATGCAGCTGCACTTGTCCTTACAATTCCTGTGCTGCACAAGCTGCAGCCCCTACCCATTTCAGTTTGAAATGCTGATGTCTTAATTTTTTTAAAGTTTGCTGGGATTAGAAGCGAAATGCAAGACTTGGACAGTGATACAGAATTAAACATTAGATAATTAGCTTTAATGCACTGCCAGCGGTGAGAGAGAGCCTTTTCCAGGAAGCTCCCAGATGAAGTAAGTCCAAGCACAGCTGGTAAGAGCTGCAGGTGAGTGTCTGGTCTCCCAAACTCAGCCAGAGCACAACCATAGTGTCCTGCTGTGAACCAGATTGTTTAAATCCACCCGTCTCCTTACTTAACCCCGAGCAGCCGAGGGCAGGATTTCACTGGAGAAATCAAGGCAGCTGCCATCCCCCTGCGCTGCTGACAGAGGCCTCGGGGCAGCGAAACCCCTGTCTCAGCAGAAACCAGCCCCGCAGAGAGGAAGCAAACAACCCTGACTGGGCTTTTCCACAGCCTGGAACAGCCTGCACCGTTCCGCTGCTGACTTGGTAGCAATTGTATCAGTTCACAGGTCTTTACAAGGGAAATCTGTTCTTAATGCGCCTTTTGAAGCCGCGAACAGGCGGTGCCGTGCGGAGACCGCGCGGGGCTCAGGCGGCACCCGAAGGGCTCCTGCTCGGAGCTGTGTCCGTGCCACACCCGGGCATGCCCTGCCCATGCAAGGGGACCACAGCGGGCAGGTCCCTCTCCGAGGGAGAGTATTGCACGATGCAACTTGGTTGGAATCCATCGCCACTTCAGTTAGCACCAAAAAAATGAATTATCCAGGACATCAGCCAAGCGCTCAGCAGACCGCAAACAGGGCACGAACGGAGGGAGCCGAGGGATTGCCTTGAGCACCTCACAGCTTGGGTAAATCCATTAAATCCTCTCACAAAATAGTTTTCATGTCCTATGAAAACCTTTGTTTTGACTGCTCACGGCAATGGAGGCTTTTGAAGCTTCAGTCCCTGGCAGGTACCACAGCAGGAGCCAGGCTCCCCTCTGACCTTGGGACACACGCTAACCCTCACCGCCTTCGGGGTTTTTCGGGGATTTTTTTTAACATTTATTTTTGCAGTGTTCTTTGCTTCTTCTGCCATCGTGTGGCCAGTTGGAGGATGAAGAGCTGTCTGTAAAACATGCAATCGGCTTTCCACGTCTTCCAAAGATTTTATGGATTTTTATAACGTCCGGTGCCATATGAAGTCAATGGAGGTGTATTGCTTCTCATCGAGGTCCTCCCCGCCGCCTGACGGGTACTACAGGTTTGTCTTTAGTGTTGCCACGGCCTGAAGTAGGTCTTGTTAACCCAAGCGTGTAGGTTGACAGCTAATTTATTTCAAGGGCACGACCCGCCCATTGACTGGCTGCTCCTCACGCTGGGCACGAGGATCCGGGACAAGGAGCTCGCTGCTGAGTGCCACCCGCTTCTGAGGCCATCCTTTCCCCCTGACAACCATCCCAGGGCCACCTCCATCTGGGAAAGTGAGCTCATGCTCAGGGCTGCCACGGTCACAGCACGCTGAGGGGACTGGCAGGGCTCTGTCCTGATCCACAGGTACATCACAGCGTGCCAGGATCGCTGGGGGAATGCCAAGGAGAAGCTGACACCATTTTTTTCCTTCATTTCTCCTGAAAGGGGCAGATCCTTCGCTGATTTGGTGAAAAAGGTTGTTTTATAAGAAATGAGAGAGTTTCTACCAGCAGATTCCAAGAGAGAATTCTTGTCTGTGCACACCTGAGACTCTCAAATCCACCCTGCCAGCATAGGGCAATCAGCAGGCGCAGGACCGGGAGCTCACTTTCTGAAAGCAGCCAAAGCCACGCAAATCCTCAGTCTGCTGGAGTCCTGCCTATGGCCCTTAGCTGCTCACTGCCCCTCAGCAGGGCAGGGTGCACATCTCACCCTCCGCTCATGCCCATCTGCCTGGAAAAAACAGGTTTCCCTTGGGAGGGGCCAGCAAGCACGGGGTGTGCCGAGGAGGGAGCGCATCACTCCTGCGAAACGCCCGCGGGGGAGGGAAGGCAGCAGCTGTGTGCAGAGGGTGTGCACGAAGCCCTGCCCCCAGACCTCCCTGGAGCCCGGGCATCCCATTCCCGGCGCTCGCCACCGGCCGGCCAGGTCCTGCCTCGCACCTGTGCCCAAAACATCTGCTGAGGGTTAGGACTTCCTCTGGGAGACATCACCTGCAGCAGGGACTTCCCAGGGAGTTCCTGGGGCCTTCCCCAGCCCTCCTGGGGAAAGGAGGGAAGAGGCAAGCTCCGGGTCACACTGAGCACCGTGGAGCTGACCCAGCAGTAACATCCACACCGCGGTGTCCATCACACCAGGGGACATGCATGCACTTTTCTCCAGCCCTCAAGTGCATTTTCAATCAGTTTATTCCTCCCCCAGCAGCTTTCTTTGCTGGAACAGGGCACAGAGCTCAAATGCCTGTTGCTGCAGGCCTCTGCAACAATTGTACCTGCAATCTACAAACACAAGCCTAGCCAAAAAAAGTAAAACAACAAAACATAGAAAAGCCCTAAAAAAAAATCACCCCCCCAAACTTCTCATACAGCTGCACTATGCATGGAAGATGGGATGTAAGGTCTAATCAGATGAGAGCTTGGGTAGCAAGCAAGATTTATGCCACCAAGTCAGGTATTTGGGCTACAGTCTTGCTAAACTCAGCTGCACTGAAGTGTAAATGCTGTTTAAAAAGGTGAAAGTTCTCTCACAGACAAGGCCTGAGCTCTGATTGCTGCAGCAGACTTTAAAACGAAAGATTTTGGTTAATAAATTGGCTCTTGAGCCCATATCCAGATATATCCTGTAGCAAAAGTCCTTCTAATTAAAACACTGATAGTCTTTCTCAAGAGGCAGTTTCCCCTCATAGTGTGAAATACCCTATTCAAATATGCAGCAACTTAGAGTGATAATTTATGAAAGAGAAAGAACACCAATTTTAGTTAACAAAATTTCCCTATTTCTTTTTTGAAGGGGGAAAGCCCAGCAAATATATTTGGTACAGGATATGACAAATCTATACTTCAGACTCCACCATATTTCCTGGTAAGTCATGACAAACACGTTACTAAATAAATTCGATGACATCCTTCTTCCTTCTGCCAGCAATCAATGTCCAACAAGGCTCATTTAACCTAGAAAGGGAAAGTTTTCATAGTTTCTCATTTTCCAGTCCTTTGTCTTCTCCTTTCATACAAAGTCTTCGTAGCCTCTTTTGTGGCAATCAAAAGAAGCTTAGGGAGTTACTCTCAATGAATTCAGCCTCGTTTTTCCTAACTTTTTTTTTCAGAACACATGACAGCAAACACTCCAGATCTCATTTTCAGTATAACACAACAGAGGGTCTACAACAGATAACAAACCATCCAAAAGAAGCCCTGTGCATGGTTACTCATTATTGTGTATGTTGAGAGCTGCCTGTTACCACATGTATCTCAACACTTTGAATGACCTCCTGAAAGTCACCTGGACCCTGGTGTGCTCACCTAAAAAACGTTGAACTCCTTCCCAACACTCACTTTTTCAGCTAGGAAACTTCCACGAGAGCGTGCTGGCACCCAGCCCACCCGAGTTAGTCAGAGGGTAGAACCTGCAAGCAGGAGAAACTGTACATAGCAACCAGCTTCTCAAGTGCACAAAACCACCCACCCCGGGCTTTTATCAACCCTAACACCCATTCCAAGGTTTGAAATCCACTTACCTTGCTTATACATGTTTATTTAAGTACGTAGGTACTGTAGCCAGATTTCAGACAACAGTGTAACATGGGAAAGAGCTCCACGCCTCAGCTGTGCCTCGCAAGGGACAGCAAAGCCAAGGAGCAGGGGCTGCTCACCTTTCCCCCACAGCCACTGCTGTGGTAGGGTAAAAGATTTATTTTAATTCATTTTCGTACCTTTGTAACAAAGCAGGGAGGGGAGAGCTTCATGTGAAAGCCCCTCACCAGCCCAACCCCAGGCTCTGTACTCCAGGAAAACCCTGGCCTTTCCCCGGCTGTTTATATGCCCTGGAACAGGTGCTGGGATTTACAGACGGGTTGGTGGGGAATGAGAATCACCTGCAGGCACCCCACAGGGTGTGATCCATTCCATTTGCCTTGCAAAACACCCATTAACCTGGATCACTTGCAATTAATTCCCTTTACTGCCCTAAATCAGTGTTCAAATTCCAGTGTCTGAGATGCTCTCAAAAACCACTTGCTGGCTCCTTCTTCTATGAATTTGGGTTAGTGAAGGAGTGGTTAAAGAACTGCCATGTTTTTCACACATCACAAATCTCCGTCTCTGAGTTATTTTCCTTCATCAAGCCTGGCTGCTGCGGGGTTTTGCTGCCCCACAGCTCCCTGATGTACGGAGCATCCCAGGACCAGGCTCACCTTCCCTGTCCTGCCCCTCGGAGCGCGGGGCATCCTCGCTGCAGGTGCCAGGAAGGCTGATTCCCAAATTATGCCTCCACCAGAATGCTGGGAATGATTATAAAATCCACGACGGTTCACACTCCCCTGGAAACACCAATATATGTGGGAAAACCACACAGTTTAATAATAGATAATAGAATAAAACACAGCAGTGGATGTACAGCAGGAGAGATGCCTGTACATCTCAACAGCAGCTTGCCATGGGGAGCCTCCTGCCCTCCCTGTGTGCATGGGACAAACCAAGGGCTCTTGGGGGAGATTTCAGAGTCAACATCGCCTTCCCCATCCTCTTCTGGGGGTAGAGTGGAGCAAGGAGGGGTCAGAACATAAAGTGTGGTTGCTGCCTAAGCCCAGCCAGTGTGCAGAAAGCGAAATTTAATGACATGGGAGAAAGCACAGCAGGGCCATGGATGGAACTAGAGGGGCTGACAGCCTCACCACATGGTTCCCTCTTACAGGCTGTCCTCCAGATCTTCCTGCTGCCTGGAAAGATTGGTGCTGTCCTGTACACAGGAGGGCTTGGCAGCGTTATTAACGCTGACCAGGCAGTGCTCTTCACAAAAGGGCAGTAGTCTCACCCTTCAACTTTCAGCCCACACATTTAAATTTTGATAGTGATAACAGGCGTCAGGAAGGAATCCAATTGTGCAAAGCAGCGCTGGTATGAGGAGGTGGGAGGTGTATTCCCACAGGCACTTGCTTGAACATCTCTTCATCTCCTCCTGGCAGCATACAAACAGTCACCAACTTCTGCAAAGCTCAGCCAAGTGCTGACTCCTTCCCTCCCTCTCTCCCTCTCTCCATCCTTCAGGCTCTGAAGGACACAGGCTGTGGAGAGAGCTGCAGGTGACCATGCTGGCAGACGTGGGTCTCCAAATGAGCAACATCAGGAGCTGCAGAAATGCAGAACTCACACGCCAGTTTACAACAACGCAGCCGCAGCCCAGGCTGAGGCACCACGACAGCGCTGGTGGGACCAGGCACCACGTTTTGCCTACCCTGACCCTCCTGAGTCAGCTCCTCTGGAAACTGGAAAAGAAGGATATGCTAGATAACATCCAAGAGCTGCAATGCAATGCAGGGTTGTGTCACCCAGCTGGCTCCCTGCAGAACATGCTGCTGATACCGTGCACAAGAGAGAGAAAACGTGTCTCTCAGAGCAGTTGCAGAGGCTTCCTGCTTCTCAGCACATTTGGAGCTCCAGCACTTTCCAACGCACGCAGAGCTCATGGGAGGGTAGCACTCAGCACCATCTCGTTTTTGGGGTGTGTGCTCGTGACATGCACTGCTGCTGGGCTCCACGCCTGGCCTCGCTGCAGTGCCAGCACATCGGGCACTGCAGGCCCAGCCTGGGCAGGGCTGTGCCTCCCCCCAGCAGCAGGCAGGGCCACCGGGACCGTGTGCCCCAACACCTGCTGCCGTAGCCGGTTATGCAGCTACCGGGGTGTAAGATAAGTAAGAGGAGGAGAAATATGGAAAAGGGGGCCCTGCCCACCCTGCCTGCCCCAGGCGTGCACCCCCTGCTACAGCCACTGCTTCTCACATGTGGCAGGAGCAGCCCAGCCCATTATCCAGATGCACAGATTAGCCATTAATGAATTTATTTATCTTTGCTCACATAGATCTCAAGATCTCATTTCTGAGATGTTTCTGGGGTGTTTTGAGATAGACCATTTTTAACATAGAGTGGTTGCTGCTCACCTTCTAAAGAAGATGAAGG
Organism: Oriolus oriolus; assembly: GCA_013400235.1. Lineage (NCBI taxonomy): Eukaryota > Metazoa > Chordata > Aves > Passeriformes > Corvidae > Oriolus > Oriolus oriolus. The sequence goes on along the minus strand of VXBT01012723.1, from coordinate 504,770 downwards.
TTGTTTTCCTTTTTGGTGCAGACCAGGATTGTCTCCTGTAGCAGGGATTAGCTGGTCTACACCCATGGGAACACCAGGATAAGGGAGGTTGATTTTGAAATACATTTTCACTGCTTGTCTGCACCACAGGCTGGAGATCACTGTATCTGGGGAAAGGTGTTAGGTCAGCCTGACAGGTTTCTTACAGCTGGCTCCTAGGAAAGTTTCCCAGCAGCACCAGCCGGGCCAGTTCTGCCTCTGGACTTGTCTCTCTGGACATGTCCGGCTGTGGGTGTCACACGGGGCACTCCGTGCTGTCGCTGCCCGGGGACGGAGCTGCGGTGCCGGGAGCTGCAGGGAGCCCCAGAGGGAGCTGGCTGCAGCCGCCCGTGCCAGATGCTCCCAAACCCACTCAGCTCCTGCTCCCCCAGCTCTGCAGCCGCAGTGGGCAGGCCATGGGCTGGTTTGTGGTCCCAGCTGTTTGGGAATGCTTGGCCTCCTCCCAAACCCAGTATCTGTGTGAGAGGGGGCTGTTAGAGGGGACGCATTTTAATGTTTCTCTCCCCAGGATCCTGTGGAGATCTGTGACCCCAGCAGAAGGAACGTGGCTGGCAGCCTGGACATGACCCCCAGGGACACCCATCCCAGGAGAAGAGGCTCCATCATAGCACAAGTCCCCACATTACCCTCTACCCCCCAGCACTCACACGGTAGGGAACTCCACCAGATTGGGACAGGGGGTTGCTGGAAGTGCTGTATTTACAGGGCAGTATTAACTTCTGCTGTTGTTATTTACAATTTATTTACAAAAAATCCCTGTAGTCACCAACAGCTGAATCCGGCAGAGTTAGAGCTTTATGGCAGGCTGGCAAGGCAGAGTAGCCAGTTCCTCTTCTTTTCCCTTTTCAGCCCTGCCAAGGGAAGGGCTTTAGTGGTTTGCCTTCCCCTGGACCACAGAGGCAGCGCCTGTTAATCAGTAATCACGGGAGCAGAGGTGACTAACGCAGGTTCGAGCTCTAACACTGCTTGTTGCAGGTGTTACGAGAAAACCACCCAACTCCCGACTCCACATGAAGTGTTTCCAGGGCTGAGGGCTGGTTTCCCGGCCCAGGCACTTTGCCAGAGCCGGGCTGCACGAGCCCCTGGCACGGCTCGGTGCCCGGGACTGCGCAGCTCCGACAGACACGGTGTGTCACAGGCCGGTTGTGCTGGGACGCGGATGAGCTGCTGCTTGTCCCGTCTCAGAGCTGAGCCGAGCGCACATCAGGGACCGCCTGGGGCAGCAGGGTGCCGGGCTGCCAGCGACTCGGGCGGGTTTTGCTGCAGTGTCCCTCCTGGAAGGATGGCGGGATCAGGAGGAGCCATCCTGGGGAAGGAACCTCCAGCAGCCTCTGCCACCAGCTGCCATTGAACTTAAACCTTCACTGACGGGCTGCAGGATGCACAAACACGGGCATTACGCTCCTCCAGTGTGTGAAGGGGGTCCTGACAGCCCTGCCAGATGTGGCCGAGGGTTGGGCGGAGCTCCTCTGCAGACCACCGGGGACTGCCCTCCCACCTTCACCATCAGGGAACGAGACTGCGCCAGGCAGTAGCCAGGGAGTGACTGACGGGCCGGGTCAGCCCCTGCCCTGCGAAGACAGCTTTCCCAGGGCGTAGGGCAATTCAAGAGACAGGCTTTCCCCTGGGATGTTTGCTCGGATCTTCCTCTCCTCCACAGACTAATCTGTGTTTAGACGGAGTCTTCCACAGAATACTAACAGGGGGCGGCAAGGGGCCGGCTGTTCCCTTTTCAGATGGATTTGCAGCCCGGCTGCCAGGGAGGCATCTTACAAAGGGACTTTTGGCTCTCCCCTGTGGATCTCTGGTTTTCAATCCATGCGGGGGACAATGATGCTGTTTATGCCCCAGGACCCATTTCTCAGCTCTGCCAGCCCTGGCCGAGCACCCCAGCAGCTCTGCATGAGCGTGGGTCCCACTGCCACTGCTAGGAGCAGTGGGTCCTCTAGGAGCACACATCCCGTGCTTTGTGCCTCCCCTGCTCAGGGGGCGATGGCCGACGGCTGCTTCCTCTGCTCCTGCCTCATCTTCAGAGCCAGCATCGCCCGGCGGTACAAATCTGGGAATGAGGGGCGCAGTCAGGCACTGACCAGGGACCAGCTCCGTGGTCCACCTGGCAACCTGTGCTGAGTGAGGGCTGCAGGGACACCCCAGGCTCCAGCACAGTGCACTCATGTGGCCTCCCTGCATCCCACCTCACAGCAGAGACAGCAGCATCTGTCTCCACAACAGCCCCCACCTTGCCCTGCAGCAGCACTTGCCTGTGCCCATGTCCCCAGACCAAGCACCCCACGGCCAAGTGCCCCTGCACAGGTCACCCCCCACTGCCAGCAGGCCAGCTTTCAGCAAAATCTGTCCTGAGAAATACCAACCAAAGGTGCTTGAGACCTCCTCACGCTGCTGCTCCAGAGAAGGTTCCTGGGACTTGATTTTCTTCTTGATTTTCTTCCTTTTTTTCTTTTTCACGCCCTGTGCTGGATGGAGAAATACCAAATTTCAGGCACCACACCTGAGTAAGGATGCTTTTGTCACCAAGCCAGCTGAGAGGACTGCTGGTGGCAGGTTTGCAGTCCTCCATCGCTTCTATGCATCATCCCCTGTGGAGATGCTCAGATGTCTCTCCTCTTCCCCTTCGGACTCCTGTGACCTGGCTCTGCACTCGGCTGATCTGCAAGCAAAGCTGATGGAGGTGGCGGGGACCAGTGGTCCGGCATTCAGCCACGTTGCCAGGCCTGGCAGCCTCCCTGTAGGGTGACTCTGGGGGTCCTGATGTGCTGGTGCCAGCAGAGCTGGCAGCCCCCCACAGTCCCCTCTCACCTGGGTAGGGAGTGGCCATCCCGGTGGGTACGGGCTCCTCCTGCCCGACCCTGTTGGGGAGCAGCAGCCCCCCGGCAGCCCCTGCACGGCTGTCACCCTCTACTCCCGGTCCCTCCGGCTCTTCGGCTGCGCTTGGCTGCCCCGAGCCCTTCTTCTTCACCTTCCTCTTCCTCCTCCTAGGGCCCT
>VXBT01012723.1:468621-501355 GCA_013400235.1 Oriolus oriolus | reverse complement strand
GAGCGGAGCCAGCCCCGCACTCACGATGCGACAGGGCGAGCGGTTCTCGTTGACCAGCCGCTCCAGGCACAGCCGCTCGATCAGCTCGCAGGGCAGCAGCGCGGCCGCCGCGTCTTGCTTGTTGGCCAGCCTGGAGCAGGGCAAAAGCGGCCGTCACCGCCACCGCGGGCCCCGGTGCCTCGCTGGGCGGCGGCGGGGCTGGGCGATGTCTCCCGGTCTGGCTGCCATTAGGTGAAGCCCTGCCCCAGCCCTCACCTGGCACTGGGGCCCCCTCCTCAGCTCCTCTCCACGGATGCTCCGATCTCCCAAGCGCTACCGAGGTCCTCGTGTCCCAGCGCTCCCCGACAGCTCCCTGGGCATCACATCCCCGCCGCAGCCCGCAACCCCAGCGACAGGTTCCCACTGCGCCCCTCGGCCCCCGCCTCACAGGCTGCATCCCATCGACCCGGTCTTACAGCAGGAGGGGCTTCCCGGAGACATCGGGATGGCTCAGGACGCGGCTCAGGACCCTGCGGGCCTCCTCCACCCGCGCCAGGTCAGCGGAGTCCAGGACGAAGAGGAGCCCGTGCGCCTCGCTGTAGTGGCTGCGCCAGGCGCTGCGGGAGCGCTGCCCCCCGGGCAGGTCCACCAGCGTCACCTCGAACCTGTCCACCCGCAGGCGGGTCTGGCCAGGCTGCGCATCGGGCAGCACCTCGCCGGCCAGCGCTGCGGGTGTGGAGAGGGCAGAGAGCTGGCACGGGAGCCCAGGAGCATCCCTGTGCCCCTCCTGCCCCAGCCACATCCCCGCTCCCACTCCCAGGGCTGCCTGGGACACCGGCCGTGCCCTGCACACTTCCCCGGAGCAGCGGCTGCAGTTCAGGAGTCTCGGTCCTTCAAGGCTTGGGCACTTGTTTGCAAAGGACCATAAAGTTGCTGCCTCATCTGAGGCAGGCTCTGGGTTGTGCAGCTCCTCACCTCTCTCTATGTCCATAATGACAGAGGTTTTCCCCGCGTTGTCCAGGCCCATGACAAGGAGGGTCACCTTCCTGGGGAGCAAAACCAGCAGGTGAGCATCCCAGAAAAAGGCTGTGCTCCCTGGGGAGCAGTGACCACTGCTGGCCCCCAGGTGAAGGACCGTGCCCACGGCAGCTACATTTCAGCCAGGAGAGAGGCAGGATGGTGACACACGTTCTGTCTGAGCTGGAGGCCAGTGCAGTGACAATCCCTGGTGCCTGGGAGAGGGTGAGGACAGGCACAAGTGCCTGGAGCCACCCCAACACCATGGGACAGCCACACTGCAGAGCCTTCAAGGTGCTTCCTATGGCAAGGATTTATTTTCAAATCATACAGGATGAAGCAATTATATGTACAGGCCAACATGATTCTTCCTTATACGCAGTCAGTGATTACACCTTCCTTGGCAGTAAGTTTTGAGCATACACAGGTAGGGAAAGGTAGCAAGGACGATTTTATGAACTTTTGCCTGGACTCAGGTGTTTTTTCCTGTTGCTAAACAGTCCTGTCCAGTCTCCAGCAATGTGATCCACCAGAGCTGCACAGACAACATTTTCTCTGCCGCTCACAAGCTACTGCAGTTATTTGCAGCATCATTTTCTTCCTTAGACATACAGACCAGGCTGCATGGCAGTGGAGGTGGCAGAGCTGCACCTCCAGCATTACAGCAGGTTAGATGTCCTCTCTGGAGGGAGAAGACCATAAACCTCCTTGCAGTGCTGTCCCAGGGGAATTAACCTGGCTGCCCTGACACATGCAAACAAGGCAGGTGTTCCAGTGTGTCCTCCCCAGCTTTCTTGGGGAGCTGCTGACTCTGCAGAGCTGGAATCCCACTGGAACCGTTCCCTGCATGTGCATCCCTGCCCAGCCTGCTCCCCTGCCCGCTGCAGGGGCAGCGAGGACACGCGTGTGCCCTGCTCAGCAGTGTGGGGGCAGTTCCTGCAACGGGCACCTGCCTCGCCCTGCCACCACACTGGTGCCCTCACCCCTCATAAACACACGGGTAAATACTGTCACCCCCGGGAGCCCTGGGAGGGGGCACAGGGACCTACCTGATGGGCTCCTGAATGGCCTGCAGCCACGACCAGCAGTGGGAGAAGAGGTGGAACATGGTCCCCGTGCAGAGGGGTGGCCTCTCTCCGGCACCTACGGAGTGAGCAGCCCACCGTGTGCCTGTGCTTCATCCTCCTGCCGGGGCTCTCTCTCCATCCTGGGGCGCCCTGCCCCACGGCACAGCACTGCTGCCTCCGGTCTGCTGTGCACAAGCCAAGCCTGGAGACAAAATCCGTCCTTCTGGGCAGCACCCCATGGGCACGGGCCTGCCGGCCAGACCCTGCTCTCACAGCCCCTCACATCACAGGGCTTCCAGTCAGTCTCTCACCTGCTCATCCCCACTGCACAGCCTCTGCTCACATGCCCTTTGCGTAGCAGCTGCTTAAACTTAATCTGGATTTAAGTTACTTACTCCTGCAGGCTCCTTAATCCTGGTGGGTCGGCCCAGGCCAGTGGCCGCTGGGACACGGTGTGTCGTGGGACTGCCTGCCACGCTGGGTGACACGGCACTGCCTCACCCACCCCACTGCAGCCTCGTGCTGCTGGCAGCCTTGTGTCTCCATCCCTGGCGTGAATGACTCGTGGTGGGGACACTGCCTGACAGCCCATGTGGGCTGGGTCAGTGGCTCCTGAGGAACAGCATCTCTGACTTCTTGCTACCCGACCCCTGAGGGGATGTTTCTCTGCAGCCCCTGCAGGGAGCATCCCCTTCATGGTGTGCACAGCTCTGCTGCTCACCCAGGGTCTCCTCTGAGCCGGGCTGGGGCACATCACTGCTCACTGCTCGTGTTTTGTGCCCTAGCAAGGTACCACCTGAGCAGCAGGTCCTGTGCTGCTTGGGGTAGAAACAGCAACCAGCCCCAGCAGGAGCCTGGCTGGGAGCAGGGAAGTGGTGGAGACTCTCAGACCTCAGGGCAGGGAGAGGAGGGAAAAAAGTCCCAGCTCCTCGATCTTCAGTGCTGAAGCTCTTATCTTGCTTCTCAGGTTTCCTGTTTCTTTTCCCAGCCGGAGCTGCCCTCCCTGGCTTGCTGCCACTGATGTGTGCGGAGAAGTCACACAGGGGTGTCTGAGCTGCAGGAGCTCTGGGTGGGGAAGTGGGGTCCAGAGGGACAAAGACGTGGGATCCTTCAAAGGCCATGCCCGGGAGCAAACAGGGGGCTGCTGGCTCACCTCAGTCCGTGCTAAACCACCCAGCACCAGACACACTGCCTCGACCAGCTGGGCACCAGCCACGAGCCAAGGATGCTGAGACACTGCCCCGGCCCCAGGGGTGCAAGCCCGGGATGGACATGGCCCCATGCCCTTCTCTCCAGCCCCATGCCCTTCTCTCCAGCCCCACAAACTGTTGGGAAGCTCAGCACCCGTCCTGGGCAAGGGAGGTGCCCCAGCTCAGCGCCATGGGCAGGGAGCCATGCATGGTTAATGGTTGACGAAGTTTCTGCTCTGGTATCACAGCCACAGGCCATATTCGGGGGGACTGGTCACCCCTGTGCTGCTGATGGCGGGGCAGTGGCTGCACCTCCCCATCCCCACCCTGATGGCCTTTCCCGCTCTGTCCCGTGCCCGTGCCAGCAGCCTGCTGGGAGCAGCGGCAGTGGCAGGCTCACACTCAGTGTGGGGCTGGGATGCTTCTTGCAGAACTGGCTGTGTGGGAGCTGAAATGATTTGCTCCGAGTGTCAGCTCCCATCTCTGTGTTTAGGGGCGGCACTGTGAGCGGGCAGCCCGGCAGGGATGGGAAGGGGCATGACCACAGGTGCTATAAATAGGGAAGTGCCATGTGTCAGGCAGCCCTGGAGGCAGCGGCTCAGCTTCCTGAGGGGCAGCAGGACCTGGTCTCCCTCTGGCACCAATGGATTTCCAGAGATCTCTGAACACTTGGGGTGCCACTGCTTTTAAAACAAGTGTCCAAAATCCCTGCTCAGACCGGTGCTGGGGGCAGGGAAACCCCCCGGGAGCCTGAGGCGGCTGCAGGCCATGCCTCCCAACGCACGCACACCAGGATCAACAGCCAGGAAAACCCCAAAATCTGCCCCAAATCTGGTGAAACCCACGCAGCTCCGGAGAGGTGGCTCGAGGGCCAAGCCCACACCGACGTGCGTTCTGCTGGGCCCGCGCTCAGGTTACGAGTGGGCAGCTGGCCCTCTGCCCACGCCGCCGGCCGGCCGGAGGGCAGCCGGGCACCCTCTGCCAGGGCCACTGGGCCTCCCCAGGCGGTGCCAGCAGGGACCCGCAGCAGCCGTTCTCGTTTCCTTGGTGACTGTTGCCAGGTGAGAAACTCTAAGGCAGAATTTATTATCTTGGCAGATAAATGGAGATGCTCCTCACCGGAGCTGTAACCAGACCGTGCCCCAGCACGGTGCCGGGCCGGACCCTCTAGTGCTGCCAGGAGCCCCCGAGGGAGGGCTGTGCCCGGGGCACCGGGGCTGCCTTGCCCTGGCATCGCTCCCGTGGCAGCACGTGCTTTGGGGCTATTTCTGCCCACTGGAGCGCCGCAGGAGAGGGAATGAGGCGAAACCACGGGGACCACGGAGCAGCGCAGACGGCCGCGGGCTGGCAGGCTGCCCTGCCCTGGCTTCACTAGACCCCGTGAGTACGTGCCCCAGGCGGCATCGGGCACACTGGGAACCCACCTGGCACCACTGGGGCAAGCAGCAGAGCGGGGGGCACGGCTGGGGAGCTTGGATGTGGGGAATGACGGTTTGCAAGGGAGCATGGTGGTCAGAGCTATAGGGGCTGCCTGCAGCCTTGGGAGCCCTGAGCCGAGGTGACACCAAAGCTGAGGTGACGGCAAAGACCAAAAAGTCCTGGCGGAAATACGAGCAAGCTGTTCTGCTTTGCTTGGAACCACATCGACTCTGCCCGAAAAGGGATCTGTGGTGGGCAAGGACAGTCTGGGGCTTTGAGGAGAGACTCATCTCCGTATTTAATGTGTCATACGACAGCACACTGAGGTGGTGGATATGCAGACAGCCGCACTGTCCCTTTAAATCCCAGCCCAGCGCTGGTGGCTAACGATAACCCCGGATCACACCAGCTCCCAAATCCCAAGAGCTAATTACAGGCAAACGCCCCGCAGTCAGGCTGGGAACACGGGATATTTACAGCCTGTGACACGGAGACCTGCTGGTGAGGAACTGGGGCACCGCGGGGGTGCCCTGGCCTGGCCCTGGGGAGAGGGAATGGTTTGCACCCCTCTGCCATGAACCATTGTGGGCAACCATTCCCCAGGCTCTTTTGGGCAAGGCAGGTTGTTTCTCCAGAGCGCTCCTTGCTCCCCCACACTGGTGCCATCACCCTGCGTTGGATGCAGCAGCAGGCAGGAAGCAGGAAGGGAGCTGCTTGCTTTTCACCCAGTTCTGGCAGCGTGCTTCCCAACCACAGCACACACAAATTTGTAGGAGAGGCTTGGATCTGAGCGCTCTGTTTGCTCTGCTCCCTGCTGCAGGACAAGCTGCCGCCTTGCTCCTTGCACCGGGCACACGGCTCTGGGAAGCCCCTGCGGTGGCCACAAGCCCTATCCAGGCTCCTACCGTGGTTTTGTTGAGAGCGTTATGGCGCTCCTGCTGCCGCCCTGCATGTGGGATGGGAGAGTATAAACTATTCCTCCTGTCTGCCTGGATGCCCGGGGCACACGCAGGCGCAGCCTGGCTGGGTTAGCACTGTATACTCTTACAGCAGGTGGGGCCGGGGGAATCAGTTAATTAAAGGTAATTTTAACCCTTCCTGCCTGGTTTAGTGTTACAGCATCACCCTCTGCCTGTGCTGGGACTGTAGCCAAGGAGGCGTGACTTCAAGATGTGTAATTATTGCAAAGACCTATAAATGCACCCAAAGGTAACTCTGCTTTCTTGTTAAAGAACTGGAGCCATGAGGCAGCACTGACGTGGCCTGTGCTTTGCCTGCCAGCATCCTGGCTCCAGCAGCACTGAGCCCCATGCCCAGATCCCAGCGGGCTCAGCACAGCCTCCAGTGAGGTTTAGAGGGATGAGGTCCTCAGCACAGACACCAGATTCTCTCCCAGCAGGTTCAGAGCGAAGCTGGATGAGGAACTGGAGCGGTAAAAGCAGCCACATGATGAAGCAAATGGAATAAATATTTCCCCAACCAGAAACTATTCCACAGACTGCTGGGGCAGGAAAAAGTACAGCTGAGTTACTGCGAAAGCAATGCAACGTCCAAACAGTTTAGACTGTGGAAACCAGTCATTTGAAAAGCTATTTCCAAACTAAGTAAAAAATTCCCGGCTCACAGATTCCTGGGAGCCTCCCAGCCCTGCCGGTAGGGCAGCGTGGCTGCACTGAGGGTACACAGCTCTGTCCCCTTCTCACATACCGGGCAAGCTGGGGGACACTGTGATTTCCACTTCATCCAGCACGTGGGGCGTTTTGCTGATCGACACGTCCCCGCTGTCACTGTGCGCGGCACCAGCCGAGCGTTTAATCCCCAGCACAGACCGTGTTCCTGAGGAGGGTTCAGCTCTGAAGTCAGGGAGCCTGGCCATCCCCGCACCCCGAGCACCCTCTCTGTGCGCAGGGCTATATTTGGGAAGGCGGCACCGTGCTCTCGGCATGTCCCAGCGAGCACCCGGGAGCGGCGTCTGCTCTGGGTCCTAGAGAGGAGAGCTTGGGGAGCAGGCTGGCAGCTCTCCCCACCTGGGCTCTTTAAGGGTCTGGCTCGGAGCTCCCTGTCTTTTCCAAACAGTTTTCTCTTCTCCTTTTACAGGAGCTGAGCCTCCAGGCAGGCAGGCATGTGCAAAGCAGACCGGGTTATTTTGAGAGTGAGAGCCGGTGAGGAAGGTTGCTCCCACCCCAGGAACAGCCCAGGCTCCCACACACAAATGCCCTGGCACATCCAAGGGGCTGGAAAAGCTGCACAGCAAACTCTGTGGTTTCACACAGTGGGCGGCCACCCCCGCCACTGCCCTTTGTGCAAAGTGTGCTGTGTGAACACTGGGATTAATAAAAAAATAATGAAGGCTGGGATTAAGAAATTAACGAAGCTGGGATGCTCTCCAGGGCAGGGCAGGCACTACTGGAGACAGAAAAATTGACATCTGCACGTGGTAGTGAGATTCAAGCTGGTGCCTTGGGCATCCCCAATGATCCTCGTGGGTCCCTTCCAGCTCAGGATTCTGTGATTCTGTGATTCTGTGATTCCATGCCACTTCACATCCACCAGCCCAGGGGCTGTTCTGCTCCTGGGAGGTTCCAGAGTGAGGGCCAGTCAGCAGCCACCAGCTCTGCTGGTGCGGGATGCAGCCGCTGCAGAGTGGGCACACCTGGGTAGGATGTCACCAGTGCCTGGGCCGTCCCTGCTGGCCTGTGGCAGCTCTGGTTCAGGCACCTGCTCGGTGGCAGTGGCGTCCCAGGGTGTCTTTGCAGCCCCGGCTGTGCTGGCCTCACAGGCAGAGGCGCAGGCCCGAGCTGGCAGGGACAGGGAGTGGCAGGGCAGGGGGACGGGAGCTCTGGCTGATGCTATCTGTGACCCACATCACTTTTATGGTCTGTGTGCTGTTTACAGCACTGAGCTGTGGACAGGTGGGGTCAGGATGTAGAGGTGACTCACAGAGTGAACAGCTCGCTGCCTCTCCGTGCTTGGGACAGAAAATGGGATAATAACTGGTGTGGGAAATGCTGTGAGGCTTTGTCTCTCCATTCCTCTTGACGGCTGCTGGGGCTTATGGATACAGGACTGGAATTATTGCTTGCTTAAACAATTGCTCTCAAGTATTTCATCATGAAGCAGGGGAAGCTGAAATCAAAAATATGATGAGTTGAAGCCCAGGCATTGCTCAGCCGAGGGCTTGGTGACCTGCCAGGCTCCTGGGGAATGCTTTTAATTTGGATAAGTGGAAGTTGCATAAATGGTACAAACGGCACGCTGCTCTTGCTGCTCACACAGAGCCGTGGGTGCAGCTGGCAGTGCCACCCGATGTGTTGTCGCTGGCTGAGCACCCAGGCAGGCACCGCTGCTCCCGTGCACAGCTCCCACCCCGGCTGGCTGCGGTCACCAGTCGGCTGGCGGCCGGCTCCTCTGCCTGGACACTGCTCCCTTCACCCTCTGCCCTGCCAGAGTTTTTTTTGGAGAGGCTGTTTTCCAAAAACAGCTTGAAAATATGTAACTATCATACCAGAGCTGAATGGTCACACGTAGATCTCCCGTCCCCACCAGTCAGGCCAGTCCCCATGAGCTCATGGGGTTTGTGGTTTCCCAAAGCAGCTGTTCAGCCTTGGAAGGAAAAACTCAGAGCAGCTGCGGGGACAGGGATTGCTTCTGTGTGGGAGCTGCTGCTGGGGCAGATATGGACTCCGAAGCCTCTGGCGGTTTTATTCTGAGCTCTGTTGCTGATAAGCCCGATAGCCCTGGTAATGCTTCCAGACTGGGGAAATGGGGAAAGCTCTTGTGTGTGTGGTTTGGGAGGTTTTGTGCTTTTTGGCTTGCATAGGGCAGGTGAGTGGGAAGTGCCTCTGTCGCTAGCGTGGGCACCTCCTTGTGAGCTGGCCTAGCCGCCGAGGGATGAGCTCTGAGACTCTTTTAAAAGTTACCTAAAAATCCCTGGTCTGCCTAAACTGGGGAAAACTGAGCAATGGCAAACACCCTTTGCCTTGTCCCATCTGTCCCAGCCAGCCAGCGTGCGCCCAGGCTGGACTCAGTGGTCTGGCAGGCAGTGGGTGCTCAGGCGAGACAGTGCGTGTGCATCTCACCTGTGCCCACACCACCACTCGTGGGGAAAGGTGGGCAGGGCTGCTGCTGGAGGCAGCTGGGCAGAGCAGGGGCCCCCGTGGCTGTGGAGGTGGGGAGCAGCCCAGACAGCCTGGTGTTCCCACCACTGTATGGGTGATGAAGCTGGGACACACAGCAGGGATGTGGGGCTGAGCGGGGGGAAGTTTGGCTCCGTCAGCGAGCCCATGTATCTCATTATCTCGAGGGTGGGTCCTTGAAGGTGATAGGAAAAGCACTCTTGCTCAGCTGCAGCACAAGGTCACACCTGGAAGCAGGAACATCCAAGCTACAGGAGTCACAGCTCCAGTGTAACATGGTTCCCAAATCTGGTACACACACCAGGCGCTCCGAGAACCTGAAGGGGTGTCCCTGACACAGCTTGTCCTGCAAGATACCAAAGTGCTCCCTGCCTTGCCATCGCCCTCCCTCCCACATGCTGCCCCACTGAGTGCAGGGCCACGTGGTGCCCTGGCCCAGCTCCATTTCTGGGTCTGGAGCTGGGGTCAGGTCCCGGACCTGAGGTGGTGGTGGGTGCCGGCAGCTCTCTGGCAGCTGTCTGATACAGGCAAGGCTGGCACCCACAGTGGCATCCTTCCTGCCCCACGGTGGGACCCCAGTGTCCCCGGGGCTCCCTCACAATTCTCCCCTGGAGAGACCCTCCATGTGTTGCTGCTTGGGGTGTTGGTACCTGCCAGGACTTGGTTGGGCCTGGACTTGACAGGGGGGTCCTGGGGAGGGCTCCAAAGGCTCCGGGGCACACAGGAGGTGCAGCATGGGATTGTCAGCACTGTGTCTGGGGAGTAGGAGTCCCGAGGTGGGTGCTGCGGGAGGGTGCTGGGGTGTGGGTCCTGGCCGTGTTGGGGGTGTCCTGGGGGGAGGTTCCCTGCAGAGATGGGGAGTCCTCGGTAGAAGATCCTGGTCCAAGACAGGGGTGTTGGGGCAAAGGTGCAGCTGGGGCTGTCCTGGGGCAGGGACCTCCACACCCGGTGGGGACCAGGGCACGGCAGCAAAGGAGATGCCGGAGCAGGAGGGTGGTGGCCGGGGCAGGGCTGGGGTGCCAGGAGCCGGGGCCCCGGGCCGGAGGATATGGACCGGTGGGGATGCCCGGCCGGTGGACTCCGGGCTGGAGGGTCGGGGCGGTGCCGGAGCGGTGCCGGGGCCGCGGGGCTCGGCGGGGCCGGTGCGGGGCCGCCCGTCGGGGCTCGGTGCGGCGGGGGANCGCCCGCCGCCGCCCCGTCGCGGGCCAAGCTGCCGCTCGGCATCGTCTTCTCGACGGCGCTGTTCTGCGGGGAGGGGGCGGCGGCCGCCGTGCTCTGCCTCTCCTACGGCCACTCCGACGACCGCTTCTGGCTGGCGCTCACCGTCTTCTTCGTGCTCTGCCCCTCCGTCCTGGTGCAGCTCACGCTCGTCTTCGTGCACCGCGACCTGAGCCGCGACCGCCCGCTCGTCCTGCTCATGCACCTGCTGCAGCTCGGGCCCATCATCAGGTGAGCGCGGCGGGCACCCGGGCACCCCCGGCACGGGGCACAGCGGGGACGGGCACCCCGGGGCCGTGTGCCAGCGGCCAGCTGCCCGGCGTGCCCCAGCTGCGCCTGCCCGCTCCCGGGGCCCCCTGCTCGCCGCTGGTGCTCCTGCTGCTGGACCCACTTCGGGCAGGACGCGCCCCTGCCAGCCTGTTGTACCCCAGCTGCTGGGAAAGCTCTGCCCGGGGTCCGGGGGCAGCCAGCGGTTCTCTCAGCCTCTTGGTTTTGCCATCACCGTGCTTGTGCTGGGAGCACAGACAGGAATCCCCGGTATGGTGTGGTATGAACCTGAGTCAGGGGGGATTTAGATTAGATATCAGGAAAAGGTTTTACACCCAGAGAGAGGGTGGTGGAGCTCTGAAACAGGCTCCCCAGGGAAGTGGTCACAGCACCTGGCCTGTCTGAGTTCCAGAAGCATTTGGAAAAGGCTCTCAGGCACATAGTGGGATTCTTGGGGTGTCCTGCGTAGGGCCAGGAGTGGGACTCGGTGGGGGTTATGGGACATGGAGGAGAGGAGCTAGGTGCAGAAGTGGGGCTGGCATGGGAACTGAGGGGCCACTGGACTGTGCTGGGAAGAGGACAGTGAGGGGGTGGATAGATGTTGCACAAGCTGATCCCTCATTCCTTGGGAATGCTGCAGTGCCTCCTGGGCTGTCATCATCCTGGGCAGCCTGCTCTGTGGGAACGCACGAATGGAGGCATGGCAAAGCCACCATCTCCCTGGGGCTCGTCCCCAAGGGCAGGCCAGCAGCCACGCTCTGGGGCTCACTGTACTCACAGAGCTCCAACGCCACCGTGGCCTGCTCTGCACTTCCTCTGTCACCGGAAACAAGCAGGGTGCCAGATGTGTCCCCATCACCATGTCTCATCTTCAGAGCCACCTGGGGAACCTTGCCTCGGTGCTGCCAGCCTGTGCTGGCCCGCGGCAGTGTCGTGACTCTCACCACACAAACCAGGGCTGTCTGAGATGGGTACGGTGCTGCCCAGCTGCTTGTAGGAGCCAGCCAGGGCTGCCCGGGGAAGGCTGCTTGGGCTGCAGATGGAGCCCAGCCTGCTGAGAAGGTCTGGCAGGGCACTGAGAGCCAGCTGGGACTACCCCTCAAGCCAGGCCTTTGGGGTGAAACTATTTTCCCATTAAGAGTTTGCAGTGAGCCGTGAGTGCTGGCCTGATCTGTTGAGAGAATTTATCCTAAACCCTCACTCTTTTTGGGTTTGATACACAGCAATTTGTGCTGTCCTGATAAGCGCTCATAAATAATGATGTCCTGTTGGTCCCAGAGCCAGCTGGTCCCCGAGCAGGAGCCAAGCTGGTCGCCTCTGGCCATGCACACCCACCCCGTGGCCGTGTGGAGGGGTGGGGGTCCCCTGTCCGTGCAGCGGGGAGCGGCGTGGCAGAAAGTCCCACCCGCGCCCACACGCGAGGGCCCCGCGGAGAAGGGGCTGCGGAAGCGCTGCCTTATCTGCCCGTGCCACACAGGCTGCACCCTGCGCTCCCCTTCCTGCAGTCCCCACCAAGGAGGAAGCGTGGAAGCCTTCTTCTGCTCAAGCTGAGAGATCAAAGACAGTATCACAGTTTCTTTTGCCTCTGCTTAGAGGAAGAGGTTTTTGCCAGTTGGGAAAACAGAGCCCAAGGGTGATTAACACCTTCCTGTAGCTGTAGCTCCCAGCAGAGCCGCTGCTCTGTACCCCGGATGCTGCACCTCTTCCAGCAGCTGTTTCACCCCTCGCTGGGGCAGTTGTTGCCCCTCTGCCCCACATGATTCATCCTGAGTGCTGGAGCAGAGGAGCAGCCGCTGGGCATCCCCGTGGTGCTGGTGTGACCAGCCAGGGCCTGCCCACAGCACTGCAGGACAGCTGCCCAGATCAGCTGGGCAGCCCTCAGCAGGAGCAGGGCCCAGCCAGCCCCCGGCACGGGGCGGCTGGGGGTGCTGGGAGGGGGGGCCGCGGGCAGGCTGGCAGGGTGACAGCTCCTGTGTCCCCACAGGTGCATGGAGGCCCTGCTGGTGTACTGCTGGTCAGGGAGGGAGGAGGAGCCCTACGTCACCATCACCCGCAAGCGGCGGCTGCGGAAGGGCTACGAGGTGGAGATGGAGCAGGAGGTGGGCCACTCGGAGCGCCGGCTGGCCACGCACCGCAACGCCTTCAAGCGCATGGCCGTCATCCAGGCCTTCCTGGGCTCCACGCCGCAGCTCACCCTCCAGCTCTACATCAGCGTCCTGGAGAAGTACGTCCCTGTTGCCCGAGGTAAGGGCCCCTGGCATGTGGGCTCCCCAGGACCCCCCCAGGGCACGGCGGCAGCTCCGTAGCTGCTTGTGCTGATGTGACATCCAGGCCATGCAAAAAGTCGTCCCTGGGGACGCAGCTGCCACTGGACTCCCCTAAATGTGGAGCACAACCCACAGACATTGGGCACTCATCAGCTCTCTGCTTTCCTGCTTGCAGTGATGCAAAGTGGGAAGAGCAGGCCATGACTGAGGTGCCAGGCTCTGCTCCCAGCCCCGTGCTTGTGGATGTCTGCCCTCCAGAGCCATGCCATCCACCCAGTGCTGTGTCTCATAAGAGGGTCAGGTCCCTGCTCTAGCCTGCTTCAACCTCCATTCATTTTTTTCCATCTAGCTACAGGCTCTGGCTTCCCAGAAGTCCCTCCACTGGATCTATTTCTGCACATTTTCCAACAGCCAGAGCTCCTGGCCCAGCACTCCCACTCCCAGGCTCCCTCGCCTGCTCCCAGGATGTTTATGTGCTTGGGGGTGGATACGCCAGAGCAAACTTTTAACTCCCACTTTGGCATGGTGCCGAGCTGGGCACGCAGGCATGCTCCTGCACCATCCCAGTTACCGTGCTGGGGGAAGGAGCTGCCCTCACCCGCTCTCCCAGCAGTGCTGGGAGCCCAGACCTTTTCATCTGTGCCCACAGCAGGTGCATGGAAAGGGAAGCACAGGAGATGCTCCATAGAAACCCCCTAGCTGGTCACAGCCCCCTGCAAAGGCATTTTGGGGAGTTGCAGGCGCACAGGAAGAATGAATGCCAGTGCTCCTCTAGCAGTAGAGGCAGGAAGCAAATGCCAAGTGATGTGTTTTGGGTGATTCCCTCGCAGCTGGAGTGTCAGCTCAGCCCTGCAGCTGGCAGCCAGCATGGATGGGACCAGCTGCACTCTTCTATTTTTCTCCATGGTATTCCTGGCTGCGCTGAATGTGAGCAGCTGCCTGCATTCCCTACAAACGACCTCGGCTTTGCAGCCCTCAGATGAGGCTGGCTCTGGGGATGCTTCTGGGGCTACAGTGGTGTGGCTCTTGTCTGGGATGAAGGCAGAGGGGCCCTCGCAGCACAGACTGTGCTCCGCTTACCCCTGAGCAGCATTTCTTGCACAGGGCCGGGGGATTGGGGCATGGTCCAGCCACAGGAATGGCTCCGGTTTGGCCAAGGCTTGTGTTTTATTGGTGTAGGGAGAACCTTTGGGAGCTGAGCCTCCTGCTGCCAGCAGCTCCCCCCACAGCCACCTCATCATGGGGACTGTCAGCACCTGCCATGAGCTGTTCCTTCAGCTGCGAGCCCCGGTGTTTGGCACCCTGTGCTCCTCCCCCAGGATTGGCCCCCCGTGGTTCCCACCTGGGGTTGTCACCCCACACTTTGCAGCACAGGCAGTGGAGAGACTGGACACAGCCTGACTCCCCTGCTCTGTCCCTCTGCAGCTGTCCTCATGGCCATCTGCCTGGTGTCAGTCACCTACGGAGCGCTCGTCTGCAACGTCCTGGCCATCCAGGTCAAGTACGATGACTACAAGGTCCGGCTGCGGCCGCTGGCCTTCCTCTGCATTGTGCTGTGGCGCAGCCTGGAGATCTCCACCCGCATCGCCGTCCTCGTGCTCTTCAGCACCGTCTTCAAGCACTGGATCATCCCCATCGCCCTGGCCAACCTCCTGGTGGTCTTCTTCTTGCCCTGGGTGCAGTTCTGGCGCAGCGGCAGCCGCCTGCCTGACAACATCGAGAAGAACTTCAGCCGCCTGGGCACGGTGGTGGTGCTCGGTGCCTTCACCCTCCTCTACTCCAGCATCAACATGTTCTGCTGGTCGGCCGTGCAGCTCAAGCTGGCCGACCGGGACCTCATCGACAAGTCGCAGAACTGGGGCCGCCTGGCCGTGCACTACGTGGCCCGGCTGGCAGAGAACACGGCCCTCGTCGTCCTCTGGTACTTCTTCAAGACTGACGTCTACGAGAACGTCTGCACCCCGCTGCTGGTGCTGCAGCTCCTCCTCGGCTACTGCCTGGGCATCTACTTCATGCTCCTCTTCTACCAGTACCTGCACCCCTGCCGCCAGCTCTTCCAGCACAACGTCGCCGACTTCCTGCACTGCGTGTGCTGCCGCCGGCACCCGCCGGGGACCCCTCTGTGCCTCGAGGCGCCCTTCGAGCCTGGCGTGAGGCACAGCATTGTCTGAACACCTGGCTCCTCCAGGCAGCTGCGGACACGGGGATGGGCAGCACTGGGCTGCGCCAGCAGCCAGAGGGTGCTTGTGGCACGGGCCAAGCGCTGCCTGGTCCTGCAGCGGCAGCAGGTCCCAGTGCATCCCCACGGTGGCAGGGGGACAGCAGTGTGCTTGCCTGCCCAGGACATGAAGGAGGGTTGACTTGGGTTAGACATAAGGAAGAAGTGTTCACAATGACGGTGGTGAGGCACTGGCACAGGTTGCCCAGAGAGATGGTGGATGTCCCATCCCTGAAGACATTCAAGGCCAGGTTGGGTGGGCTCTGAGCAACCTGGTCTAGCTGAAGATGTCTCTGGAGTTGGACTAGATGGCCTCTAGAGGTCCCTTCCAACCCAAACTACTCTACAATGCTACGATTCTAGTACTTCAGGGGTGCCCAAACCACCTGCTGCTGCAAGCCGGCTGCCACACGGAGCGCGGCCCCCGGGGTGCCCCGACACCCCCAGCTGCTGCTGCGGTGCCTGCGGTGGCCTGGGGCCGTGGGTGCCGCCGGGACTGTTGTAAGCAGTAAAGAACCTTTGCCGTGTTGCGCATCTGGGTGCTGGCCGTGACTCACGGGGAGGGTGGGGCGGTCCCGCCGGGGCCGGCGTGGGTGCGCACACCTGCCGCCCGTGGCACCCTCCCGCTCACAGGCACCCAAATGGGGCTGTGCCAGCGGGAAGTGGGGTGGGGGGAGCCCCTCGATGGAGCCGTTAGGATTCAGGAGCGTGGCGGGATGGGGGCTGGCTCCATCCTGCGCTTCCGTCAGCACGGCCATGGCTGCAGGCCAGGGGAGAGCAGCATGCCAGCCAGGAGCAATCCTGTCCAACCTGTTCCTCAGGCTCAGGGCCCCAGAACTGGCTGCTGTTCCCAGCTGGAGCACTGGACACCCCAGAGCTCAGGGCCCTGCAGTGGAGGGCAGGCAGGAGGGCGAGGGTGGCTGGCACAGCACTGGGGGTGCTGATGGGACCCAGGCATCCTGGTCCCAAACCAGGAGCGTGGCATGCCCCCCCCAGCACCTATTTTTGTGGTCATCTCAGTTTGGGTGCTGGACTGAGGATGCTCATCTCCCCTGGGGTGCCCACGGAGGTGCAGCACCACTGGTGCTCGGTCTGAAATCACCTGCCCTGTAATGGATGCCCAGGCTGCTCCTGGCACCGGCGCAGTGCCGTGACCCCAGGATGCTTCTCTTCCTTTGGTGGCTTCCCTGCAAAAGGGGCAGGTGAGGGAGGCCAGGGAAAACAGAGCTGTTGAGTCAGGCACGGGACGGCTCCGCTGCAACTTCTTCCCAGGAAATCCCTACGTTACAAAAAAAGCCCGTTTTTGTCCTCAAAGGTTGCAAAACCGCAGGAGGAGCAGCCAGACACCCTGTGTCACCCAGCCGTGGGGCCCCGGGGGACCTCTCAGCGGGGGCCACTCCTGGCCAGCACAGGGGGCTGTTTTCGGCGTTGGCCGATGGGGTCAGCCCTGCCTTCCTGGAAGGTAGCCTTTGAAACCACCAGCATTTCCTTAAAGGCTTCTCAGGGGAAAGTCCCCACAGCCGGGACCGTCGCACCTCCCGCTGCCTCCATAAAAGCCGGGCAGCGCGGGCGGGCGCGGGCAGGCAGCGGGGACATCGCACCATGGGCAACTGGCTGGTCAACCACTGGTTCTCGGCCGCCGTCCTCGTGAGTGTGGGGGCCGGGGGGCTCGCAGGGGGAGGGCAGTGCCGGGGCACTCTGGGGGCTACGGGCCTGGGGGCTCACGGGGGAGATGGGGGCTGAAGGGCTGCGCTGCGCTGGGCTGTGGGGACGGACAAGCATCCCCTCTGCTCAGCCTGCCCGCGCCCCCCGGCAGCCAGGGGAGGGATGGGCTCTGGAAAACCGAAGCCTTAGGGAAAACACAGCTCACGGGAAAGGAGGTCCTGGAAAACTTAAAAATGCTGCTGCTCTGCCCAGCCGCTTTGGCTGGGAGCCTCCCACATGCCTCTTCTCCCCTTGTGAGAGGAGGAGGATCCTGTGAGAACTCGTGGCAGGGTGAGGAGCTGGCACCATCGGGACCATCTGCCAGCGCCGTGCTGCAGCATCTCTGGGTAACAGAGCTTGCCTGGCCAGCACCCATCAGCTGCTCAGCGCTGTGTGAGGAGCTGTGAATGCACGGGAACATGGGGGTTTACAGACAGTTGGGCTATTTTAATTTTTTAAGCTACTTAAAAAAGAAAAAGAAAACAGCCAAAAACCAAATACAAGGCAGGGTGGTTTTTTTGGGACCGCTGCAAAAATCAGTGTCTGTGAGAGGCACCACTGCAGTGGGGTTAGGCAGGGGACAGCAGCACGGTGGGGCCAGGTGAGCCAGCTCCCTGTGAAACTTCCTTCTCCCAGAATCTTCCCCACACAGCCCTGACCACCCTCCGGATCTGCCCTCCCTCCCGTTACACGGGCGTTGCCTGCCCCTGCCTTTCCTCCTTCCTCGTGCACGGGTGATGCACAGGGCTGTGTGTGACAAGATAGCGATTTTGCAACACTTCCCCACCTCTCCCCACCTTCGGCCCTGTGTCCCAGCCTTGTGCGTGACAGGGCAGCTCATAAGGAAGCAGGAGGGGATGCACTGTCCTGACACCCTCTGGCTGCACCTGCCCCTGAGTGCTGCAGCGTGAGAGGCTCCTGGGACAGGGTCCCTCATGAGGCTGTGACTTACCCCTGCAGGCAGCCTGGCTGGGCATCAACATCTTCCTGTTCACCTACTACTTTCTGTTCTTTGACCGGGATGAGCGGTATTTCTACACCAGGGCCATCCTCGGGGTAAGGGGCTCCCCCATGGCACCCTGCCTGCCCAGGCACACGAGCCCCTCAGGGCCCTGCTGCAGTGGGGTGGGGGCTGCAACATCCCACACCCCTTTCATGGTCTGTCCTTTTCCAGCCCACCATCATTCTGTCCCACTCTGGCCTGCCATTGCACTGTGCTGGTCCCTGTCTTGATCGCTGTCTGGCCCAACAGGGGCCCAGCCCAGCCCAGCATCACCCCTCCCAGTCCCATGCCAGCCCAGCATCGCTCGGTCCCAGCTCAGTGTTGACTGGCCCCATCCCGAGCCAGTCCTGGCACAGCACGACAGGATGGTGCTGCTCACCCCTCTCTTCTCCCCAGTCTGCCTTGGCGTGGGCTCGCGCATCAGCCAAGTGCCTCAACTTCAACAGCATGCTGATCCTGCTGCCCGTGTGCCGCAACCTGCTCTCCTTCCTCCGTGGCACCTGCTCGGTGAGTGTCCCGTGGCAGCACAGCCAGCGTGGCCGTCCCCGTCCCCGTCCCGACACCGCTGCCTCTCCCTGCAGTGCTGCAGGCGGACGTTGCGGAAGCAGCTGGACCACAACCTCACCTTCCACAAGCTGGTGGCCTACGCGCTGGCCCTGCTCACAGGTACCCCCTGCACTGGGACGGGGCAGCAGCGGGGACTGGAGCTGCCCGGTGGGTGACCGCCTGTCCCCTGTCCAGCTGTGCACACCATCGCTCACCTCTTCAATCTGGAGCGCTACAACCAGAGCCAGCAAGCCACCGACGGCAGCCTCCCCGCTGTGCTCTCCAAGATGCACCTGCAGGGCAGCAACAAGTGGCTGAACCCCATCCACTCCAACCAGACGGTGAGCGCGGCCTCGGCAGCCAGCAGCCCAGCACCGCCTGTCCCCTGCTCCCCTGACCCACCCCGCTGCCCCTGCAGACCGTCGAGTACGTGGCCTTCACGACCATCCCGGGGCTGACGGGGGTGATCATCACGCTGGCGCTCATCCTCATGGTCACGTCCTCCACCGAGTTCATCCGCAGGAACTACTTTGAGCTCTTCTGGTACACACACCACCTCTTCCTCGTCTACTTTGCTGGCCTCGTCATCCACGGCATCGCGTAAGGCTTCTCACTGCTCCCCGGGCAGTGGACAGAGACCTCTGGTGGGGCAGCTGTGGGGAGAGTCCGGCGGGGCTGTGGACTGCCGTTCCCAGGGCGGGCTAGCCCAGCTGGCCTCACGCACTGTGGCTCTGGCTGGGGGCAGGAGCTGGCCCCTGGGCTCATGCCTCGCCTCCCTGCAGCGGGCTGGTGCGTGGGCAGACGGAGCAGAGCATGGCAGAGGTGCCCCCCCACCACTGCACCGAGTACCTCACACAGCGGGACCAGAACTGCACCCACGACTGCTGCAAAGACCCCGAGTTCGGGAGCATCCCTGCCGAGGTAGGGCAGTGCTGGGGTGGCTGCAGGGGAGAAGCTCTTCCCTTGCTCTTAGGATGCTCCAGCCTTTCCCAATCCTTTGCTCTCCTCCATCTTCACAGTCCTGGAAGTGGGTTCTCGCCCCCATCATCCTCTATGTCTTTGAGCGGATCCTGCGGGTCTGGCGTGCGCAGCAGAAGGTGGTCGTCACCAAGGTGGGTGGTGCAGGAGCCTGTTCCTAGCCCAGCTCCTACCCTTGGAGCCACCGGTGCCACAGCTCCTCGCTGTGGTGGCCATGGGGAGGCGGGCAGGGGCCACGTCCATGGCCCCTTCCTCGGGACAGGAGGCGGGCTGGGCGCTGAGCCCTGCCCGTGCCCCAGGTGGTCATGCACCCTGCCCGTGTGCTGGAGCTGCAGATGCAGAAGAAGGGCTTCTGCATGGAGGTGGGGCAGTACATCTTCGTCAACTGCCCCGCCATCTCCCTGCTGGAGTGGCACCCCTTCACCCTCACCTCTGCGCCCGAGGAGGACTTCTTCTCCATCCACATCCGGGCGGCTGGCGACTGGACAGAGCGTCTCATTGACACCTTCCAGCTGGAAACACCCAGGTAGGCTGGGGAGTGCCCAACAGGTCATGCCGGGGATTTGGGGAGGCCGCACCTCTCACCCAGGCCCTGCTTTGGCCAGGATTGAGGTGGATGGTCCCTTTGGCACGGCCAGCGAAGACGTGTTCCAGTACGAGGTGGCCATGCTGGTGGGAGCAGGCATCGGCGTCACCCCCTTCGCCTCCATCCTCAAGTCCATCTGGTACAAGTTCCAGCAGGCTGACCAGACCCTCAAGACCAAGAAGGTATGGAGCATCCCATGGGACCAGCTGTGGGTTTCTCCCTGCAGCTCTGCTCCACCTTGAGCAATCCCTCTCCCCTGCATCCCAGATCTACTTCTACTGGCTCTGTCGGGACACGGGAGCCTTCGCCTGGTTCAATGACCTGCTTGCCTCCCTGGAGCAGAAGATGGCTGAGTCGGGCAAGGCAGACTTTCTCACCTACCGCCTCTTCCTCACTGGCTGGGACACCAGCATTGTGAGTTGACCACGGGCTGGCATGGCTGCAAGAGGGGACACGGGCTGGCCAAGCTGGGCAGGAAGGGCAGGGCAAGCATGACAATGGCTTTCAGGCACAAAGTCCAGGCACAGTGTTTGGTGGGATCAACAACGGGTGCTCCTCCACGGTGAGGGACTGGAGGGGGGCTCATGGGTGGTGCCTGGGGTTCTCACCATCCCTGCGTGCCCAGGCCAACAACGTGGCGCTCCACTTCGACACCGCTACGGACACAGTGACGGGCCTCAGGCACAAAACCATCTTCGGGCGGCCCATGTGGAACATGGAGTTTGCAGCAGTGGCTGCAGCCCACCCCAGGTGAGAGCTCAGCAGGGAATTTGGGATGCTGGAGCTGGAAGCACCTCCTCTACCCTGGCACTCAGCACTGGGCTGCCTTTGGGAGAGGTGTGCTATCCCCTGCAGGGAGCCCAAAAAGCTTTTAAATCACTTTTCCCTGAGTTGCCCGCCTGGCACTGACAGCGCCACGCTGTTTGCAGGTCAGTGGTCGGTGTGTTCCTCTGTGGCCCGGAGGCCCTGGCAAAGAGCCTGCAGAAGTCTTGTCACCAACACTCCAGCCTGGACCCCAGGAAGGTCAAATTCTATTTCAACAAGGAAAACTTTTAAGCGGCAGCGAGGCCGGTGCCCCAGCGGGCAGGGACCCTGACTGTATTGCCTCAGCAAGGCTGGGGATAAGCACCTGTGCACGCACTGAAGCCAGGCAAGACACGGCAAGGTACTCCTTCTCCATGAGAAATTCCAGGTTCAGAGACTGCTGCCTGCCTGTCCTGGGGTACAAGGGGTCCTCATGGAACAAGTGGGCCTGTAGCTGCGCACAGCCCCTCACTGAGAAACCAGAGACACGTGCTGCGGTGACGCTGCCGGAGCAGCGGGGAGCAGCGGGAGCCCAGTGGGTTGGGCAGAACCAGGGGATGGGGATGGGACATGGGCGGGCATCCACGCAGGTGTCGGGGGCCAAACGTGCCCCTCAGGGTTTAAACAACCCTTTGTATAAGAGTAAATTAAACTTTCTTCTCTTTGTAACGAAAGTCTCTGTAGTGACTCAGCTGTGCAGGTAGGAAGGAGCCCATGCTCTGCCCCCTTGTAGGGCTGCAATAGAAGAGCTGGTCGATAGCAAAGCCTCTGGGGTGCAGGGTCAGACACCCCTCTGCAGGGGCTCGCTGCCTCCGTGGCCCCCCCAGAGCCAGCCTGCACCCAGCACACAGCTCAGCTCCCACTGCAGCTCCCACCAGCTTCTGCTCCAGCGTATGCAAGGAGGGAAACCCCGCTCCCTGAGCAGGCTGGCGTGGTAAGTGATCCTGCAATCGGATACGGAGCTCTTCCTGCCCCGCCAGCAGGGACAGAAAGCCAAGCTCTCTGTCCTGCCCTTCCCCTGCACCCCTGTAAATAGCACAGCACAACAAATTCCATGACTCGTTCTTGCCCTGGTGTGGGGAGGAGGGAGGATGGCAAGTGGTTTGGACAAGAGTGGAGCCAGGCCACACTGCTCCCAGAACCCAACAGTACCACTGTGGCCTCCACGTGAGACCAAACAAGGCAGCCAGGGACATGGATTTACTCAAACCCTCCTCCCACTTTATTTCAAGCATCATAAAATATANCCTCTCCCAAAATGCACCATCAGCGCAGGTAGCAATGGGAAGCAGCTGCCATGGAGCATCACCTCTATCCAGGCACATGGCACCTCCATCGTGTGCCTACCAGAAAGAAGGGGAGGAGGGTGAGCCTGGCACAGAGGGAAGCAGGGCAGAGTCCCATCCTGGGCAGCTCTGATTTACTGGAGGGGAACAGACACAGGGTGAGACTGGGTTAAGGATGTCACCTGTCAGGGTGCCCCCGTGGATTTCTGGATTTGCTCCTTCAGAATGAGGATGCTCTGCCGCTGTTCTGGGGGCAGCATGGCGATCTGGTCTGCTGTCAGCTGCAGGACCTGCATGATCAGTGCTGCCTGTGGGGAAAGAGGGGTCAGAGACGTGCCCTGCCAGAGCAGGCACAGCATACCAGAGCCAGGGAGGGGCTGAACCCGCCACAGAAAGGCACACAGGAAGTGCTGCTCCTGCTGTCTCACCCTTTCCCTTTTGTTGTCTCACCTTCTCGTGATCCTGGGGGGTGACCTGGCTCTGTCCAGGGCTAAAGCCTCCAGGCTGACCAGCTCCTTGGACTCCTGCCCCAGGAATGCCTCCTCCCTGCATGCCTGCCCCAGCCATGTTAGGAACCTACAGGAGTAAAAGAGGGGTTAAGGACTGAGGGGTCTCTGGACTCAGCCATACAAATCCAGGAAGGTAAAGCAGATGATCAGATGGATGCCCTCACAGACAGCTTGAAGATGCCTGAGCATGAAGAGAGAGTGCATTTTACGTGCTCTCCTCTCTCTCCAACTCCTGTGCTCCTTCCTGCGCCTCAGGAAGAGGTGGAGAGAGGCCTGAACCTTGTCCCCTCCCAAGCTGATGGGCAGTGCCTGGGGAAACGGGACAGATGCCCTGACCCCTCAGAGCCGGTGACCAAAGCCTGGTGCTTCCCAGAGCTGCAGCTCTGTGGGACACCCCCCACCTAGCCCCAGCCTACAGGATGCCATCGGTGCCCGACCGGCTGCGCAGAGACGTGTGTACCTGGCGGGGCCCCTGCGGGCCACTGGCTCCCATGCTAAGTGGCCCAGGACCCTGTATCCCACCAGGCATCGGGCCCCGCGGGTTGGGGCCAGGCCCGCGAGGCTCCAGGCCCCGGGGCTCCAGGACCCTGGCCTCCATGGCCCTGGCTTCCAGCACTCGCGGCTCCAGGACCCGCGGCTCCAGGCCTCGCGCCTCCAGTGCTCGCGCCTCCATCACCCGGGGCTCCAGCCCGCGCGGCTCCAGTCCTCGCGGCTCCAGCCCTCGGGGATCTCTTCCGACTGCGGAGGAAAGACAAGGTCAGCTCCTGAAGGAAGCAGGGCTGCAGGGAGCGTGGGAGGGAGCCCGCTGCCTCCTTTGTCTGGGGGCTAGCAAGCACTCAAGAGGTGCAGGGCTGGGGGCAGAGGGGACATGCCTGGAGAAAGTCCCTTGCACCCTGGGACTGCCCCTCCTCGCCTGGAGTCAGTCATTTCACTGCCCAAACCCCCTTCCTATGCCTTGGGTCGGGGCAGCCGGCTCCACTCTGACTTCTTGCCTGCACAATCCAAGCCACCCAGTATTTCATGCCCCCTCTCTCACCTCGAGCATCCATCAAGGGCCCCCGCGGCTCTCCCATCAGTGGTCGGGGTTCTCCCATGGGTCCCCCCCTCATCTCATGGGGGGGGCCACGGCTGTCATGACCAGGCATATGGTGCATAGGGGCTCCCTGGTGGGGCGGCCCAAGGTAACCTCTGACGCAGAGAGACGAGGAGAGCAAAGCAGGAGGAGGAGAAAAAGCGAGAGAGTGTGAATCAGACACTGGCTTGGCACGGTCTGGGCAGAGCGCTGGGACTGCCCCCGAAGCCGGCCGCAGGGGAGGAGGGTGAGGCTGGCACAGGGATGGGTGCTGGTGGCCCCATGCCACAGGGCAGCTGCCATCGCCCCGGGGATGTCCCTTCCCCGGGGAAACGGGCCGGCCCCCACGGCTGGCAGCACACAGGCCTCCAACCAGGCAGCAGTGACTCCCGGAAGGCTGGTGCCATCCCTGTCCTCAGCGAGAGGCTACCCTTGGGCAGGGGACAGTGCCAAGGGCTCCTCTCCTTCCCTCTCCCCTCACCTGGGCTCCACTTCTCCAGTGACTGAGAGCAGGGTCCCTCCGCGAGGGTCATTCGGGGCATCTCCCAAAAGGCCTCGGGGCGGCGGGCCACTAGCAGGTAGAGGTCCACGCTGCATAGGGGCCCTCGGGTCTGGCATGGGCACTGCCAGGGAGACACACAAGAACTCGTGAGGATCTGCATGACCAGTGCCGTGCCAAGACTGTCCCCAGCGCGGTTGGGCCGGGTGTGGGGCAGCCACGCTGCTCCCCTGAGCTGTGCTGTCTGCTGGGGATGCAGCCCCACACCCGAGGCTGGAGCACACCGCAGCCCCTTCCCTGGCTGCCAGTTTTATTCCTCTCTTTTTCCTCCCTGGTTTTATCTCATGTTCCTTATGGCACCAGGGGCCAAACCAAGCATGGGTGCCCCCCCAGCAATCCCTACAAGCGTGGGCATCAACACCCTGCTGATGTGGGGCCAGGAGCAAAGCAAGACCTGGAAGGCTCCTGGAAGCGCAGTGCCAAAGGGGGCTGGATCTTAGGCAAAAGCCCTTTCCTAACAGGCTCTCCTTTTCCACTGGAGGCTCCGTGCACGGTCCTAGCCTGTTCTCTCCTGTAGCCCTAGAGGAAATCCTGCCTCTTCCACCTCCTCTTACTGCTGTCAGGCTACAAGGAGTGACATGCCAGTCCCTGGCCCCGAGAACAGCGGGGTGAAAGCTGCTCTCTGCACACTGCACAACGAGCTCCACGGGAAGAGGGAGCTGGCGGGTGCCGGGATACCTTGAACGCGTTCGATAGACGCAGGCCTGGCAGGTCCCACGGGCGAGAGCTGCAGGTTCCCTGGGCAAGCAGCAGGAAAAGAGGGAAAGAGCAGACACGTAAATGGTGTATGCACGCATGCACCAGCCTTGGGGACAGTGCTGCCTGCAGGATCCGCTCCCTGAAGTCCCCAGGAAAACCTACAGAGATGTTGCAAGTCTGGCTTTATCAACCTCTTCCATTAACACCACCTTTGTCAGCACAGGCAGGACAGCCAGCATGGCACAGTCCTTCCCTCACTCAGGGAGAGAGGCAGGGAGAGAAGACACCTTGCTGAGGGACGCAGCATTCCGTGGGGCCACGCTGGCCCCATAATGCACATAATGCACCATAATGCAGCTTCTGCTCTCCAAAACCTTTTGGGTGCCAAGAACTATCAGGCTGCTTTCAGGAAGACAGTGCCCACCCCAAAGAAAATGAGAGTCAGCTGCCCCTAAGGCCAAAGGATGTCAGACTAGGTTTGCCACGTTGCTGAAACAAGGCCTAGGATACAAGTCAAGGCAACAGAGGTGACAGGTGTCTGCGTGTGTTGTTCCTGGGAGAACAGGAACACCTGGGTCGTGCTAACCTACGTGTGGCACCATGTGAACCGTAAGGAATCGGGCCCCAGGGCTGGGCCGTTCAGACCGTGCCTGCGGAGGGAAAGCCGAGCCGCCACTCTCCGGGAAAGTCCCTGCCAAGCCTCAAGCCAAAACGGAGACCCAGCTCCCTCTGCTGGGCACGGCGCGGGAGGACGCGGCGGCCGCACCAGCTGCTTCCCAGCACCCAGGCAGCAAAGGAGCGAGACAAGGACCAGAGAAGAGCAAGTTCTGCCTGCCCGCACAAGCACAGGGACAGACACGGGCTCGCAGAGGTGGAAAACACAGGCACATCCCGCTCGGTGGGGACAGGCAGCTCTCCTGGCTTCCAGGGCTCGACTGCACAACGCGGCGCAGAAAGAGCTGGAAGCCAGTCGGGGCGTGGGCTGAGTCCTGGGAGCCAGGGAGCTGCTAGCACAGCCTTGTGCCTCAGTGAACACACCCGGGCACAGCCCTGGGGCCGGGCACAGCCAGGCTGCAGACAGCTGGGGCACAGCACTGCTCACCGGAGCGAGGCTCACACCACACACAGCACTTACACACGTCTGTTTTACCTTGTCCGCGCTCCAAGGGGACGGGCCCCGCACCCGGCATCCCAACCTGCGGCTGCATCCCACCTGAGAGAGGACAGGCAGAGATCAGACCCCTCCTCAGCCATCCCTCACGACTAACCCATTCCTTTGGCCCCAAATAGCTTCTCGCTCCCAGCTCCTGGGGGAGCATCTGGAGGTTTATTCCCTTGGTGTTGGTTCCCCTCAGGGATAATTCAACTTTGTAGCCCACCTCTGGCTACAACCAGCAACAACCATAATGTACAGTACAGGACTACGTGTGCTCTCACAGGGCCCAGCCCTCTGGTTAGGGGGAAGGCAGAGCGGGGTGTCTGCAGGACCCGAATGCTCACGGCTGGGGCAGCTCGGCCCAAACTCACCTCCTGGAGCCATGGGGCCAGGGCCCGGGCCCTGCACAGGGGCTGCCATCTGTCCTGGGGCTGGCACTCCCCCCTGCATGGGTGGCTGCATCAGAGGAGGAGCGCCGTTGACATGCATGCCACCCTGCCCAGGAGAGACACAGGATCTCAGGGACAGCCCGAAACCCGGGCACGTCCCCCACACGGGAGAGCTGGAGCTGGCACTGCCCATCCCTCGTGCACAGCTCATGCATCATGCAGGCTCTTACTATGGGCTGTGGCTGGGACGAGGGGGTGTTCTGCGGGTTCAGCTGCGCGTTGGGACCTGGCCCAGGCCCCGGTCCCGGCCCAGGCCCCGGCCCTGGCACCGGCTGCTGGTTGCCTGGGATCAGAGGAGGAACACTGGTCTGGCGATGCAGGATTTTCTAGGGGAGAAAGAAGGAGAGAGGAGTTCTTTTCCACTCCACAAAGGCTACCACCAATATCCTCCCAACCCCAGATGAGCAGCAAGGGACAAACCAGCGCAATCTCCGGGTCGACGATCCTCATGACCACCTGGGCCTGCAGCAGTGCATAAGCCAGCTGGGGGTTCTGGAGCAGCATGTTCCTGGCTTCCTGGGGGCTGTTCTGGACACACAGCTGAGAAGACAGGCACCGATCAGAGCCCTGACAAGGTGTGACAGCGGCTGGGAGGGCGCGGGCAGCGGCGGTAGGAGCTGTGCTCACACAGGGAGCACGGCCCTCCTGCACTCACCTTCATCTGCTTCATCAGCTCAAACATCTGCTCGGGCGGCAGGCTGGCCACTGCCCGGCTGATGGACTCGGGGGCGTCCTCCGGGTTGACAGGGTCCCCGTAGGGTGACTCTATGATGGGCGCACCGGTGCCCAAGCCTGCAACAGAGGTGGTGACTTGGCACCGCAACACGAGCAGCGCAGGGAACGGGCTCATTGGGAGGGCAGCACCAGCCCACCGGGGGGAAAAGGAGGCAGTGAACTCAGGCAGACATTAGGAGGAATTTCTTCCTGGAAGGGGTGGTTGGGCATGGGAACAGACTGCCCAGGGAGGTTGTGGAGTCACTGTCCCTGGAAGTGTTTAAGCAAAGACTGGACGTGGCACTTAGTGCTCCAGTCTAGTTGACGCAGTGGTGTTTGGTCAAAGGTTGGATGGTGATCTTTGAAACCTTTTCCAGCCTAAATAATTCGGTGATTCTGTGATCATCTGGGAGCAAAACCACAGAGCTGAGCCCACGTGCCCCTCTGGGGAACTACTCGCAACACCCCTTAGAGCAGCTCAGCCGTGCCAGCCTGGCAGAGGGGACATGCCCTGCAGCACTGCCAAGGCCGGGCCCAGCACGACAGCCCAAAATCCCGACTCACTCTTGAGCTCCTCCTTGTTCTTCTCGCTGGCGGCGTTGTCGACGCGCAGGGCCCTGCCGCTGAACTCGCGCCCGTTGAGGTTGCGCATGGCGCTGAGCGCCGTCTCCTGGTCCTGGTACTCGCAGAAGCCATAGCCCTTGGGCTTGCCCGTCTCCCTGTCGTACACCAGCCTGCGTGGCGAGCACAGCGACAGCGCTGCTGAGGGCAGCGTGGGCACCCAGCGGTGCCCACGGCTCCCACACCTGCAGAGGGGACGCTGGCACACAGCCCGCAGGAGCGCTGCGAGCAGAGGGAAGGCTCCGGAGTCAGGCCTAAGCCAGAGCCAAAGGGCCTGCTGGCTCCTGGCACGGCTGTTCCCAAAGCTGTGGTGTGAGGGGAGCCCCCCAGTGCCAGCTCCGTGCCTCCCATGGCTCCACCAGGCAGCTCCCGGGGCACAGGACGGGACTGGCTGCTCCCAGGACGCCCAAACCCTTAACTGAGAGCTCTCCAAACGCCTCTGAGAGGCACTGGGATGGGAGTGAGGAGCACAGAGCCTGACCAGGACCGGAGCACCCATCAGCCACAGCAGGGCGGCTCCTCCAGCCCAGAACTGCTGTGCCCGGGACGTGGTGCTCCATCCCTGGGGACCCTGGCACAGCCACTCCGTCCCTCTGCCCTGAGCACAGCTGGCACAGCCTCACAACTCCTGCAGATGCTGCGCTGCTCTGTGTGAGGCCTCCTCGGGGGGGCCCCGGGGAGGTTTACATGGGGTATTAGGCGAAATTCCTTCGCCAAAGCGGTTGTCAAGAATCAGAACAGGCAGCCCAAGGCAGTGGTGGAGTCACCACCCCTGGAAGCGTTCAAAAGGTGTGTGCATGTGGCACTTGGAGACACGGTGGGCTTGGCAGTGCTGAGGGAACGGTTGGGCTGGATGCTCTTAGGGGTCTTTTCCAGCGTTCAGGATTTACGAGGTTCCAAGGCCGGCTCCGCAGAGCCCGCGGGGCTCGGTCTGGGCCGAGCAGGGGGACCCGGGGGAGGCCGGCGGCCGCTCTCACCTAAAGCTGACCACGGGCCCAACCTCCGAGAAAATGTCCTTCAGCTGTTCCTCCGTGGCCTCATACGGGATGTTCCCCACTGCGGAGACAGACGGTGCCGCCGGTCAGCGCGGCGGTACCGGCCCCGACGGCGAGGGGAGGAAACTCGCCGGCCCCCCGCCTGCCCCTGCCCGTCCCTGCCCCCTTCCCTTTGCAGGCCGCGGTCCCGCCCCCGCGGCCTCACCGAACACGGAGCGCAGGGACCGATCCACGGCAGGGTCCCGCACCGACAGCCCCGCCATCGCGCCGCCCGCGCCGCTTCCGGTCCGCGCACCAACTGTCCCCCCGCTTCCGCCCGCGCCCGCAACAACCATGGCAGCGGCGCTCTCAGAAAGCGCTCCGGCGGGAAACGCGGGAGCGGCAGGAGCGGGGTGGGGGTGGCCGGGACTGGCCGGGACCCACGAACGGGGATCGCCCCGGCACTGAGGAGCCGGCCTCCGGGCAGCCCCGCGGCCTCAGGGGTGCCCTTTCGGGCACCGGCCCCGAGGCACAGCCCCTGGCGAGCCTGACACCGCCTGGGGCTTGGCAGGATGGAAGCTGCGGACGTCCCCACCCCTGTCCCTGCGCTGGCCGCAGAGCGGAGGTTCGCCCAGCGCCTCAGGTGAGGGCCAGTGGGAACGAGGGGCAGTGGGAGCCCTGTGCTGCTCCGGCAGGAGGGCCTGACCATGCCTTGCCTTGCAGGGAATGCCTGGAAGAGCAGCAGCTCTTGGACGGGCGTTACCAGCTGCAGCAGGTGCCAGGGGGCCGCGTGGCCCTGCCTGTGCTGGAGGAGAAGCTCTCCCAGCTCTGCCTGCCCGCGGAGATGCCCTGTGAGCTGGTCCGCATACAGGTTGGGAGAGCTGCCTTGCCCCGATCCCTGCGTGGGGCGGTGGGCTCCCGGCCCCGCGTGCCACGTCCCCGCTGCAGGACCCTGTCCCCTCCAGGGCCGCCCGCCGGCGGGCGCCTGCCCGCACGCTGCGGGACGAGCTGCGGCGGCTGCTGCGCGGGACCTGGTCGGAGGAGCTGGAGCGGGATGTGCCCCACGCCTGGCAGAGGCACGGGGACCTGGTCCTGCTGAGCGAGGACAGCTTCAGGGCCGCGCCATGGGAGCGGCTGGGTAAGGGAGAGCGGGGTCTGCCCGGCCCGGTGCTGCCCGCGGGCTGCCCGCGTTCCCCCAGGCTCCCGGGACGGGTGCGTTGCAGGCTCGGCGCTCTGGGAGACGGTCGCCTCGGCTTTGGGGGCCCGGCGGGTGGCCAGGCGAGGACGGGTGATGCCGGATGGGATGCGGACCCCCAGAGTAACCCTGCTGCTGGGCCAGGATGGCTGGGTGGAGCACGTGGACAACGGGATCAGGTAGGCAGGAGCCGCGGGACGCGGCTGGTGTGGGGAAGGGACTGCCCTCACCGTCTCGGCGGGGTCTTCCAGGTACACCTTTGACGTGACCAAGTGCATGTTCTCCCCGGGCAACATCACGGAGAAGCTGCGTGTGGCCTCACTGCCCTGCTCCGGGGAGGTCCTGGTGGATCTGTACGCAGGTAACGGGGACGGAGGAGGGGTCAGGCAGGATGGGCTGGCAGAGAGCAGTGGTGCGGGTGCTGATGGCATCCAGGTTGACCTGAAATGTCATTTCCAGCCTGGAATGAAAAATACTGAGCTCCTGTCTTGTCTGTGAGCCCTTCAGCTATCCTGGCACTGCTGTCTCTCCTGTTCCCTGGGGCCTTTGGGCACTTAGGATGTCCTGCACTCAGGCTCTGCAGAGCTGTGTTCTGGACCTGGTGCTGGTTTGGGGAATCACTTGGATCCAGGGGAAAGATTTGCCATTGTTTGTGCTTAAGGAAGTTAGTGCTTCCAATTTGTGCCACACTGAAAGGACACGGCACCCACAAAACTGCTCTGGATTAATTAAACTAAATGGTAATCTGGACACTTCTGCAGAGCAGGGCAGGTCTCAACCTGATGGCCAAAGACTGAGGGTGAAATAAGCTCCTCTAAACATTTTTCAAGACAGATTTTGCTTTTGCAGAAGAGGGAGGGATAAATTTCCATTTTTCTGGAGTTTGGGCTTGTTCCAACCCAGAGCAAAGCAGACTTGGAGAGCTAGGGAGGCAGTGTGCATCCTGCCCTGCCCCCAGGGAGGAGTGTGGCTCTCTGGTGGGTCCCTGCCCTCAGCCACTGCCACCTCCTGCCCGCAGGCATCGGCTATTTCACGCTGCCATTCCTGGTTCACGCGGGAGCCGCCTTTGTCCATGCCTGTGAGTGGAACAGCCACGCCGTGGAGGCGCTGCACAGGACCCTGGTGCTGAACGGGGTGCGGGATCGCTGCCACATCCACGCCGGGGACAGCCGGCAGGTGAGCCCCTCCATCCCTCCCTGCGTGACCCCTCCCTGCTGGCACCCCCTCACCTCCTCTCTCCTGCCAGCTGGAGCTGCGGGACGTCGCAGACAGGGTGAACCTGGGGCTGATCCCCAGCTCGGAGCAAGGCTGGCCGGTGGCCTGCCGCGTCCTGAAGAAGGACACGGGTGGGGTTCTCCACATCCACCACAACGTGGAGACTCCCCCCGCACCGGCCCTGCCGCAGACCCCGGCCCTGCCGGCCGAGCGGGGCTCTCCGGAGGCAGCCGGCTCGGGGGGAGAGGCGCAGCACCCAGCGGGGCACGGCGGGAAGGAGGCGCCGGGGGCCAGGCTCAGACCCGAGTGGCAGAGGTGGGCCGAAGCCACGGCCGCGCGGATCCAGGGGCTGCTGGCGGAGCTGCACGGGCGGCCGTGGCGCACCAGCGTCCTGCACGTCGAGGCAGTGAAGTCTTATGCACCACACGTGCATCACCTCGTGCTGGACCTCGAGTGCCGGCCAGCGCTGCCTGTTTAGCTGGGCGTGGGCGCTGCCGGGGCTCCAGCTCCTGTGGAAGGGTGGTATCAAGCACCCGGAGCAGGGAGATGCTGCCAGCAGTGTCCTGCTGCCAGCCTGGATGTGCCTTATGTCCCCTGGTTCCCAGGTGGCAGCACTGCCCAGCAGTGCCTCGCCGTGCCCAGGGCACCCAGGGTTGTGCTCCCATGGCAGATCCCTTCAGGATCCAGACAAGGATGGAGTAAGCTGGGGCTCAGGGTGCCACTGTTCTGCCCTGGCTGTGCCAGTCGCTGCCCAGGTCTTGGACACGTGGTAGCACCTTGAACCCCATTTTCACACAAGAGAGAGCCACAGGGCTGAGGAGCCTTGGGTTCCTGCTGGGTTCATTTCAGCAGGTCAGGGACAAGCTTTGTGCTTGTATTTACCAGCATGCTTTTTTAACATACTGGAAACAAGTCTGTTCATCTCATTTTCTTTGTATCTTTTTTTCAGAAATAAGGATGTTTCTCACCACCTCTTGTTGGTATCCAGTTAAAACGTGAACACTGGTGTGCAAGCGTGGGGGTCTGGCCGGGGGGCTTTGGGTCCTAGGGTGGTGTGTGGAGGGGCTCAGGGAGCAAAGCCTCTGTGGCATCATCTGCCTGCAAGCCCAAAGCCCTCTATGTATTTACTGCGTGTGTACTCCCGATGGAGTGAACCCCTGCCCCATGAGGGAGCTCCCGCTGGCCCTTTGATGTCTCCGTGGTTTTTTCCACTGTGTCAGTGTCCCATCGCTTCCCACAGGGCTGGGAGCCTCTGGGGTGCGGCCAAAAGTGTGGGCAGAGCCGCGTCCTCTCGTTTGCCTTGGGGCTGCACCCAGGTGGCGTCGCCCAGTGTCCTGCGTGGCGTGAAACCACCTCCCCACGGCTGGAGCCCCACGCCTGGTCCAGCCGCCTGTGCTGGGGGTTCCCCTGGTGCCTGTGCTGTTGCGGGCAGGGCAGAGGAACCCTGCGGGGCTGGACAAGGACAAGGGCAGCGGCTGGAGCCTTGCGGCGGGAGGACACCACGGCCGCGCCCCGGGGCTCCTCCTTGGGGATCCCGGCGGGTCCCCCGCAGTTCGGCTGCGGGTGCGCTCTGTGCCCTGCGGGAGGAGCTGCCCACCCAGTCAGGGCCATGTGGCACGGGGCCCCGCCCTGCCGAGCGGGGGGAAAGCGGCCCGCGGGGCTGCGGCCGGGGAAAGGGGCTGGAGGGAGCGGGCACCGCCTCCCGCACGGGCCGCCCCGTCGGTGCCGCAGGTGCGGCGGGCGCGGCTCCTTTAAGGCACCGGCACCGCCCTCCCCTCCCGGCCCCCCCTCCCGCTGCCGGGAGGCGCCGGCGGAGCCGCTGCAGGTACCGGGAGGATCGTGAGACCGGGGGTCGCTCCGCCGGCGGGGGCCGGGGGTACCGAGGG
>VXBT01012723.1:454516-468596 GCA_013400235.1 Oriolus oriolus | reverse complement strand
GGGATCCCTCGGCTGGTGGGGAGTCAGGGGGAGCCAGGGGTCCCTCTGCGGTTGGGGGTCGAGCCGCGGTGTCCCGGGGCGGGGGCAGGTCCCAGCCCCGGTGGCCGCGCTGAGAGCGCGGTGCCGCCGGCCCCGGCCCCCCTTTCCCCGACAGGGAGGAGCCGGGGCTCCGTCCCGCCGGCCCCTCTTCCCCGAGGGACGCCGGGGCGCGGCTGCGGGGACGGGAAGGTCCCTCCCGCCGGTTCCGCCGGCCGGGGCGGGGAGCGGCGAGCGGCTGCAGCCCCCGAGCAGGCGCTCCTGCTCCGTCGAGGCTGGAGCGGCCGCCCGGGTCCCGGTGTCGCCGCCTCCGAGCCGGATCCCGTCCCTGCCGCGGGTCCTGGTGCGTGTGCGCTCCCGGCGGCTCCTCGGGGCCGGGCAGCTCCGATCCCGGTGCGTTCGTGGGAGGGGCAGCCCGGGGCGGCTCCTTCCTGCCGGGGCTGCCCGCGGGTGCTGGGCGTCAGCCCGGTCCCACGGAGCCGGCTGAGGTCACCGGGGCGGCGGGGCTGGCAGGCGGCCCGAGCCCAGCCCGGGGCAGGGCGGTGGAGACGCGGGCGGGCCGGTGTCCTGGGTGCCGCGATCCGGTCCAGCCCGGGAACGGGCACGGGACACCTCGCGGGGCGGGACCCGGGCTCAGCAGCTGGCATGTCCCTAGCTGGCATCCGGTGAGGGCCAGCCGTCCCGGGTGGAGCGATGTCGGAGGCTGTGGATCTGTCCTTCCTGTCGGACGTGGAGAGAGATCTGATCCTGCAGGTCCTGCAGCGCGACGAGGAGCTCCGCAAAGCAGAGGAGAGGAGGATCAGGTGCGAACGCGGCTGGAGCTGGGCAGGAGCTGGTTCCCCGTTCTGCTCTGGAAGCGGGGGGGATGAGTGAGAGTGCGGGTGACGGGGGTCCCCCGCGGTCCCGGGGCGGCTCTGACAGCTCCTGGTGTCGGGTCTGAGCAGGCGCCTGAAGAACGAGCTGCTGGAGATCCGGCGCAAGGGAGCCAAGCGGGGCAGCCAGCGCTACAGCGAGCGGACGTGCGCCCGCTGCCAGCAGAGCCTGGGCCGTGTCAGCCACAAGGCCAACACTTGCCGGGGCTGCAACCACTTGGTGTGTCGGGACTGCCGTTCCTACAGCCCCAGCGGCTCCTGGCGCTGCAAAGTCTGCACCAAGGAGGCGTGAGTAGCCAGGGACCAGTGGCAGGCACCTTCTGTACGTGCCTCCTGTCCCCTTCCTCTTCTCAGTTGCCTCAGCTTGATGCCCCATGGCCAGTCTTTCCTAGCTTGGTTTGTCCTCTCCAGTGCAGGGCAGCTTGCTCTGCTGTCACTCCTGGAGAGGATTCCCATGTTTGGGTGAAATGGGTCATACCCCACTCTTGTGTCTCTCTCATGTCCATCCTGCTCCTTCACCCCCTTGACTTGACTGCAGCATCCCCCTGTGCCCCTTGCACAGCCTGTGTTTCAAACATCCCAGGTTTCCTCCCTTTTGACCTCCCCTGTCCTACAAAACTTGTCTTGCTCCCATGTTTGCTGAGGATGTAGCTGAGCCTGTCCACTGCCCAGTGAATGGTCTCTGCCCAATCACCTGCTGATCTTGCCCACTGTGCCTGTGTTCTCCTTGGGTTGTGGCAGCACCAAGGGTGGGTTGGGGGCAGAGGACAGCCCCCACTGCCCCTGACTGCCCCCACCACCCCCTGCCCTGCAGTGAGCTGAAGAAGACAACGGGTGACTGGTTCTATGACCAGAGGGTGAACCGCTTCGCCAACCACCTGGGCAGCGACATGGTGCGGCTGTCCCTGCGGCACAGGCCGGCAGGTAGGGGTGCCACAGCAACGCCTTCTCCCACAGCCCAGCCATTTGGGATGCTCCAGCTTTCCCTAGTGCACCTCTGCCCAGTGTGGAGCTGGATAGGAGCAGCTCCTGCTCCAGGCAATGAGCTTGGAGCAGTATTCCTCCCTATGCCTCTCTCCTTCCAGCCAGCAAAAGAGAGACTGTGGGACAAACCCTCCTACAGAAAGCCCAGCTCAGCGAGCCTAAAAGCTCCTCTGCAGTTCGGCAGCCGAGCCCCCCTGCACCCCAGGAGGGGTCCAGGTAAGAATCCCTGCTGTCCCCCATGCTCCAGGCACCAGCTCTCATCTGCTGCAGGTTTGAGAGGAGTCTGCTGCCCCATGTGGGTCATGGGTGGCGCAGAAGCTCTCTCAGACTGGCCTCCTCGCCAAACAGGACATACCTGTGGTTTTGCTTGTCTGCAGTTTGTTTCCAGATGCCTCAGACCCTCGGGATGGCAAAAGCGACACAGAGTCCATGGAAAACATGAGCCTGGATGGCTACAGACCTAGTCCTGCTGATGTGGGGGACAGGTGAGAGGCTCCCGGGGTGGGTTGTCCTTGGCAAGACTGGCTGGCAGAGGATGAGGACCTTCATCTGAAGTGTGTTTTTCTCAGTCTAGTGAGGGGAAGCTGGCTCCTCTGGCTGGGCTGAAACCTGTCCTTGGGCAGGCAGGTCCTCTGCTCCCCGGCTGCTACAGGCAGCTCAAGTGGCACTTCCCGGCCAGCACTTGCTCTGCCAGCTGTGCTTGTGGCCTGGGACAGACCTTTCTCTGTTCACCACAGGAGGAGCTCCCTGGAGAGAGCCATCCCTGGAAAACAGGCTGCTGTGCCAGCAGGACCTGCTTCCTCCAGCCTGACGCTCCCTCTGCACTCCAAAAACGCGTTCTCCGACGGGCGGGTGCGTGACTCTGCTCCGGCAGGCTCAGCCCTGTCCTGGGGCGTGGGGCTGGGAGCCCTCTGGGGTGCCCAGCCCTGTCCTGCTCTGAAGGGACTCTTCCTCCTCAGGATGCCACCGTGGGGACCCGCAAAGGCACCTTGGTGGACGAGCATGAAACGATATTCAAGAAGAACCCCCGTCGGGTGGTGAGGCCCGCGGGTGAGAGCTGCGGGGGTGCCGTGGGTTGGGGTGCTGACACGGCCGGGGGTGGGCAGCCGCTCCTCCCTGGGCTGTGACGGGCTTTCAGTGCGGATGGGAGAGGCTGGGGCAGCCCCTTGCGTGGGGGAGCAGCAGGGCTGTGCCAGTCCTGCTCCGTGCCGCTGCCTCCCGCTCACTGCCTCTCGTGCAGACTACACCAAGTCGGTGATCGACCTGCGCCCCGAGGACCTTGTGGGGGAAGGCGGCTCTTTGGGGGACAGGAGCAAGTCAGTCCCTGGCCTCAACACGGAGCTGGTGAGACCCTCAGAGTGCCACAGAGATGGCTGCCAGCTGGAGGAGCCGGGTATCTGTCCGGCTGTGCCCGACCGCTCCCCACACGGGCGGCTTGTCTCTCTCCTTGCAGGAGGAGGAGGAGGAGGACATCGATAACCTGGTGGAGATCCACCGGCAGCGGGTGGCCCGGGGCAGCATGCGCAGCGGCACCTCCTCGGTGAGTGCCCGTGGCGTGGCTGTGCTCTGCTCCACTGCAGGGAGAAGTGATGGAGAAGGGCAGGGCCGATGGGTTGGGTGGGAGGGAGGCAGGGCAGGCAGCTCCTGGAGGGAAGGGATAAGAGCCTTGTGTCTGGGGGCTTCTTCCCCTTGAGGGGAATCAAAATGCAGAGACTCAGCTCTGCTCCACAGAGCCTGTGTGTGGGTGGGAAGCACTTGGTGGCCATCCCCAGCCACGGGGAGGTGAGTGGGGCTGTGCAGAAGAGGCACGGGGAGTAGCGTTGCTGAGGATGAAGAGGGACTGTCAGGTGACCCTGCAGCTCAGCCCTGCTATGTCTTCCAGAGCACGCTGGGGAGCATGGTCAGCATTTACAGTGAGGCCGGCGACTTTGGCAGCGTGGCTGTCACAGGGGGCATCTCCTTCTCCCTGAGCTACGAGCAGAAGACGCAGACCTTGTTCATTCACGTGAAGGAGTGTCGCCAGCTGGCCTATGGGGACGAGGGCAGGAAGCGCTCCAACCCGTGAGAGCCAGGGGGGCGATGGCTGCTGGCACCGCTGCTGGTGCCCAGCTGGGTTGTGGGGTGCCCACCAGAGATGGGAGCTGTGAGTGGGAGGGTCCTGGTGAGGCAGAAGGTCTGGGGTTGCCTTGGGGAGCTCGGGGAATTAACTGTGGGGGGACCTTGTCAGAGCGCTGCCTGTTCCTCCCCTCAGGTACGTGAAGACCTACCTCCTGCCCGACAAGTCCCGGCAGGGGAAACGCAAGACAACCATCAAACGCAACACCATCAACCCCCTGTACAACGAGCTGCTGAAGGTGAGTGGGGATGGGCTGGGGTGCAGGTACTCAGGGGATGCTGCTGGAACAAGCAAGGGGAGGGGTGAGCTCCTAACCCTGCAGCAGGGTTT
Source organism: Oriolus oriolus (assembly GCA_013400235.1). Lineage (NCBI taxonomy): Eukaryota > Metazoa > Chordata > Aves > Passeriformes > Corvidae > Oriolus > Oriolus oriolus. Next base: position 464,258 of record VXBT01012723.1, on the reverse strand, counting down.
CTGCAGAGGACCCGTGGCCAGAGACTGCACCCTGAAAGCTGCAGAAGCCCACTCCCAGCTCTGCTCTGGCTGTGCTGCCAAGCCCCACTGCCATGGCGGGGTGGAGGCACAGCTGCAGATGTGAACATGTTACTGGACATGTCCCTGGTTCCTGTGGCACTCCCCAGAGCAGAGGCATCCTGCTTGCCCTGGATATTTCCTTCCATGGCGAAGGCTTCCAGGCCCCTGGAGGCAGGTTACAGTGGCAGGAGGGAGAGCAGCACGTCTGCAGGGGCACAGATAAGACAGTTCTGGGCCCCAGGGCAGAACAACTTGGCAGTGCCCTTCACCATCCCTGCTGCCTGACTGTGTTCCTGAGCCTGGCAGCGCACCTCTGAGGCCAGGCACTCTGGCACAGGAGGAAGTGAGAGCTGTGGTTTGGTTTTCAGGCTCCCACAGCCAGGTTTGCTGAGGTCTCGTGCTCTGACCGCCTGAGGCTCGGTGGGTTGGCAGAGCTCAGTTTGTGGTGGGATGGCCGGATGCCATGGGTCCTGGCTCTGAGGACCATCTCCTGGGAGAGCACAGGCTCCTGCACCACCACCCTGGGACTCTGAGGTTTCAGCAGGCATGGAAAGGAAGAGGAACAGACTCCTGTGTGCATCCATTGCCCCTCAAACCTGTCTCCTTTCGTGCCCAAGAGCTGTGGCTGATGGTATATGCCAAGCTGACGGTATAGCCCCTGCCCTCTGCTGCCTGCTCACCAGGGGTTTTCCTCTCTCTCCCCAGTATGAGATTAGCAAGTCCCTCCTGCTTGCGAGGACGCTGCAGTTCTCGGTGTGGCACCACGACCGCTTTGGCCGCAACACGTTCCTGGGGGAGGCGGAGGTCCCGCTGGATGCCTGGAACTTCGAGAGCCACCTGGAGGAGTTCCTTCCCCTGCATGGCAAGGTGTGCCCCTGCCAGCCCAGCCCTGCTGCCCACAGCCTCCCTTGGCTGCTCCTGTTGGGGTATAGCCCTCAGTGGGCAGAGGGGTGTGGAGACCTCGGCTGAGCGTTGCCAAAAGGCTTGTGCCAAATCAAATATTTGGAGATATGAAAACCCCAGCAGAGACAGCAGTGCTGTTGCAGTAAAAAATGGCAGATCTTCTGCCCTGAGCCTGGCTTTCCTCCTCCTTGTCAGGTGATTGAGCCAAAATAAGGTCCCAAAGGAGTTGGGCTACACTGGTCATGCTGGGGAGAGTTTGCAGGCACTTGTGCCAGCTCAGCCACATCTAGGAGAAGCCAAGTCCTTTGTCCCAGCCCGGGGAGGTGCTGCACACTGGGCTGTCACTGTGTGTGCTGTGGCCTCTCTGCAGGGGTTAGTAATTCTCACCTCTTTGCAGATTGGGGCAGATGCTGCTGGTCTCCACCAGTACAAGGGAGAGCTGGTTGTCTCCATGAAGTACATCCCATCTGCCAAGCATCCTGGGGCTGGGAATGGCAGGAAAGGTAAGTGCTGAAGCTCCAGGATCAATGTGTAGCCTTGCAAGACCTGCTTGTGGCCATGCAAGCTGGCTCTGGATGGGGTTCTTGGGTGGTGTCACTGCAGCCTCCTCTGCAGTGCCTGCAGAGCTGCCCTGGGTCAGGGCAGACCTGGCAGTCCTCAGGCTGCCCAAACCATCCCAGTACTTCCCTGGGGCTGGACCAGGCTCAACCACTGGGCCCTGCATGAAGCAGTTTTGTCTACCTTTGCCTCAGCAAGCAGGGCCAATACAGGAGAAGGCAAGAGGAGATGCCAGCCTGGGCTCTGCATCTGCCTCTGGGATGAAGAGCATTCAGCAGGAACTTCCCAGAAGTTTGCAGTGGTGGAAATTAAATTTGATTAATTTCTACTGTGTCGGGCTTTTCCTAGGTAAAACAGGGGAAGGTGGCGAGCTCCAGGTCTGGATCAAAGAAGCCAAGAACCTCACAGCTGCCAAGTCTGGGGGCACCTCAGACAGCTTTGTCAAGGGGTGAGTGAGGGTCCTGGCTGGGGGAGCGATGAGGGCACTGTCCTCCCTGGCTGTATTCCCAAAGCTGCTGGGGGACCTGGAGGAGGGCCCCTTGCAGGGAGTCACGGTCCTTGTTCCTGAGCCGTGCCAGGACAGGCAGGAAGGGGGCTCCAGGCCGGTCCTGGGGTGCTGAGGTGCCGCAGCCCCCAGAGCAGGAGGCAGTTGCCCATGTGCTAACCCAAGGGGCTGCTTCCCTCAGCTACCTCCTGCCACACAAAAACAAAGCCTCCAAGAGGAAGACGCCTGTGGTGAAGAAGACCCTGAACCCTCATTACAACCACACCTTTGTCTACAACGGCATCAACCCCGAGGACCTGCAGCACATCTGCCTGGAGCTGACGGTCTGGGACCGGGAGCCGCTGTCCAGCAACGACTTCCTCGGGGGTGTCCGTCTGGGGGTGGGCAATGGTGAGGAGCCCGGGGCCCAGCAGCCTCTGGGCACCAGCAGCCTCGCTGGGGCTGGTGCACTGCGGGCAGGGGGCTGCTCCAGCAGGGACCTTTTCCATCCTTTTCCCAGGCATGAGCAACGGGCAGGCTGTGGACTGGATGGACTCCACGGGTGAGGAGCTGAACCTGTGGCAGAAGATGTGCCAGTATCCGGGCTCCTGGGCAGAGGGGACGCTCCAGCTCCGCTCCACCATGGCCAAGCTGAGGCTGTAGGCTGTGGCACCAGGACTGGCACTGCTGTGGGGAGCCACGCTTGCTGCACAGCCTGGCAGGGCTGCCAAATGTGGGTTGTGGTTTTTTTTCTTACACTTTAATAAACATGACCTTCTCTAAACAGGCTTGGGCAGAAAGTCTTCTTGGCCTAGCTTTGTTTAGAAGGGTTGTTCTCTTGTCATAAGCCTTGTACCAGATTTCAGGCTGAACTGGAGTCCTTGTGGACCCTCCCTTCTTCTCCCCCAGGCAAAATGCTTTGAAATGACATTGTGTTTTCATTTCTTCCCATTCTTTTTCCTACCACCCCATTCCACAGTCTGCTCTCTCCTTGTCCTCTCCACCCTCTTCCCCATACACAGCCCAGCCCCAGCTGCTCGGCATGAACTGTGTGGGGTCAGCCTGGGAGGTTGGGGATTGTGGTCCCCAGGAAACATTTGTTTCCCAGGCCTCTCAGTGACATATGTGCCAGCACTGACTTTTTATACAAATTTATTTATTTCAAGTTAATATTCTACTGCCAAAGCAGTTCCCAGAAAGGGATCCCCGTGGGTGGTGGGAGAGGCAGTGAGTGGCAGGGGAGATGGCAAACCCTTTGCGGTGGACTGCACGCTGGCTGGCTGCCATGGGCTCTGCTGAGCATGGGGCCATTTGATTTAATAAGGGCTTTTGGAGTGGGAGGCGTCGGGTCCAGGCTGTGCACAGGGTGAGCCGTGGGGAGGCTGAAGCTGCTGCGTTGGAGGCTGTCACACTGCTGGCCGGCCTGCCCTCCCTGCCCTGCCCACTCTCCTCTGGCTCCCTGTCTCCCCCCTGCCCTGGGATTTGAGCTGGGGCACTCCAGCATCTCCTGCCATGGTCCTGGTTGGGCTGAACCATCCCCCAGCTGGAAACAGCTCCTGGCTGTGGGGCAGTGGGACGCTGCTGGCACACAGGCCCTGCTCGCCTCTCTGTGCCAGAACAGCCAGAGAGGGGCTCCCCTTCCCCAGGGTCCTTGGCACCCTGCTCCTTCTCTACAGTGGGTGACTAGAAAAGCAGAAAGGAAGGTGTCCGTCCCCCGAGGGCAGTGGCGGGGGCTCTGCCCGGCGCTGGCTCACTCACTCGCAGGGGTCCCCGCTGTGTGCCCGCCGGGCCGCCTCGCGCTCGCTCAGCAGGTACGTGTCGATGAACACGAACAGCTCGTCGGGGCTCACCGGGGAGATGTAGCGCTCGCGGTCGGTGCCCGCCTTGTCCAGCAGCACCGCGTTGAAGTGGGAGCGCGTGAGGTGCAGGAAGCGCCTGCAGGTGCAAGGGGGGGTCGCTGCTCAGGGCTGGGAGCTTGCACTGAGGGCTGAGCCTGCCCACCTCTTGCAGCCACGCTCGGGTCCTCCTGGAGTGGGGGCTCCCATCTGTTCCTCGGGCTGTGAGCTCTGGGAAGCTCTGGTGATACTGCATTCACACTTGCGGGGGGGTCCCCCCATTGCACAAGCCCCTCTGCTGCAGCAGAAAGGGGCTGTTCACGAACCCAACTGTAACCTCATGCTTTGCCATTCCTAGAGGCATTCCCATTCCCTGTCCCCTCGAACAGTCCCCTGTCTCCCTACCTGAGCTCGTCGATGATGCCAAGGGACAGCCGGTGCTCCCGGATGCGTCCCACCTCGTGCGGGGGCTGCCCCACCAGCTCCACGGTGGTGACGTGGCGCAGGTCCAGCCCACAGGCAGCTTGCTGTGCAGGAGGGGAGCAGTGAGGGGGTGCTGGAGGTGGAGGTGGGGAGGGGAACAGCAGGAAGGTCTCTTCACCTGCAGCATGGAGATCTGCATCTTGTAGTAGCGGTTCGAGGGGTCGGGGGCCGAGATGACAAAGAGGCGGCGTTTCTCGTGGAACTGATCCAGCAGGCTGGCGGCCGAGTTCACATCTGTGTTGATCTGCATGGCTGGGGCAAGAGACAAGTGTGTGGGGAGGTGCCATGGTGGCCCCCATCACTCCTTTGACCCATCAGGCAGCATCCCCCAGAGCTCTGGGCATTGCCACGAGCAGGTCCTGCCCTGCCCGCACCACTTACGTGCACAAAGGGGCTGGGAGCCCGTCCACTGCTGGGTGGACTGGCAGACGCGCAGGGAGGTGCCCTGGCGCTCGTAGCCCCCGTCGCACAGGTACTCGCAGGTGGCACCGTAGTTGTTGCCGTCGGAGGTGCAGGAGATGTACCCGTTCTGCGGAGGCTTCAGCACAGGGCAGCGCCTCACTGCGCGGAGGGAAGCTGGCTGAGCGCTGGGGGGATGGAGCGCAGCCCCAGCAGCGGGTGCGGAGCTGGGGGAAGCAGCGAGCGGCCCCACGGAGCCCCCTCACCTTGGACGCGGATGCTGAACTTGCAGCTGGCTCGGTTGTAAGCCTGGTCGTGGGCGGTGTAGCGGATCACGTGCTCTCCTTCAGGGAATTCGGAGCCGGGCTCCGGGCCCCGCAGCATCACCCTGCGCCCCACAGACGGGTTTCTCCACCAGCATCCCGGGCAGGGGCACCCGGCACGGCCTCCAGCCCTCGCTGGCAGGGCCTGCCGCACCTCTGCCCTCACCTCTTGATGACTCCGTCAGCAGAGTCCCTCACGCGGGGAGGGTCCCAGTACACGGTGGCAGTCAGCTTGCCTGGCTCTGCGATGCGCTCCCGGGAGTCCGGACAGCGGATCTTGGGAGGCTCCATATCTGCCCAGAGGGAGGAGAGGGACTCATGGAACCTGTGGATATCTTGGCTGAGCTATGAGAGCGAGGCACCAGCCCCGCTGTTGAACCACCCCAGGGACCTCGGAGCCGTCCGGACCTGCTGTAAAGCCAGCGCTGAGTGCCCCAGTCCCGGGCTGGTGCCGGTGCCTCAGGGCTAATGGCACTGCGGGGAGCATCAGGGACAGGGGTCCCAAGGGAGGGAGGTGCAGGAAATGTCCAGGTTGGATGTGGGGTGACACGGGCAGACACCCCAGGCACGGGTGATCAGCCCGTGCGTGCCCCAGGAGCGTGGGGTGAGAATTTACCTACACAGATCGGCTCGCTCCCGCTCCAGCGCCCGTCCTCCATGCAGATACGACTCCGGTCCCCCTCCAGCTGGTAGCCGGGCAGGCAGGCGTAGTCACAGCGGGAATCCATCTGCACGCCTGCTGAGCACACGTAGGAGCCCCGCAGCAGCGCTGGCAGCACGTGGCACCGGATTTCTGGGATGGAGAGAGCAAAGAGGGCGGGGAAGCGGCTGCCGGCCGTGCCAGTGGGCAGAGCACCCCGGACTGGGCGCTGTGGGTGCCCGCGGGGATGCTGGCAGGGCGGGGACCGGGCACACTCACGCCGGCAGTAGGCCATCCCGGACCAGTGGCGGTTGGGCAGGCACTGGACAGCACTGGGACCCACCAGGCGGTACCCGCGGGTGCAGCTCAGCTCGCAGCGTGTCCCCAGGCTGCTGCGGTACGAGCTGCCCCGGGGCGAGTAGCAAGTGGCCTCTCCGCGGTGGATGTTGAGCGTGGCGCACCACTGGGGCACTGCGGGAGAGCAGGGAGGTGACGGAGGAGCCCGCCGTGCCTCGGTTTCCCCACGAGGACCCAAGGGATGGGTTGGGTGCTGTTACCTCGACGGTAATCCAGGGCAGGCTCAGCGGGGATTTCTTCCGCGTACACCTCGTTGGTGTGACTCTCCAGGTAGTAGCCAGACCCTGGGGAGGAGGAAAGAGACGAGCAGGCTGCGGGGTAGCTCATGGCTGCAAGAGGTCCCGCAACTCCCAACAAGCGATGCCAGCCGTGGGCGGACGCTGTCCTTGGGGCTGCTGTCAAGGGTTAAGCCGGGCAGCCCGCGAGCCCGGTCCCCTGTGACATGGTGTGCGCTGGCACCAGCCGCAGACTAAACAGCGGCAGGAGCAGCCGTGGCTGCGGCAGGAAACGGGTGCTGGCGCGGAGCGGGCTGGCACCGACCCCCAGCTTCGCTCTGCCGGGAAGTCCTTCCACCCGCTCCCATGGCACCATCGCTGCCACGGGGCATCCCAAGGGAGAGAAGAAAGCTGCCCTTTCCTGCCCATCCCCTCACCAAGGCAAGGGATGACGGGCACGCTGCCCGGCCGGGGCCGGTGGGGATGCAGCCCCTTGCCCGTGCTCCAGGGAAGGATGAAGCTGCTGAAGGGGCTTGGTCGGAGGCGCTGGCCCCACGCCACCCGTGCTGCGCAGAGGGGGCCCCCCGGATGGGGTGAGGACAGCCCTGCGCCATCCTTGCGGGCCGCCCTCTGGCCCGCACCGTGCCTTCATGGGCAAGGTACTCGCCGGCGGGGAGGGAGCCGTGCAGGGGGAGAGGGCTGACGCCTTTCCCCGTGGCCCCTCGGCGCCTCGGCCGGCCGCGGCATTCCCCAGCTCTGAGCTCACGTTTCCGCCGCGTTTCCGCTGGCCCCCGCCAGCGCTGCCCCCTCCTCGCCGCCAGCCCACCCCACGGCGCTCCCCTCGGCCATGGGGGGATGCTCGGCCTGGGAAGGGACCCCAGGCACGGTGGCAGCCCCGGCGCGGCTGCACCCAGCCTCCCCTTGTCTCTGTTCCGGGGTTTGGGAAGGGGATATCCGCCAGGGCCAACCCGAGCAGAAGCCCCGCCGTCACGAGTAGGAAACTCCATTACGAATCTTTCCAACATGAACTTCATTACGGAGCAGCTTCCCCACCGCTTCTCACAACTTTCCCACTCGTTTTCACAATGCGTTTGTCCTGCTGCCCTTTCCGCGCTGCCATGGATGCCTCGGGGAGCAGAGGAGCAGGGATGGTACCCATGGGGGCGGCAGCGGGGATGCGTCCGTGACCCGGTGAACAAAGCTGTTTCCCGGGGGGGCTGCCGAGACTCCCGCCGGGGTCCAGGGGACAGAGGGGCACTGTGTCCCCGCAGAGAGATGTGCCATTTGATGATGATGTTTCCTTCTATTGCAAGCGCTGCCTTTTCCTTCTCACCTGGGGCCGGCTCAGCCCCGGCTGCATTGGGCAGGAGCATCCCCAGCCAGGCGTGCTGGCAGCATGGCCGGGGAGAGGATGGAAGCAGGGAAGGCGGAAACCACCCCAAACAAGGCCTGTGACCTGGTGGTCCAGCCGTGGCTGAGCTGGGACTGTGTGCTCCGTCCAGCAAACATCTGCCGGCCGATGGCCCCCGTGAGAGCAGGGAGTCAGCGGGAAACTGCGCTCCCGCAGGCGGGAGTGTGAGGAAGAGAGGCTGGTTTTCTTCTGCTCCTCCTTGGATGCCTGCCAGCATCCCCTCCATTCCTCCCTGTACCCACAGCTCACCCCCGCAGCACCCCGTGCCCTCCGGCACTGATGCTCTCCCGGCATCGCTGCACCCAGGCACCCTCCATCCCTTCAGCAGGAGCGAACTGCACAGGCTGCCGCCCGCAGGAGCCCCGCTGTGCCCGCACACCCCGGCACTCACCTTCGTGCCACGTGGATGACACCAGCCTGGCAAGGACAACCAGCAGGACGGGCGCTGCCTCCTGCGCCATCCTGGGGAGCCGGGGCCGGCGTGGGCAGCCCACCCGCCGCGCTGGGTCCGGGAGCGGCCGGGAGCCCTGGCGAGGATGGAGAGGAGCTGGAGGCAGGACGACGGCCCCCTCTGTCGCCTTGTCACTGCACAGATGTCTGTCCCTCCTGCCTGGCCGCTCTGCTTGTGCTGAGCAAACTTACTTTCCCCCTTGGCTGCCCATCCCAAACATTCAAAAGCCGTGAGTCAGGCCCAAAATGATGAGATTGTAAAAAATAAGAAATCCCAGGATCGCCCGTTTTCCAACACGCCTCCTGCTTCTCCGGGGCTTTTAAAAGGTTGTAAGAGGTTTTCTTCTGCAAGCAGAAGAGCCAGGAGCCTGTTTAGACACAGGAGAGAGCCAAACCGAGCCCGTGCCAGCCCTGACGGGCTCCGGGAACGGGGGCCTGCAGGGACGAGCACAAAACCGTAGGAGCCAGGTCCCCGCTCCCACCTCTGACCGGGAGGGAGGGAGGGAGGGAGGGAGAGACCCCGCTGCAGACGGAAGACTCCGAAACCGCTGCCGAGGCGAGCGCTTCCAGCTGGGGTCTGTTTCCCAGCTGAAGTTCAGCCCCCGCGAGGCAGAGGTACGGCAGTGCCTTTGTCCGGACCCGCTGCCCCACAGCCCGCGGGGCTGGGGTCGGGCGGGAGGCAGGACAGGAGCTGGAGCCACCTGGGGCTTGGGCTCCGGGGCACGGGACCGCGTGGGCAAGGAAACGCGAGGGATGGGCCCGGCACGGACAGGTAGGAGCGTTCGCGTGGGGCGCGCAGGGGAGGACGTGCTGCTGTCTCAATGGGCTAATTATGTGGCGGCCAGGCCGGTGAGCGCGCTAATTAATCACACACTGTCCCGGGCAGGACAGGGCAGCCGGGAGGCCCCGTTCGGGGCTGCTGCCGCCGATGGCGGGGAGCGCACAGCCCCCGCAGCCCGGGGACATCCCCGGGACCGCTCACCCCACGGAGCGCAGCAAGCCCGGCCTTTGCCAGCATGGTGGCAATGCCGTGTGCCGGGCCGCGGGGTGGCTGTCCCGCTGGACAGCTGGACAGGGCGTGGGGCACGCCAGGAGAGCAGGGACTGGCTGGCACCGGGCAGGAGGTGGCACGGGACGGGCAGGGGGTGGCACCGGGAAGGCAGGGAATGATGGCATGGGTCGGGCAAGGGGTGGCACAGAGTAGCACGGGGCAGGCGGGAGGTGGCAGTGGGTGGCACCAAGCAGGTAGGAGGTGGCATGGGACAAGCAGGGGGTGTCACCGGCAGGCGGTGGCACAGGCGAGGCAGTGGGTGGCACTGGAGAGGAGGTGACACGGGCTAGGCAGGGAGTGGCACCGGACAGGGGGTAGCAGGGAAAGGCACGGGGTGGCACGGGCCAGGTAGCAGATGACGCCGGACAGGAGGTGACAGGGGACAAGCAGGGGGCCACACCGGACAGGGGGTGGCACCAAGCAAGGGGATGTCACAGGACAGGGGGTGTCACGGTACAGGGGGTGTCACGGGACAGGGGATGGCCCAGGACAGAGGGTGTCACAGGACAGGGGGTGTAACGGGACAGGGGGTGACACCGAACAAGGGGTGACACCGAACAAGGGGTGTCACAG
>VXBT01012723.1:437481-450856 GCA_013400235.1 Oriolus oriolus | reverse complement strand
AGCGGGAGGCCCCTGCCCCCGGCTCGGCCGCGCCGGGGCTCCCCGAGGTGCCGAGGGCTTTCCGCGTGCCGCAGCGGGGTGCGGGCAGCTGGCTGGGCCCCTGGTGCGGAGCGGCCTGGGCTTTGGAGGGGCTCACGTCGTGCCTCCCCGTGAGCCCGGGGTGCTGCCGGCCGGGGCCGTGGGCTGCCCGCGCTGCCGTGGGGAGCAGCACCCCACCGGCACGTTCAGCTGGAACGAGCTCGGCACCGTGTGCTTCCCGTAACGGATGGACTGAACTGGGGCAGAGGTGGGAGCCGAGTGCCCTGGCAGCCGTGCTTCCCAGTGCTTCCGCAGAGCCTGAGGGCCGGAGCCGCCGCGCTGTGCCCAGCCGCTCCCCCACTGCCCTCCTCGGCGGGGCTGCTCTGGCTCTGCGCTCGGGGAGATGTGGCCCAGACGTGAATGCTGAGCTGCGCTCGCACTGCCAGCTGCAACGTTATCGCAGCTGATGGCAGGCTTGGGAACTGTAACCAGTTCCTAGCTTTTATTGCCTCTTCAGCAAGCTTGGCTGGGTCATGCATCTGACAGGGACCCGTTGTGCTGATGTGCCTCTAACTTTGCTTGTGGGGGTCAGAGAAATGCAGGATCTGGCCCTGAAGTCTGCACAGGTGCTGGGAGGCTGTGTTGTGGTAACAGAGCATGTTGTGGTAACAGTACCTTCCTGATGTGAGAACAGCAGCCTTGCTTCCCCACTGTCCTTGCAGCAGGGAGAGGTGCTGCCATTCTCAGGTGGCTGTGTAATTGGCTGTGACACTCCTGATATCTGTGTAATCTCTGCAATTACCATAAAACTGTAGATGCTTCATGAAGTAAAATGTAACAGGATGGGACCTGGAGCACCTCTTGTGAGGAGCTTGTTTAGCACGTGCCTGCCAGGATCCTGTGCTTCAGCCACTTTGGGTGATTCTGAAGCAGGGTGCAGCAGCCCTTGTTGTGGTTTGTAAACCCCACTGTCCATCCTTGGATTTCATAAAACTCTGGCTCAATTTGTCAGGTTTTCTCCTGAAAACACCTCTCCCTGGTTTTGGCTACCTCTGACATGTGGGGTTTGTTTTTTCTCTTTTTCAGTTGATTGGCATCATTCTCTCCTGCTGCCTGTCCCGGTACATCACAAACAACCAGTATGAGATGGTGTAGCTGGCCCCCAGCACCCTGTGCCCGTGGCTGGGTATGTCTGTAGGCTTGGTGGGCTGCCTCTGCCCCCCTGGTCACCCCTGGGGTGGGGGTACCTTGTGTGGGGGGTGTGGGATTAGAGGGCACCTGCAAGGCCGTGTCTGCTGTGCGATTTTACCCTGTGTGTGAACCCATCCTGTCTGCTAACTCTGCTGTGTGCCTTGCAGGGAATGCCTGGGGAGGCGGCCTCCACCTCCGGTTTTCCTCCGGATGCCGCGTCGTGAAATCTTGCTTTGAACTGACTGATCTTCTTCTCAAATTGCTCATAGAAAGGAGTGCAGCAGCTGTCCTGGTGCACTCAGGGACTTGTCCTGACACTACTCCGCTGTGCCACTGCCTGGGATAATTGGTGTGGCTGTGGTGGCTGCAGCCAGGGCGCTCCTCCGGGCGCTGCAGCCCCCGGCCCTTTCCCCGCGTGCCACACTGTGCTGAACTGACTGGGCAGCCTCCCGGGTGTCCCAGTGCTCATCTTCAGTGCCTCCATTGGGGAAGCGATGCTTCCTCTTCCCTCTGGCAGCCCCCTGACGTTCCCTCACTCTCCAGACACGGTTGTTCTTGAGATAGGGCTGTTAAAACACAGTCCTGCCTCCCTGAAGCCTTGGCTCAGCAAGGTTGTTGCCAAGCTGTCTCATCCCTCCCGTGGGTTTTATATACTTTTTTATAGTTGTACTTCTTTAAGTACAGGCTGTAGTGGTTCTTTGTAAGCTGTAGCGAGGTTTGGTGATGTAGCTCCTGGTGCCTTTACCTTGGCAGGTGTCCTTGCACCGATTCAGCTGTGACTTGATTGTCAGTATTATATGCTGCTTCAACTCATTTTATGTATTGAGTAGAATTCTTTTGTCCTGAGACACAATAAATATTAAGATATTTTACTCTATGAAACTTCCTTGGCTTTTCTTTTCATGTTCTGGAAATTCCTCTGCTTGAAGAGCAGCAAGTGCCCCCGGGGGTGATCTGCTCACTCCGGGCCAGCCAGGAACCCCTGGCCATTGCAGTTTGCATTCCTCCAACGTGCACTGGTGCACTTCTGCTTGCACATAACTTCTGTAATTGAATTTCCTTCATAACCGTGGTTGTGTAACCGTGCTGAGGCAGAGGGCCCGGAGCACCCTAGCCCAGGAGCTGGGTGGGTGGGTTCAGCCCCATGCGAACATGTGCATCCTTGGCCTGCCGGCCGCCGGCTTGGAGCAAAGGCCAGGGCAGTGCCAGGCCCCAGCTGCTCCCCAGGGCAAGAAATGTGGATTTAAGCTTTTGAGTTCATTTGTTACTGCTTGTTTTTGGGCTGTTTTGTCAGCAAGCCCCTGCCTTTGTGAGCCTGGTGCTGCGGTGCTGCAGTGAAGCGGTGCTGCGTCCCTCTGCCAAGCTTGGGGCATTTCTGGGTCTCAAGCACTGAACTCAAATGAGCTGTGTCTGGCTGGATGCGGGGCTGTTTGGTTCCTAGGGAGGAGGCAGGTGTAAACAGAGCAGTGAAGCCAGGCCTAGCAGTGGTGGCCCTTTGTCAGTGTCACCTCTCTGGCAAACGCTGCCTCGGTGCTGGGTGAGCTGCCCCAGCCCACCAGTGACCCCGCAGGGGCCAGCCTCGCTGCTGACGGAGGAGCCTGGAGGGAAACACCCCCAATCGTCGGGTTGCATTTAACCCAGGTGAGTAAATCAGACTGTTGTCAGCTCCTGGCTGGCTGAAAGCCTCCTGGCTTGGGATGGGGAGGCAGAATGCGTCAGAGCACGGAAACCGGGCTGGAGATTGGCTGATGGCAACGAACGGATGGATGGAGACAGGGCAGGGGCATGTGAGAAGCAGGAACAGATTTGGATAAACCCATCGTCATCTTAAAGCCTGCACGGAGGGAAGGGCCCTGCCTCGGTCTGTGCCCCTGCCTCCGCAGGCAGATTCCTTCCTGGGGCATCTGGTGGAGGTGATGCCAGCTGGATGGGGATGGTTCTGGCAGAGGGTGGCACAGGGAGCCTGGAGGTTTCCAAGCAGCTGCAGGAAAACCAGCAGGGGTTGTGCCAACCTGGGGAACGTGGAGGCTTGTGCAGCCTGCTCGTCCCCACAGGCAGCAAAAGCACTGCAGCCATCAGAGGGTGTGGGTCTTCCCTGGTTAAAGAGCATTTGTGTAGACAGCTCACTTTAATTTGGAGAGATGTTCTGTAGGTACAGGCATGTGCTGGGGGAGGTGCCAGGCACACTTGGGACACTGATGTCCTGGCATTGGGTGCACCTTGGTCACCTGTCTGGACATCCTGAGCAGGGACAGAAGTATTGCTGGCTGGCCCCGGGGCTGTGGTGTCTTGCAGCAGCTGTGGCTGGGTGGGTTTCACACATCCCCCCGCTGTGTGTGAACCTCCCCTCTCAGTGGGATAAAGGTCTCAGAGGATTTGTCAGCAATGCCTGGTTGTCCCCAAGGCTGGTGGTGTCCCTTGGGATGCCGTGTGGGGAGCTCTGCTGCACTGCATTCCCAGTGTTTTAACCACATTGTCAGTGCAGCTGTGGGCAGGGAGGAAGGGAACTGCCCTTAAAACGTGCTCACATCCCCATGGGAGCTGGAGGGATGTGAAGGGGGTCTGGCAGCCCTGGGAATGCCACATCTGGCACCTGTCTCTGCTCCCTCCCCTGTATGTACGTTCCGGCCATGGCAGCGTGCGCTCCCTTGGTGACGCTGAGAGAGTTTTGCCTGGTGACACGTGCAGGATGTCAGCGCTCCTCGGCAGCAGCTGGCTCCCTGGGATGAAATCTGGGAAATACTGGGTTTGGCATGAGCTCCAGGGTCACGAGCAGAAGAAGTCTGCCCAGGGGTGCACGGGGATTTTGGTGTAAACCTTCAGGCCTGCAGCAGTGTTCTGCTCAGGGCAGCTGCAGTGTTAAGGACTTACTTCTTCCCTCCTGCAGCTCAGGTTTCGCCCATTTGTTGGTGACAGCGCTGGGGACAGCTGGTGGCACTTGGGGTCCTCCACAGGAGTGGACTCCCTCTGACTTTGGCTGCTCCGTTCCTCAAGGAGCTCCTTGTGCCGGCTTCTCGCTGCGCCTGTGCTGCACACAACTGCAGAGGGGCTGGTGGCACCCTGAGCTGCCAGCAACAGCTACTGAACACGTCAGAGCATGCTGGAACAGAGGGTCAGGACATGCTGAACAGCCACCAGCACCACCAGGGAGCAAATTAGGGACCTCTGCACGTTCCCAGCGAGGCGAGCGCCGGCAGTGCCCGTACCTGAGTTATGGATGCTCCTGACGAGGCAGCCACGCAATTAGATCACTTCTCAGACCCATTAAGCGTCAGACTGAGACTAAACGACTTTCCATTTTCTTTGCAATCGCTCATACAAGACGTTTATTGTTCGCCTCTTGCCGCCCGGCGTGGCGGCGACGCGCTCGAGCGCGGCCTGCCTGCCGCAGCCCCGCGGGTGCGGGGGTCGCAGGTGGGGTGGGCAGGTGGGGTGGGCAGGCCGGCCGGACACCTCACGGGCAGTGCCCGCTCGTGGGCCGTGCCAGCTGGCGCCGGGGCCTACACCCTGCCCAGCATGCGGGCAATCCACCAGTTGCAGGGCATGATGACGCGGCAGATGACCCTGCCGCCCTGGTAGCAGTACGGGTAGGGGTAGTAGCCCAGCAGCGGCTCGCAGACCCGCCGGCAGTAGCGGTTGGCGCGGCGGCACTGGGCACAGCAGTAGCCTCGCTCGTCCCACAGAGGGTGGAACTCCAGCCCGTTCTCCGACTGCCGGGGAGAGACGGAGTCAGCGCAGCGAGGGGGTTGTGTGGCTGAGGCGCCCCGGGAGCACGGACAGGACCGCCTGGGAGGGCAGCCTGGGCACCTCAGAGGAGGAGCAGAGCCCCCCAGGAACGTGGAGACACCCCAAGGGCATGCACAGGCCATCCCAAGGGGCACAGCGAGGACACCCTGGGACCGTGGCCAAGATAGCCCAGGACTGTGGCCAGGGCACCCCAGCCCGTGGCCAGGGTGCCCCAGGGTGTGACACCCTCACTCACGTAGTCGTTGATGGGCAGGTCCTCCTCGGTGAGCTGCCGTGCCCGACGCTTGGGCCCCGCCTGCGTGTCCTTCTCCAGCTCGTGTTTGCTCCCCCCGTCCAACCAGCTCTGGCTGTCCGTGAGCAGCTCAGGATCTTCCTCTTCTGCCCCTTCAAGGCTGGCCAGCTCAGGAGCTACAGGAAGAGTCCAAGTGTTGCTGTCAATAACCACGGAACGGGGGGACAAATGCAGCAGCAAGAATTAATGTCTCTACCAGAATCTGGTGCCAAGGTGCACGAAAAGCCCAGCAGCAAACCAGGGCTCCATTGCCTCCTGCTCTCACCCAGCCTGGGAGCAGGGCTGTAGGAGATGTTGGCCCATTCCATCCCCATGCCCAGGGGTGGGTGCTGTTGGTATCTCCTGCATGGGGCTGTGGGTGTGTAGGAGCACATCGTCATGGTGGGCTCTGCTGCTGGGGGTGCATTTGTAGAGCTTCATCAAAGCAAGATGATTTGGGGCAGATTATGCCCAGCTACAGCTCTCTTAGCTTAGGAAAGAACCACAACATCATTTCCTTTGCTGGGGGAGATGCCAGACAGCCCTGGGACACTGCTGTCCTGGCACAGGCTTTGGATGCCCCTTGGTGACCCAGCTGGACCCACTGGCCCACGACACAGCTGCAGATGGGGTCTAACAGCAGGGACAAGGGAACAGAAAAGGGACAACAGTTAAGGAGACCAGCCTCCCCCTGCACCCGGGGGCTCTGATGTCCACCTGCCCTCCAGACCACCGGTGAGCCGGCCGGTACCTGTGGGTGATGCCACGCGCCTCTGTGGCTGCAGAGCAGAGGGAGCTTTCTCAGCAGGGATTTTTAAACTGGCTCATTCGGCTGGAAGTGGGTTAGCGAGAGCGGGTAATTACACCGGCACATGGCAGAGGCCACAACCTCTGCGAGGGCTGTGTAGTGAGCAGCTGGAGGTGGCAACCCCGCCGTGTGATTTAGATGCAGATGTCTGCTCGCACTCTGATGTTCATGTGGTGACGAGAATTTAGGCGTCCCAGTTTCCAGCAGTGCTGCTTTCTTTGCAGGTACAAAGGATTACTTTTTTTCCCCTTGTTATGAGGAGGGTGGCCACTCTGCAAAGCGCAGGGCAGTGGGGAGCCGGCAGAAACAAGTGCTTTGCAGAGAGAAACTTCAGCCCCTGCTATTACATTGGCCATGATCTCCTGTGGTCATGGGCAACGCTGTGTTCATGTCTGAGGTTACAGCGAGGCTGTGAGAGTGGGCTCCCACCATGTCACAGGGTGGGATATGGAAGGGGGGCCACAGGTGTGGGACACGGCTGTTCACAGTGAGAGGCCTCATGAGCCCACTGGGGAGGAGATGGCTCCTGGTACCTGCTATTGGCGTGGGGTGGATCCAGAAGATGGTCACATTTTTGCAGATGTCAAAAATTTTGGAGCTCTTCAAGAATTCCTTGTTCTGAATGGGCTTTTCCCCAGGCACCCAGACCACAGACTGCTCAAAGTAGGTGGTGGTGATTTCTTCGCCCTGGAAGAAGAGCAAGACTTCACCCTGGCGTGGTGAGACCCTCTCCCCACCACTGGCTGCTTCTCCTCCCCTTGGCTTACCCAGAGGCACCTCTCCCCTCCCAGAGAGCAGCTGGACTTCACCTTGCTCACGGGACGCACATGCAATAGCCCAACAGTCCTCACACGGGGAGACCCATCATGAGCCCTGGCTTTCCTGTCCACCTTCAGTCTACACCACCCCGCGCTCTCCTCTCGTAGTTCATCATCCAAGACCCTTTTCCTGGGCAGTCCCCACTATCTGGAAGAGCCTTCTGGAGCCCCCCATGTCATTTAAAACAGAAGGTTAAAACAGCTCTGCTCTGCTTTGCTCCTAGGACTTAATTCCTCTCTCCTTCTGCTACTGATTTTTTGATCGAACACTTTAATTTACTCCTCACAGAAATTCTTTGCACGGCTGTATTGTGTAATTTATACCACGTGTCTCTGCCGCTGCATTAGCCCATGGTGTGTTCTGGCAGGCACTTAGGGAGGGAGATATATAAAGATTATTGGATGGGCCTGCGCTGAGCCCTCTGCCAAGGCAACGCTGTCTGTGTTGGTGGTGGTAGCCCATAGAGCAAGCTGGCAAAAAGCGTTTTTCTCTCCAGAGGGTGTCTGGAGCTGTTTATCTCTTTTATAGAGTTTTTCCTTACGGCTTTTGGAAGTCATAGGAAAGAGCCAACACAACCTGACCCAGTCTGGGTCATTTTTGGAGTCTCTGGTGGAAGCCGCGGGGTCGGGGAGGTGCTGGCGGCAGGACCTGGCACTGTGCAGGCTCCGAGAAGACATGACTAGAGCTTAAATCTACATTTATCTCACTGAGTTTTACATTTCAGCTCTCTACCCGGGGCAATGTTCTGCTAAAGCCTGGGAAGTCATATCCCTTTTACGACGGTAGCTGAAAAGATCTATTAGCTTCTTAGGGCATAATCAAAGAATCGGTGTCTGGGAATTTGGGTCATGATTCAGGGAAATGTTTCTGCCCACGCTTCATTTCAAACACGTGTCCTGCTGGCGTTTTATCTGCAGCAGCTTCCCTAGGGGGGATTCAATCTGCTAACACCCGTCGTCCTGCAACTGGGGAGGCAAGAAGGCTGTGCCACCACCAGGGCCTCGGGGATGGGGACAGGGACAAAGGACAGCTGCTGTCAAGGGGCTGAGCCGTCACTCCAGGTCACGCTGTCAGAGAGGCATTAAATGATGGAGTCCTCGCTTTTTCCATGCAGCACACGAGGAGTGAGGCTCCTTGCAGCAGGGTGCGGGGGGCAGTTAAATGGGTGCAGGAAGCAATCAGGCGCACCAGTGGGACAAAGGTCCGTGCAGGACAGGGAGGTGGCCCCAGCCTGCTGCTTCCCACCTCTCGCGTCTGCACGCCAAGGGTTTTCTCAAACTGCATTTCTTAAATGTGGCTGCTCATTTAAATCCCTTATTTCTGCCTCGTTCTGTTTGAAAGCATGAGGCTCAAATCTTGGAGAAAACAATTTGATTGACTTTTTGGTGCCTGCTAATCCTGAGCTGCCTTACGACCTTTTGACTACAACAGGATTATTGTTCTTGATCTGCGGTATTGTGTTGAGAGGTTTTTGTCTGTCGCTGTCTAATCCCGTCTCTTTTCACTTGTTTTTATAAGCAATCCTCTGAAATAAGATCATTTTATGAAGCGATCACAACTCATTATTTCTTTATTGCAGCGTCTCTGGGAAGGCTGGAGCAGATGGGAGGGCGGCAGGAATGGCAGCTCCTATGCCAGGGAGAGGAGTGGATTTCACAGGGCAGAGGGGAACCCTGTTTTATTCACCTACCTCAAGCTCAGGGATCTTGGCCTCTGTTGTCTCAGGCAGGACTTTAGTCTGAGTTTTGATGAAGCATTTTTGAAGTCCCACAAAGAAGATGCCGGTTATTCCCTACAGGATCAAAGCAAACACCCAAAAAGCAGTCAGGGCAAAGAGTAGGATGAATGACCCATTGTAGGGAGGGTACAGCTGGAGGAGGAGGGTTTAGCCATATTTTTCCTGTTGATGTTTTTGTGCCAGTTCCATTCAGCAGTGGCGCTGAGATGTACTAACAGGTTCTCATAAGGGATATTGCATTTTATGGTTTGGGAGAACTGGGCTTTTCACAAATATTTTAAGGCAGGTAGTCATAAAATTTTACTCTGCTCCTCTTCTCCTTATGACTATCATGAGCTCTCATTATCATAAATAAAAATATGCAGAATAGCATCTGACCGTTGTGGTTATATGAACATTCAGCCCCCAGTTCCTGCTGGGCTATTAGCTCAAAATTTTGCCATATGTCACTGCACAGGGTATTTCCCTACAAATTTTAATTAGGTTTCAGGGAGAGCCTTCTACAGCGTCATGAGGTTTTAATGCTCTCCAGACAGACAAATGCACTGGGCTCAGATAGACTGATGGTGATTGCATTCCTTTGCAAGGGTAAAGCCAATAACTAGGTCTCGCTTTTGAGATGTATTTCCTTAGAACTGAACCACGCCACTATTAAATACAGGTGGAAGCTTATGTAGGTAACACATCTCCTTTCCTTTGAGACCATCCCCGCAGAGTCTGGGTCTTGCTCTCCCTGATGCAGGGGCACATGGTCCTGGGACTTGCTCCAGCGACTTCACAGTGTCCTAAAGGAACCCATCAGTCCTGCTGCAAGACTGCAGGGTCTCAGGGACAAGCTGCCACACTCACGTTTTTGAAGTCATGGATCTCCAGGATTTCCTCACTGCCGTTCCCGCTGCTGAAGGTCTCTGTCCTGGCCAGCGGGTCAATCTCCATCGCAATCTTCTTCTTCTCGCCGTTGCTGAAGAACGTGTGTTCCATGTCATAAACCTGGGAGGCCAAAGGCACACAGGGGTCAGCTCAGCACCCCTGTGGTTTCACACGCTGTCCAGTGGGTGGACAGGCTGGTGCTGGGTGCGTGACCACCACTGCTGGGGACCCTGCCATGGGACTGGCTGCTTCCTCACAGCCCAGCTCTGAGCCGGAGCAATCACCTGGATAGCACAAGGGTGAAAGGCTGCAGCCAGGGCTAGGGGTAATGTGTGTCAAGCCCGGGATGTGTGTCAAGCCTGGGAGAAGGTGCTGCTCCCCCACTTGCACCAGGAGCTTTGCCACAGCTCAGCCTTTGCTGGTGCTTTCTGTGGCATGAGCCTGATTACATCCCAGGCTGGGCAGAATTCCCGAATCCACAGGAACTTCATTTTCCCTTCTCCCTTGCTGCTTGTTCGGCACTGCCTCCCTGGCTCGTTCGCTCCATCACCGTGTCCCCGGCTCACTCGCTCCATCGTGTCCTTCCCAGCTTACTCGCTCCATCTCTGCGCCTCCCGTTTTTCCTGGAAAGGCAGCGGTGAGAGCCTCTCTCTGCCTGGAGGAGATCAAGGATTGCCTGCAGATCAAAGACCTCCTCGAGGGCTGCTGAAGAGCTCCGGGGCGCAGCAGCCGGCTTCCCGGCGGCGCTCATCCCCACGGGAAGCGGCGCCGGGAGGAGCAGCTCTCTCCTGCTCGCAGGTGCTCGCCGCACTCCGCCAGCCCGGCAGCCCTCGGTCCCTGCGGATGCCTGACCCGTACAGGATGAGTAGTGGCAGATGCTGTTTGAAGCACAAAAACGATCCTGCTGGCGCGGCAAGAGCTGGCGGGCCCTGGGGAGCCTCGTTTCCCAAATCAAACGGTGCTGTGCGCAGGCAAAGGGCTTTTGCAAAACCCCTCAAGCCCACGGGGTAGGGAGGAGAGATGGAGGCCTGGGGATGGGAGAGCCCTGTTCATCCCAGGGCATGGCCGTGGAACCAGGGCAGGAGCATGCTGGCCCCACTGGTCTGGGGCAGGAGCTCTGCCTTTAGTGCCAACCCAAATCCCCTTTCACAGTCCCCTGGTTCCCACACATCCCTCTCCTTGGGTGGTTCAAAGCCTCTTAGTGTTCCCAGCATCGGTGTCCCCTGTTTTGCATCCACTTGGGTGCAGAACTGGCTGGGTGCAGACGGGAGCTGATGGGTACATTCACCCCTGCTTAAAGGTTAAAGGAGTGATGTGCGCCTTGGCTGCCACGAGCATCTCCTGTTGGTCTGCAGGAAGATTTTGTAAAGATATATAGCTCTCAATGGATTTTATGATATGGTAAAAGCTGTCTGAAGCCTAAAATGGGTGGACAGCCGCTGGTTTTGACTGACAAAATGCACACAGTGCCATAAATCATTTCAAGGAGGGCGGGATCCCGGGTGGCACCTTACCTTCAAGTGCCTCTCCATTTACAAAGAATTACTTTGGCCAGCACAGCAGCCAGCTAACCCACTTGGGCTTTGCCAGCTCTGTGCTGTTCAGAGAGCTATGAGATGTTTTATAGGGCTAAAAATGACACTTGCTGGTGAGTGGCTGAAATACGTCCCCCTGCACGGCTGTGATGAACCCCTCGTTAGCTGAATCATCAGCTGTGCTGGCCGGCGTGGAGGCTGCTGTGCAGAGGGCAGAGCCGTGTCCAAGGCCACCCCTCAGGGGAACAACTCTTCTTTCAAGTTTTTTTTCCATTCACCAGTTACATCAAGGAAGCTTGAAGGGTTTAATGTTCTTTAAAGGGTTTAATTCCCTCGGCTGATATTTCTGAGCATTACAAACTTCCAGCCTCCCCATCCTGCTTTGTCCTGAGGACTCCCGGGCCAGCTGGAGAAGCCCTGCAGCCATAGGGACAGGGCAGTGGGGCTCTGGGAGTGTCTGTGTGCAGCTCCTCTGCAGGAACAGCTCTGCTTTCCTGGGACCTCACACCCTACTTGCCCACCCATCAGGTGTTGGGCAGGGCTGGATGGACTCCATCCTCCACCAGTGCCATCAGTGAGGACACCAAGGGCCGGAGTTCTGGCTGTCCTTTCCGAGGCTGTGACATTGTCTCTGCGCTGCCTGCTTGGAGAAAACCGCCCCTCCAGGGGTTAACAGCCTCTTCCCCTCACGGCTGGCATGACCCCTGTTTTTCTAGGAACAGTAGAGACTTTATAATCGTCTTGGCAGGATTCTGGAGGAACATATGGCTTTTATTGTTTTTTCTTTTATTTTGGGGGGGTATTTATTTCTATTTGCTGATAAGAAGATAACGTTTCCAGCGGGCAGGGTGCTTCCTGTGCCCGGCAGGAGGGCAGCCTGGTCAGGCTGGAGCAGCTCCAGGATAGGGTAGGGAGGAGACTGGACATGCCAGCGTGGGAAAGAGACTGCCTTGGCCTTGCACAGGAATTTTGGAGATGTTCTTAAGAGCCAGCAAATCCCACTGGTGATGGGGTGCAAAGCAGGGCCTCCTGGATGAGCATGGAAATTCAAAGGAAAGGAGGATGAGGGGCACCAGGCAGGCTGTTGGCTTCAAGGTTAAACGATTTCCTTGGGGCGTGGGATAAAAAAGGGTTTTGGCAGAATTGTCAGGATGCTGGGCGGCAGCGGGCAGAGACGGCTGGAGATGCCCAGTCCTGCTGCCGCCCCGACCCGCTCGGCACTTACAGCAGCGTCCGTCTGCAGCTGGGAATCAACGAGCCCAGTCCAGTTAGCAGGAGCTCCTCCAGAAGCTAATCCGTCTCACCGTCCCTCACATTGCAGACACATTAAAGTAAGAAATATAATCCATGACAATCAATCACCACTGCGTCCTGGCTTTCTCTCCTCTTTATGCAGTGGCATAATGACTTTTCCACTGGTTTCTGGCAAGATAATTGAAATGAAATGGAAAATATTTTCTTACTTGTCATAAAATTTGCTGCCGGTGAAATAAGAGTAACTTTAACTCTTTGTGGCGTAGCTCCCGTCGCCTGTAATTGTCAACTGGGGAAAGAATGCGGTGACAGGGAAAAAACCCAGCCTGTATAAAGTAAAAGCTAGTTTTGAATAATACAAAGATTTTTAAAAGTCCCGTGAATACTTGTGGTCTGAGAAAATGCATTTTGTGAAGTTGCCTGGGTTTTGGGGAGTTGTTAAAAGTTTCAGCGAGTCAAGGGGAGGGGGACAGCTCTGTCTGGGGAAGCAACGCTCTGAAATGCTGTATCGAAGAGTTTTTACTTACTTTTCTGGGCGCTGGGTTCCAGAGGTATTTGACACCAAAAAATATCAGAATAAGAGAAAGGAGCAGCGCGCCGAAGAGCAGTCCACAGAGCTGGTACGTGGGGCAGCTCTTCTTCCGCGGCTTGGCTGCTTCTGCCTATTTAATGACAAACCAGTGATAGCCAGGGTGTGCCGAGGGCTCCAGCAGGGAGGAGGACACGCACGTGTCGGACCATTCTGGCGCCGCGGGGACGCGGGGTGGCAAGGCAAGCCGAGAACTTACGTGCAGAAAGCGGCAGTCCCGGGGGCTGTGCCGAGCCGTGCCGCCCATGGTCTCCGCCGAGTGCGCGGACGGCAGCGCGCTCCGAGGTGGAGCTGGGGAGGCTGCGGCTGCACACGCGGTGGGAGGCTGGGCCACGGCCGCCCCCACCGAGGGGCAGCCAGCTCTGCCCGCAGCCTCCTGGCCCAGGCTCCGGCCGCGGGGGCTGCCACACACCGCCAGGGCCACGCTGCGTGTCCAATCTCCGCTGCTGCCCTGCGCTGCTGCCCGTGTGCCCACGGCTGCAGGTGCCCAGGCTGCCGGTCCCCCCTGGAGCCTGGGGACGGGGACGCTGCTGCG
>VXBT01012723.1:413728-436487 GCA_013400235.1 Oriolus oriolus | reverse complement strand
AGGGGACACGGGCAGGGCAGGGGACACGGGCACGGCAGGGGACACGCGTGTGCAGACACGTGTTGTGTAACCTGGCTGCAGACGTGGGCAGGCTGTGCACGTACGCGCAGCGCGCACACGAGTGCACTGCGTGTGTGGGGTGAAGCCTGAGCTCTCCCCATGGAGAGCACGGCCTTACCCCAAAGTCGGCCTAGCCAGGAATTTCCTGACTGATTTTTTTAATTTTTCTTTTTCTATGTTCAAAAATTTCCATTTGTTGAAATCGTAGCATTTCTTCATGGAAATGAACCCATCTTAAGAAAGGCTTTCAGAAATCCGGCGTGAGGTTTCTAGTCTGAACAGGATGAGGCTCCCTGGTGTAGGAGAGCTGGCATGGACTCTTTTTCCAAGCTGTTTACTCTAATAAAAACCCAAAGTGCATCATGCACTAATTAAAATTGCACTGAAAAAAAGAAAATCCACGTCGAGTTTTGCTCGGGATGAGAAATGGAGAAAGAAATTGGTTTTAGCAGGTCTGGCACTGGCTTTGTGAGCATTGGGATGTTGCTGCCTACAACCTGGGGTAAATCCTGGAGGGACAGAAGTGGAGGTGCTGAATAGTTTGGGAAGAGCACATGTGTGTGCTGGGGGTGTGCCCTGCTGTGTATCTGCTCCCTGCAAAGGGGTTTGGGCTCCCTGGCCCCGGAGCAGCAGGAGCTGCTCACCCCACAGCCCCTCAGCAGTGCCAGGGGTGTGAAACACGCTGAGGAGGGGGTTAATATTTGAGATGGCAATAACAGAAGGGAATCATACTGATGAGGTTATTTGGAGGAGAAAAAAACCCCTTTTAATCGAGAGCAATCGCAGGCAGCCTTTGAAAACATCTGAGAGGTTTTGGAAATCTAAATGCAGCAAATCTGTGCAGACACCAGGTTTGCCTGTCTCCACTTCCCAACAGAAAGTTCCATCTCGGAAGCTTTTGTTATTCACTGGAAACTCAAGTATTTGAAAACATTTTCTTTTCTTGTCAGAATTAGAGTTTCAGAGGAAAAGTCTGGAGCAGCTCTGCTGAAAGATGGTTCTGATTACAGGAAAGAATTACAGCAATGCTGCTAAGCAGACATAATTGATCAGCAGATCTTCACCATATCCCCCACTCAAGGCACAGGAAACACTGCGAACACCACTCAGAAACCAAATTAGGCATTATTATTTTATTACTGTTGTAAGGTAAATGTCAAGCTTTTTAATGGCAATCACTGTAACCCCATCAGGAGCCGGGTGTCTGAATTAGCTGCAAGAGGTGAGAACCTCCCAGGGCTGGGAGTTAATAAAACTCAATAAATATCACAGGTCCCTTCCAGTGCTGGCACGCTGGGGATGGAGAGGCCGGGGTGCGTGGTGGGGCTGTGGGGGATCCTGTGGCTGGGCTGGAGCCTGTGGCCTGCTGATCCTGCAGGAGGGGGCACTGCTGCCCAGGAGGGCTGGGGGGCAGCGGGAGCGAGCACAGGCACTGCGTGCACAGCTGTGGGCACACAGCCCCACGGCCAGCTCAGCCCACAGTGTCCTGGCCCATGCAGGGCAGGGAGCAGGGTGAGAGCCCTCCACACTGCTGCTCTCCATGGAGCTTTACGAATACCCAGCCTTGGATCAGGGTTTGACAGCAGCAAAGCCCTGCGCAGCCCCAGGTGTGCTCCCCTCTGCACCTGCGGCTGTGTTACAGCCACAGCATCCTGACAAGGAGACAGACAGAGGGACAGAAACTGCAGGATGACACTCACCAAAAATGTTGGGGGTTTTTCCCCCCATTCCCAAATGCTCTGGCTCAGACTTCAGGGTTTCAGAGAAAAAAAAAAGAAGTGGTTTTTATGAGAAGACAACAATTTTGGGGGAAAACCCCTTAGCGTCCTTAATATGACAGCCAGGTCCTCTGTATAAAAAGCAGTTCTGATGAAAATCTCCCATCAGTGCCAATGGAGAGGGAACAATCACTAATTTTCCATGAAGCTAATGAGATCGAGAGTATATGACAGGGGAGAATTTAATCTGATGTGAACTGAGGAAGAGAAGCAATACTGATATTAATGTGTGACTAATTGATACCCAGAAGAACATTTGAAATGATTAAAAGGCATTTGATTTTTATACAGGACAATAAGAGGCTCATTGGCTATGACTGGTGCATCCTTTCAGTTTTCTACTCCTTGTTCCAATTTGCCCAGAAAAATCTATCATATCTGCAGCATAGCTTGACTGCTGCATAAAATCTCTGTGCCTGGAAATGTTATACCAAGAAATTCCTCCTGGGCAGCACAAAGGATTGCACACGGTGTGAGCGGGGGTGAGCAGCCTGGCAGAAATAAAATAGGTCCCCAAACCACTAAAAAAGCAGCTCCCCAAAGCAGTGGGGCTTGGGCAGCAACCTCCAGCTGAAACGCCCTCGTGATTAATATCGTGCTCTTTGTTATAATGAAAAACCCATTAAGGTCAGTGGCAGCATCTCTGAGCAGCACTAAATTGGAACGATGGAGACAGTAAAGTTAAAAATGAGCCATAATATTAATGTGGATAGTGAATTAATTGGGCAATTCCAGAGGTAGTAAGTAAATCATATCATTTGCTGTGGGACGTGGTGCCATGCAGCTCTCACGGCTGGCAGTGGTGACACCTGCTCCTGGATGGAGCCAGAGGAGCAACACAGAGCCCCAGCACCGAGGGACCCCACTGTGCCACCTCCACTCCTGCCCTTCTCCTTGTGTGCCACTGGGAGATCTCTCGGTAGGGAAAATGCCTCTTGCTTTGCTCTTTTTGGTGCTTCAGCCCCCAGCATGTCCAGAATGCTGACTGACAGCATGGCTGAGGTGCTGCATCCCTGCTCCAAGGTGCTTCTCCCTCAGCCTCAGCTCTGTAGTCTGTATCCCTTTGCAGCTGCACCCACAAAGTTTTACCAGACTGCTGGCAGGCTTATGGAATGGCTGTTCCCCTCGTTTGGGTGGCTCTCTCAGGAAAGGCTTCCTCACCCCCAGGAGATGGGCAGGACCCCCAGACAGCCTTTGACTCTCTCCTGCTGCTATTGTGCCTTGTGCTGGGATGAACCGTGGGGGCTGAGCGGGGGGATTTGTACCATGGAGAAGCATTTGCACCATGTGGCTCAGGCTGACGGCTCCCTCTCCACTTCCAGCATTATGGACAGCAAACAGAGAAAGGGAAAAATCACATACAAAAGAAAGTTGCTCATTAGCCAGTGCCTGATTACCCAGAACTGTCTTTGCTTCAAGCCGTCCAATTTTCAGTAACATTTGCCAGATGAGAGGACGTGTACCTCCTCTTATCAACCAGCCGCACACGGCCTCAGCCGAAGGTTTCTGTAAGGGAGGTTTCAGTAATTGGCCTCTTCATCATTCATTGTTTATCTTAAGTTCACATCGTCGTAGGGAACTCCAGAGACATCCTTGATTCAAGTTAAGAAACTTAATCATTATGATAAAACTGCTCAGGGAGCTGGAGTTCATGCTGGAGACGCACGTGGCCATGTGGCACTCCAGCAGCTGCTACTCACAGCAAATTACTCAAAACTGACAAAGCTTTGGGAGAGAACAGAAAAAGATAAATTTTGGTGGCCGTTCTGACGGAGGCGCTCAGAAAGTTATTACGGCAGACACGCGCTTCCCTTGCTCACAGCCCATGAAAAATCCCGCTCTGAGCTCCGGGGACAGCTGCCTCATCGCTGCTCTTGCAACTCCCTCGTCAACAGAAGTTATTAACAGCACCGGAGAATTTTATCCAAATGCCAGTTTCATCTTGATAAATAACAATTTCATGTCTCTGTTCTACCAGATGACTACACAGTTTTATTTCAAACACTTAACTTCTTCCGAAATGCTTCCCCATGCACGAGGCTTAGCTCAGCTACGGAATGTGCGCTGAGCAGTTTTTATTTTCACCAGGCTTTGAATACCTGTATTGCAAAGACCAAACCCATAATCCTGCACCATTGTAAGTCACTTTTCCCAATAAAGAGCTGCTTCCTACTGGGAGAGCTAAAATGTAATTGAAAGCTATGTGTGTGTTGGTGTCACACTGAAATGCCTTTCATTAAAAATAGTTTTGAGGGTTGTTAAGGAACAGTCTGCAGCTCCTCTGGGATGTGCAAGAAGGGAAAGCAAGAAGGGCACAACCTGGGGACGATGGGTTCACGTCTCCCCCTGCCCTGCAGCGATCTCGCCCCTGTCACCCATCACCCAAAACCACCACAGGGTTATTGGGTTCCCTGCTCACGGCAGCAGACGGATGCTCGGAGCGATGCCAACGCTCTGCTGGCAGCAGTTAATTGCCAGCCTGCTTCATTAGGAGCAGGCAGTTTTGTGATGACTGTGTCTGAGGGAAGGAGGTGGGTGAGGCCGGCCTGGCTGCTCGGAGAGGTGCAGGTGTGGTGCTGCAGGCGTGGGGCTGCAGTGCAGGATGCAGGGATGCTCTGGGTACCAGCAATAAACTCATCAGCACGTGCAGAGGCACCAGGGTCCCGTCTGAGGAACTGCCAGGTCCGCACCTCACCTCAGCTGAGAACTTGGCAGTGGGAAACCTACAGGGAGAAGAAAAAAATTGGTGAAAGGGACTTCATTGCACTGGAATTGTGTGAAGAGAATAACCAGCATTTTATCACTGCTTAGCAAACCCAAAGTATTTAATATTAACACATTGAACATTTCCTACTGAATCAGTGCAGTACCACAGTGTCTCCTGCCTTATTTTGCTGTCACCTGATACATGCATTAATGTTGTTTACTTACTAGAGCAAGTAAAGAAAGAGTTGAGGTTACTCCCACGTGCTACTAATCAAGAAAGGATCCATTAAACTGAAGAATTTTAGAGCAGTTAATTTTTCTTTGATTGTCATTAAATCTCCCATTGATGGCCTTTACCATTAATTGCCCAGTGACGATGCAAACAACATTTTCCCTTGTCCTTTGAGACCACATGCAGCTGCAGCCCAGCGATGGGAGCACGAATTCTCAGGTCTCCTGCGTGCACCGAGGTTCCTGGGGAGATTCTGAGGCTCAGGAGATGAGGGTTTGCCTGGTTTTCTTAGTGATGTCTCCATGCAGCCTCACCTGTTTCCCTGTGCCTCCAGCTCTGCTGCTGCCTCTTTCCCAGCTCTCACATGTACAGTCAAGCTGTTCACAGCCCCAGGGCCCTTTTGGAAAAAAGCAGCTATTTTAAAAATCAATAAAATAAATAAAACGAACCAAAGTCAGCAGGATTGCCCACGTCTGCCTCAAAGAGAAAAAAGTGGTGGAAGGCTGTGTAACCCCTTGAGTTTTGGGGCTCATCAGCTGATGCTGGCTCCCCTCTGGATGCCCCCTGGCAGCTGGGGGGCCCTGGGGGTGCCCAGACTGGGGGGCACTCCTGGCAGCCGTGCTTCCTCCTGGGGCATGAGGTGTTCCCAGTGAGCAAAGGTGGTTGGAGCCAACGCTGCCCAGCTGTGTGGGAGGGTACACAGGGGATGGGGCGGCTGGGGGGGGTGTTGGGCTGTGCCCTTGGCTGGCAGAGCGGGGCTGCAGAGCTCCCAGCAGCGAGGTGTGCTGAGAGCTGAGGATCAGCAAGATGAAATATAGACCACAAAGGTAGGAAGGAGAGGTGGGAGGAGGTTCTGGTGCGTGCAGGGCGGGTGGGAGCTGTGGGTCAGGGCAGCGAGGTGGCACCTGCACCAGGCTGGGCTGTGTGCCCACGGGCCAGGGAAGGGAGAGAATGGTCTCCTCCTCCTCCTGCTCTGCTTTGCCTCCTCCTCAGCCATGTGTGATGGCAGATGGGCTGCCAAGGGGCTGCAGAGGGGACATGATGAACATATTGGTGCTGCTGTACCGTGGCACACGCTGCCAGGGCAGGCTGGCTGCTGGGGCCGTGGGCACGGCGCTGCTGCTGGGCTGTCCCTGCCCAGCTCTGGGGGCATCCACCCCCAGAGCCTGCTGCAGGGGACTGGTGTCAGGCCAGAGGGCTCCCAGTGCTCCTGGCTGTGGGACAGGGAGATGCTGAGGGCTGTTCCAGGAGCTGGGGTCCCGCTGTGACTGGGGGTGTTGTTGGAGCCTGGGTGACTCCGCTCTTGAGTCCCAGGGCACCGGCCCTGGGTGAGGGTCTCCTAGCCCCCGTGCTGGGGTCTGTAGGAGGGCTGGCTTGAACCCCTGTGGTGCTGGGCCCCATCCTGTGCCCCAGGAGCTCCTTCCCCGCAGCCGGGCTGCC
Source organism: Oriolus oriolus (assembly GCA_013400235.1). Taxonomy (NCBI): domain Eukaryota; kingdom Metazoa; phylum Chordata; class Aves; order Passeriformes; family Corvidae; genus Oriolus; species Oriolus oriolus. The sequence goes on along the minus strand of VXBT01012723.1, from coordinate 430,271 downwards.
TGCAGCTGCGCCCTTGCCTTGTTGCAGTGAGTCTTTGCCTTTGGGATCGCACTCGTCACCCACTTCTGCTGTGTGTGGTGTGTCTGCCCTCACCCTGCACCCCCAAGGGGCTGCTCTGGGGGGTCAGCTCGCTGTCACAGCCCGGCTGTGCCTCACAAAGCCCCCCTGCAGCACAAACCCCGAGGAGACAGCCCCTGTGCCTCTGGAGCCGTCTGGGAATGCAGAGAGCATCTGCAGTGCCCTCTCTCAGATAACACCTCCCTCTTGCCTCTCTCATTTTTTCCTTGACATTAAGGCTTGAAGCTCCATCTCACTCTCTTTCTCATCTACTGCTCTGCTCTCCCCTCGCTATACCTGGCAGGTTCTTTTTTTTCCTCCCTCCCTGCCAAGGTGCTTCCCTTCTGCTGGATTTTTCTCCCTGCCGTAGCTTTGTTCCCACTCTCCCTCCTGGCTCCTGCTGCCTCCTCCTTGCTCTTTCCCTCTCTGTGCCACCTGCTGTGATCTTCTCTTCCCTTTGCACCTCCAGCATCTCTCCTGCTCCCTGGTTCTGCCACCCCTGGCACTGGGGTCTGCACCCTGGGTCTGTCCCTGGTGATGTCTTGGCTGGGATGTGGAAATTCCCAGGAGAATCTTCTTTACTTTGCTGTCACCTACAGTGATTGGTTTCTACCTTTTTACAATTTTTTTTGCCCTGTGAGAAACTGCTTGCTAAAGAAAGAACATTTTTCTTGCTTACTGGGAGTTCCTGTTTGTCATTTTTATAAATCAGTGTTTATTGGCCTAATTATTGTAAATGCAGAGCCCAATAAAGGTGACTGTGATTGCAATATCTGATAATGAATTTTATAACAAACCTGCTGAGCCTGAAAGCTGCCAGCAGGAAAGACATTATGTCAGGTTAATGACAGAGAGGAGAAATCCTCCTTGCTAAGCTTTTTTCTAAAGCACGAAGGATCTCTGCTGGAGGGTGCTGAGGGTCCTGCTGGGCTGGAGTGCCTCAGGCTGGCGGGGTCTGACCCTCCAATGCTGCATCCCAAAGCTTTTGGGGCTCCTCAGCTGCTCCCCTGAGGGGGGGATGCTTTGGGCATGCAGGATGCAGGGCTGTGAGGAGGTTCAGACCCTGCTCTGGGTGTGCAGGTTTCAGACACCCAGAGGTGCTTGTGCCTCTGCTCCCACTCCCCCATCTGATTTAATCCCACCATGCAGATGCCGAACACGAGGCACAGGGAAAGCAGCTTAAATAGCACCTAAAGCTAGCTCAACTCCAGCTCTGCAAATAGATTAATTTAAAAAAATCAATTTTGCCCTGCAGGGGTGGGTTATCCCTAGAGGTGCTGGTGCCTGCTCTAACCTCACGCCCTTATGGGTGCCCTGAGGGGGTCAGAATCCCCTCCCTGTCAGTGTGGGCAGCAGCTCCGCTGCCTTTACTCGGCCGTGCGAGCGGCTGCCCCTCTGCCCCCCAGCCCCTTCCTGCCCTGGTGTCTGTGGAGGAGCTGTGGGTGAGGAGCTGTTCCAGGGAGGTGTGCTGCTGCTCCTGCCATGGCCTGGTCGGGGGGGGATCCGTGGGCTCCCCGAGGGGTGCCGGCACAGCCCGGGGGGATGGTGCTGCACCTGCTCTGGGCCCAGCCCGAGCTGCAGCGAGGAGCTGGGGCTGTGCTGTGTGTGCTGCCTGCCCTGGGGGCCCCAGGCTCGGGCTGTGTCTCAGGATGGTCCCAGGCAGAGCCAGTGTCTGCTCCCAGGGCACGGCTCCTTCCCAGAGCCGGGGCCTGGATCTGCCCTTCCGAGCTACAGGTGTTGGGCCCGGGGCTCTCGGTCCGTGCACGGCAGCTGCTGGCTCTGTCTGATCCCAGAGCTGGCTCTGGCCTGCTGCAGGAGCAGGGGTGGCTTTCTAGACCTAGATTAGACCCAGAATCTGATCAGAGAGGCTTCATGAAACCTGGGCTTGGAGCGTTTGATTTAATTCACTCGCCCGCAGCAGGAATTGAATGCAAAAGGGAAAGAATAAAGACTACAAGAGAACATGTTTTCTCTTAAATAATGCAGAGGAACACGGTGGAGGAGGATGTACAGATGCGATGTAGTCCTTTGCCCCTGTGTTATTTGCTGCCAGTCACTGGTGCACCCCAGCTGTGTCTCGGGGGACCAGGGGAATTGTTTGCCCTCTGCAGCTTGTGATGCCCACACGGAGCCTCCTCTCCCAAACTGTCAGCAAGGGGCTGGGGCTGCTTCCTTTGTATCTCTAATATTTGGTTGGCAGCCGCTGTGTTTGATGCGACTCAATGCGAGAGCAAATTGGATTAACTGAAACATATTTACTGGGATAAGCAGGGGAAAAAAAGCCTGCACAGGGGTTGTTTGCAGAAACTGGTGTCTGCAGATGTGCCTGAACCCTCCCAGCACCTGACAAAGCAAGACCCCGGGGTGGAAAAGGAAAATTGGGGCAGAGGGGGGTTGAGAGGGCCACAAAGTGGGTGACCCATCAGGGTCTGCCTGGCAGCAGCGTGACCCAGCAGTTCATTGGTGTCACCCACCACACTTGTGAAAATGCTCGTCTTCAGCAGGTAACCCTTTCAATAGCGCAGTCAGTAGGAGCAGGACAGGGATACCTTAGGAGGTGTTTGCTTGGATAGTTAAAAACCAAGCACTAGACTCATTGCACAGAACAAATCAAGTTGGGTTCAGTGCTCCTGATCAGGGTAACTTGTCTCTGCGCCTGGGAATGAGCCTCCCTTGCGCAGGAGGGGGCAAGGCAGAGGAAAGATGCAGACAGAAGAAGTCCTTGCTGCTGGAGGCAAAAGGTTGGGGCGGAAGGCTGGTGCATGTAGTTTCCCTGCCTGGTGCTCAGCTTGCTGCCAGGAGCATTGCCAGGGCAATGCCTTGCCCTGCTCCCCACTCAGCCCACAGAGCACGATTATTTCATTAATCTCATGTCATCTCCTCCTCGGCTGATCCAGCTGCAATATTGCAGAAATAACTCCCCACCGCTCCCTGAGGAGAAGCAGACTTCAGAGGCCAGGAGAGCCCTTCCCTCTCCTCCCTGCTTGCTGTGGGCCCCAGAGCTGCCAGACGGTTTGAAAGTCTTTGATTCCTTCAACTCCTACAGTCAGGGATGCATAAAAAGCAGCTGACACAAAAAAAACCCCCCAACCAGTTATTATAACCATCAAACCCTTCAAAATCCCAGGGGAACTTAGCAAGGTCTAGATGAAGTCACGTCGCTGTCCCAGGCACCAGAGCATCACCTGGCATCGGCAGACGCTGTCAGGCAGCGGTGCTGGGGGTCATCCCCGCTCTCTCTGGACCCAGCTTCATCCTGTGCCCCGCTGCCTCCTCCCCAGCCTCACCCCCTGGGCCTCACGCTGCCCCTCTGTGTGTGCTGTCCCTCTGGCTCGCGTGGGAGCACTCCTGGGCTGCTGGCTGGTGGAGGCTCGCTAGCTGCAGATAAACGAGGAGCCAGGTGAACCCTTACTCCAGCTCTTAAAATACTGTTTTAATGCATAATATATGTCCAGGAGTAAATCTCTGTTTCTGTTTGAACGCGGGGAGGAGTGCACTGCTGAATTTTAAGTGCGTTATCGCAGAAAACAATGACGGTGCTGAGTGAGTGACATGTCAAATGAACGTGGCAAGGGGAGCAGGGCTGGCATCGCCAACCCTCGTGCCAGGGCAGCCTCTGTCATTTGCACGGGGGGAGTTTTTCCCAAGCATAGTAGTGACAAATTGTATGATCAATATGGAGGCTGACTGTGGTCTAATCTTGCTTAGCCCCAGTAAGCCCGGGATTGATCCAGATCTAATCTTGCTTATCCTGGACAAACCCAGGAGCAGATCCAGATCCTAAGGTAATGCATCCTATGCAAATCCAGAGCGGCTCTATCGATTTGCTGGCGTGGTCGCTCTGCTTTGGGCTCGCTGCAGAGCAGTTTATCGGCATTATCTGCCCCTTGATGTGTAATGCAATCAGAGCAGTTGATGAATCTTGATGAATCTTGATTAACTGTTGGCAGTGAGTGTCAGCAGCTCTGGCTGCAGGACCGTGGTGCCTGCTCCAGCTGCGAGGCCCCGGCACTTCCCACGTAACTGCGGCACAATAGAGGGAGGAGGTGAAGTGCTGGCTGGGAACCAGGGCACCCCCTGTTCCCGTTTCACCTGAGCTGAGGGAGATTTTCTTTGCTGTGAAAGGTGGCCATGGAGCCATGGATGCCTGCAAGAGGTGCAGTCTGTGTCAGTGAGGCTCCTGCTCCCACCTAGAGTGCTCCTTGGCCTCCTCTTTGGCCCCGGAGGGTTCCACCTGCAACCTGAGTGAGCAGAAGGGTTGTGACAGCTGATGGTGCCCTCTTTGCTGCACTGCCCTGCAAAGGCTGGGGCCTGCAGCCCATGCAGTGAGCTCCAGCACACACAGGGCTGCTGCTCCTGTGATCCAAGGTGCTGCTGTTTCAAGGCCTTCCTGCAATTCTAATAACTTCAGGAAGGAAGAAAAAAAAAGAAAGTAATTACCTTCTGGGGTGGAATTTCTCCAGCCTTTACTCAGCCCACTGGGGAATTTGTCAGGAACATGGACTGTGGTTTTGTTCAGTGATTCCTGAGTTATACCAGCACAGGGAAAATGGCATGTCTTGCAGCTTGATGTTTTTGTGATGTCTTTCTTTGCTCTCAGGTTTGAAAGAAAAATACCAGACCCAAAAAAAAATCATCTCTCTTCAAAACGTAAAACTTGCCCTTAGCTTAATTCAGTGGAGACTTGAGCAGCTGCTCCTGCATCTCAGAGAAAAAAGGCCTTGTGCTATTAACATGTCTAAAGAAATTGGATGTAGAAATATGAAGGTCCCTCGTCTTTTAAGAGCTGCACTCCCTGCCTCCGGCTCCTGCCTGAGTGGTGCGGCACTGTGGGATGCAGATAGGTCTCAGGAGCTGACCCTGCTGGGCGGAAAGGGGGATTGTTGTACCCCAGCACTTTGAGGAGAGGTGCCAGGAGGTGATGAGGGGCTCTCTTCCATCCCACAGCTTTTGCAGCCCCATGCCAGGTGTGTTGTCAGAAGCTGTGGGACTGAATCCTGGGGGCTTGGTGCCAGAGCTGAGCTACAGCTGTGTCTGCAGCCTGCACCCACATTTTTCAGAGTGCTTTGATCTGAAAAGTGCTTTAGCAGTGTAAATATAACCTAGAAGGTTCTCAAACGCCGCAGAAATGTTCTCCAAGAAAATATGTTGCCTTTCCCCTTCCTTTCCCTTGAACGGGAAATAATTCCAAATTCATCCAAATGTGCTTTTCTAATCAAAGGGGCCACTTTGTGCTTCTGAATCCAAGGGGAGGGGATCGGAACACGAATAAAACAAAACTCCTTCTCAGCGCTGCGTTTGTGAGATCGATCTCCCGTGGCTAAATCCATCTGTGTTTCTCCTTTGGCGGGAGCGGGAGGATCTTCCCTCTGCAGCTGGGCACTTCACTTCAGAGGCTGAGCTGGTGCACAGGGAGGAGGCAGAAGTGCTGGAGTAGCCCAGGTTTCTATGGCACTGTGCAGCAGCCGCTCTCCTTATCTTTCTAACTTGATCGGGAGAAATTGCTTTTGTCAATTTTAATTTCAGCTGAGCTGAGCAGGATAAACAAAGGGAGGTTCAGGAGAAGCAGATGGTTTGTCACAGAGCACAGAGCAGTCAGGAAGACTCTGCAGCTTTTTATAGCGTATAATGGCCTTTCCTTACATCTAGTTATCCATCACCATGTAATTCCCAAAATAAACTGGGATTGTGCAATGTATGTGAAGCAACCCAAATGTCACAGCAGGTCTGGAATATTCAGCCTGCAGGAGTTTTGGCAGTGGCTGGGAGCATTCACACAAAACCCTTTTGCTGGTCGGTGTCAGCTCTTTGTTTGGAAGCTCCCTGTGGTGGCTGCTCGTCCCTCAGCTGGGGCAGGGCAGCTCTGCTGAGTCTGGTGAGACCTGCTGCGGTTTGGGAGATGTGGCAGTGGCACCAATGGTTCTTGGTGTAACCGGGATTAACAAGGGGTTTGTGTCTTACCCCACAGTTCTCTCTCCTGATCACACCAGCCAGGGGCACCTCAGACCTCCTGGCCCAGGTCAGGGACGGCTGAAGCAGCAGGGGAAGGAGACATCTCCTGGCCCTGCTCTGCCTTTCCTTGCCTGTGCGGTAGCCTCGCATTCACGGAGCTGTCATCCATGCAGGAATTGTTGTGAGGGTGGAGAATGCATTCTTGACCTTCTGCCTGGGCCTGGGTGCTCCCACCACAGGGAACATTTGGGTCATGGGGTGTCCCCTCTTGCCCTGTGGCACAGGCAGGGCTGGCAGGAGGCTGCCTGTGGCCAAGCTGCTCCGAAGCTGCTGCCGTGACACCGTGCCCAAACCAGCTGGGGAGCCGTGATCTTTCCCAGAGCTGGTGCTCTCAGGTTGTGACGCAGATCGGTGGATATTTGTTTCAATAAGAACCATGCTGGTGTTTGCAAACCCTTTTAAATTGCTCTCAGCAAGCGCTGCTGCGTCTGGAGCAAAGTCTGCTTGCAGCAAAGCCTGCGGAAGAGGAGGTCTGGGGGGCGGCGGTAGGAGCCTGAATCCTTGCCAGGTTTCCATCCCGCAGAGCGTGTCGGGGCTGGAGCAGGGACGTGCTGTGGCTGCTGCCTGCCTTGGAACGACGGGCAAGCTGTCCCTGCTCCAGAACATCCCCATTAAAGCATCCCTGTGCAATTTCAAATAATGAGCAAATATGAAGAAAATCAAAGGATGTTTGAACTTCATTAATGAACAGAAAGAGGGCTAAATGTTTCCAATAAACTGTTTGCTGCAAATTTGCTGAGTACCTAAACCAGCTCTGCCCGTTCCAGCTCAGGTTCTGCAGCGCCCAAAGCCATGGAAATCTCGGCGCTGGGATGACAGGAGCAGCCGGAGCCCGCTGGGCAGAGCTGCTGGTGGTGGCAGTGGTTTCTGGAGATAGGGCTCTTAGCCACAATCCCGGGAGAGTGTTCCGCTTCCAGGTGCGGGCAGGAGCATCCCCTCGGGGAGGGCAGCAGGGGACAGCCGCTCGTGCTGCTGGCCTCTGCAGCAGCCAGGGAAGGGAAGGCACCATCCTGGGCTTGGGAGAATACAGAGTTTAAAGGAGGCTCCCTGAGGGGTGGGGAACCAGCTCGCATTAAAGAGGACGGTCCCCATGGCATTTGTGTGCACTGCAAAAGACCTAATTAGCGTTTATTTGCTTTAATTAGCTGTTGACAGGAGGCCGAGCAGGGGTGTCGCGGGCGGTGTGCGGCCCACCCGAGCGCCCGGCGGTGCGGCAGAGCTGGGACACCCCGCCCGCAGCCGCGGCCAGCTCTGCTTGCGAAGGCGGAATCTCAGCGAGCTGTGTTTTCATTCTTCAGGGCTGGAAATCTGATCTTGGTCACGGGCTGGCTGCTCAGGCCTTCCCCGGTGGACAGACGGGTGGGGAAGGACAGCTGAGCCCCCTAACAGCGGCTCGGGGTGCCGTGCGGGGGCTGCGCGGGTCTGACCCCGCCGGTGGCTGTCTCCGCTGGGACCCTCCGCTGCCACCCCGTGCCATCCCTGGCTCCACAGCGCCGACAGCTGATTAGCTCGCTAATTAAAGTAAATAATGATGACAGGGCAGGAGTATGCGTTAGATGCCTACCACGAAGGGCGCGTTTCACGTAGTGTATCGCGTAACTCTGACGCAGGGTCTGGTGTAATTGCTGCTTTTCCCTTTGATCGTGGTGCCTGCCTTAACTTTAATGGTTCTTTGTTCCCTGGCTGCGGGAGAGCTCGGTGCCCCGAGTGCCAGTGCCAGGAGGGTCCTGCATGCTGTGTGGAGAACCAGGGAATCACGGAAAAGCTTGGGCTGGAAACCAAAGGCCATGGGCAGGGACACCTTCCAGTGGACGATTTTGCCCACAGGCACTTCCAACCAGGTCTTGGACGCTTCCAGGGATGGGGCATCCACAGCCTCTCTGGGCAACCTGTGCCAGGGCCTCCCCACCCTCTAAGTAAATAAGTTCTTCCTTGCATCCAGTCTAAACCTTTCCTCCTAGTTTAACACCATTTCCTCTTGTCTCAGGGAAGAGAAGTGTCAGGAGGATGAACAGGGAGAGCTGTGGGCAGTGGCTTTCTCTGGGATCCTGCAGAGTTCCCCATTGGTCCCAAGCCAGGGTCTGTGGCCCCAGTTATGCCCAGTGCCTGGGTGTCTGTCCCCTGGCTGCTGCCCCTCTCTGCTCCTTCACTAGAGCTGGGGTGGTGGCAGGGATGTCTCCTTGCTCCTCCTGGCTGGCTGGCTCCAAGTGGCACTCCTGAGTGCGTCACATCTTGGAGCAGGTCTTGCTTTAAAGGCAGCCCCTCCATCGGGGGGGTGCTGTCCCTCCCCAGGTGCCACCCTCGCTTTCAGGGGTGACTCATGTCTGCAGAAATACAAAATCTCCCCAAATGCCCTCAAACAGGAGACAAGTCTCTCGGTCTTGTTTACATCACCTGTAAACAAGATGAACCCCGGGAACAGATGCACCTTTTACTGTTAATAGACTAAAATTATAGATGATCACAAAATAACAGTGTACTGAATACTTAGCTGATGTAAATTACTTTTTCCTCTATTTCCTTCCATTAGCCACCAACCATCTACCCCAGGCAGAGCTCTGTCCCAGAGAAACACCCAAGCTGGATGTGGAGCAGCAGGCTGGGTAAGTGCTGGGTAAGATAGCACTGCTGATGGACTGAGATGAGATGAAGTGTGAAAATCAGAGGGACTGGGAGATGGAAGATGCTACCTGTCATATTATCTCTATTTCTTGGAAAAAAAGTCAAGAAGCTGTTTCTGTCTGATTTGTGGTCTTCTGCTCAGGGTATTGCTTGCTCCAGGACAGAATTTGGCCTGCAGAGCAGTGAGGAAAGTTTGCAGCATTGGCAACAACACTGTGTGATTCAGGAGGAAGCCCTTAAACAAGATTATTACTCATTTTACCAGGCACAGCTATCCATTATGGTTAATAAAACACTGCATAAGTGATTCTCAGCCTGATCCAAACAATATATCTTGTGGCCCAGCTGGGCTCACTTTTATCCTGAGCCTCACAATCAGGATATGTTGGCATCAGCAAACACTGAGAGATTGGTACCTGATGGCACGGACAGCCAAGATCTGCCTCTTCCTGTCCAAAGGGATGAGTGATATGAGATGCTGGATGGGTACTGCTGCCACCTCCCTACCCCGTCCTTCTCTGAAGGACAGGGTCCATGTTGGCTGTAGTGGCATGTTGTCCCAGGGTTCTGGGGAGAAGGAAGGTCCTCCCCTGGCTGGGCACCCTGTACCCCTGCTCCAGGGCAGGTGGGTGGCCTCTCCAGGGACCGTGCCTTGTGCTTTTGCCCTGCTGGAGCTGCAGCTGCTGTTTTGGATGCCCAGATGGGGATGTCTCATCATCCCAGAGCAAGTGAGTTCTGCAGGCTGGGGAGGAAGACCAGCCTGGGCAGTAGAAGAAAGGCTTGGTCACGGCACTCCTGCTGGGAATGAGGCCCAGGAGCTTGTTGTGGAGGAGCACCTGGTGCAGGGATGGTGACAAGGCTGCCTCCACCTGCCTGTGCTGCTCAGCAGCCTGTGCTGCAGGAGGACAGAGCCAGCAGCCCTGCCTGCGCACTGCCCTTTGCATCCAGCATTCCACCTGTTCTGCCAGGCGCTGGGAACAGCTCGAGGAGTGCTGGGGCAGCGGCTGGTCCCTGCCAGGATGCTGTTACCCCACAAATAAGGAGCAAGCCCTTGCTCTGCAGCGTGCTGGTGGCTGGCTGGGGGGCTCTGCTCCAGGCCATCCATCTGGTATCCTTTTGAGACACTGTACTCATTTTTTCCACCATGCCAAAACAAATCCTTGCAGACCATTAATCACTGGCTTGGAGCAGCATCCACCCAGGTTCAGTTGTGATAAGATATGCCAGCCCTTGTCTGACATCGTGTAGCCATTTCAAGAGGACATAATTACAGCAATTGTTAGGCATTTTTCTAGCTTTTTCTGCCTTCTCTCACAGGTAATGTTATGTGACGAATCACTTTCCCTGACATCCCCAGCTCAGCTCAAACACCACTGCTCGCCCAGCTGTGCCGCGGCGCAGGAACATCAGGCTCACTGCAGACAGCGCAGGTGGGGAGCCATAATGTGTGAATCTCACTTTGGTGGGTGAAAATGACCCACGTGGCAACGCTGGGGGAGAGCTGGGGCTTTGATGGGTGCATTCTGCAGCTCCCCTGCATCAGCCGCCGCAGAGGTGGCGGGGGATGCCGGGGAGGAGGGCAGTGCCGATCGCCGGGTGTGGGGTACGGGCAGGCAGCGTTGAGATGCCGAAGTGCGGAATGCTGTGAAGTCACAACCAGCAAGGGACCAGAGCCAGATTCCCTGATGTGGGCACCTTGATGGGATGGAGCTGGAGCCTGGTCTCAGCAACACGGCTGCTTCTCAGCTGGTGTTGGATCTCCATCGGCAGCTCCGGAGCCCGGACAAATTGCACCAGCTCAGGAATGCTGCCGAAATCCCCCAGCTGACGTTCAGTGCTGCAGCAGGAGGCTGTATATCCCAGAAATGTGTCCTGCCTGTTGGCGTGCTGGGTGGGAGGCTTGTGGCTCAGGGGTAAAGGCAGATGAATGTCTGGGAGCTGTCAACATTCTGCCAGTGCCAGGTATCCAGTTTTTGCTGGAAGATGGAAGAGTTGCAGTGTTTCTGACCCCTTGCACGGGGTCAGCAGCAGACTAAGCAGCATGCAGGAATAAAGGGGGAGAAAAGTAGAAAGAGAAATGCAGAACAAGGGATTTAGCCCTGTTCATGACTGTTTTGAAAGATGGGATGGGTGTTGCAGAGCTGGCTGTGCAGAGCTGGCTGAGCTCTCTGCGTTATCTGTGGAGCCGTTCAGACTCAGACACTGCACTGCTCCGTTTCACTAAATCACTGTCTTTCCCCAGGTGTCTTTATCCCCGACCTTCACAATCTGTTTGTCCATGCGGGGACCTGGAGCCTGAATTAAGATGTGCTATTTGTAAGCAGGGCAGAAGGAGCAGAGATTGTCCCATCACCTGGGATAACCTTCCCCAGCAGGCGGGTCTCCTGCAGAGAGAGGTTTGCTTGCCTCTTAATTCATCCGTGGCATCGCTGCCTTGTAAAGCCTGGGGCCGTCTGTTGCTCACCTGCGAGGGGACAGCACGCGGGCTCTGCGCCGCGGGCAGGCGGCCAGCGCCGTGCGGAGGGCAGGTCCGGCACCGAACCGTCCGTGCGCTGCTCCCCTCAGCCCCTGCACGTGCCAATGTCACACGTTCCAATCTCCTTGTGCTTCATTTCCCACCCTCCCTCTTCTCTCCTCCTCGCTTTTAATCTTTGCTTAACTTGTTGTGCAGGCAATTGCAGGGCATTTAGCGCACGGTGATGTGTGTTTGGGGCCTGAGCTGGAAACGCGGCTCATTATCTGGAGTGGGTAATATTAAGCACTTTTCTCTGTTGGCCATTTGATCACAAGGTTATCCTGTTTGATGGTTTTATACCCTGGAATTGATTGCATGGGAAATATTTAGCCAGCATGGCTGGAATGTGTGTCTCCCCACGGGCTGCCAGGTGCAGGTGAGCTACTGCACTGCGGGGAGCCACTCAGGGGGTGATCAGCAGCCCTCTTCAGACCTTCAGGTCATCTTTTCTTGCAGGATATGGGATTAAATCAAGCAAGCTGCACAGTGTTTTGGTGTGATCCTGCAGCAGCCAGCGGGACACAGCCCAGTGAGGTGGGGAAAAGGCTGCATCACTTACTGCAGTCCCCTGAATTGTGCAGCATTTTTTGCTTCACGTCTCAGGTCCAGGGAGACCTTAGAGAACCTTCCAGTACCTAAAGGGGATAAAGGAGAGCTGGAGAGGGGTTTGGACAAGGGCATGGAATGACAGAGCAAGGGGCAATGGCTTCACACTGACAGAGGATAGACTTAGGTTAGATATTAGAAAGAAATTGCTCCCTGTGAGGGAGGTGAGGCCCTGGCACAGGGCACCCAGAGAAGCTGTGGCTGCCCGTTCCTGTGAGTGTTCAAGGACAGCTTGGACAGGGCTTGGAGCAACCTGGGATAGTGGAAGGTGTCCCTGGCCGTGGGGGTTTTGGAACGAGATGATCCTTCAGGTGCCTTCCAGCCCACACCGTTCTGTGGTACTGGCTGCCCTTGCCTTGCTCTTGCCCCGCACAGGCTGCTGAGAGGCAGCCGCTCCCCAGCTCCTCGCTGTGCCCTGTGCTGCTCCTGTTCACACAGGATGTGCCTGCCTGGCTCCTCAGGTACCTTCAGAAAGCACCATCTGATTATTCCCCCCCTTTCCCCATGTTGTGCTGCCAGGCAGGCTGTGTAAATTGGGAGTGGGTCCAGCGGGCTTCCTCTGGATGGACACCAGTGTTGGAGCAGAGAATTAGCCCTGCACCTGTCACTTTTTTAATATAGGCTTTAAATCTGATTATGACTGCCTGTCTGGCTCTGCATTATGTACTTCATGATTATTCAGCATTATGTAATCTTTGATAGAAGATGCTGCATCAGTAAAAGTGAATTAAACTATTGAGTGATAGAAGTTTATCGAATTCCTCAGAGTGATGTTGTCCTCTCTTTGGCACTTTAACCTCTTCAGTGGAAGGAGTGTGCCAGACACTGCCCTTGCTAACAGCCAGGAAACCCTGCTGACTTGGGTGGAATTGCAGGAGTACAAATAAAGTTAGATTTCAGCTTAGAAAGACAGTTTTTTATAGTCTAAAGACTCAATATTTTACAGCAGCGGTCTCTTATCTGCATTATGTGCAAGCTGCTAACAGAGTTACACAGACAGATGTCTGCAAGTCCTGAAGATGTTCAATAAAGTTTGGCTCTCAGAGGGCTGATGGGCAGAGCTGGCCAAGACCTCCTCACTCCAAACCCTCTTGAGAATGGGCACTGAATTCCTGTGAGATGAAAGAGAAAAAAAGTGTTTAAATCTAAGCTGAATACTTTGTCTTATTTTCCAAACACCCCCCCTAAACAGAAAAACTTGTATTTTTCTCAGTTTAGGGCTTCCCCTTCTCATCACACAGATGTTTCATGGCTGAATGGTGTAGGGATTTTGCTCTGAGTTTTCCTATTTCTTCATTTCCTTTTTCTATGCTACAGGTTTTTTCTTTTTCTTCTTCACTGTGATATTAGAAACATTGCTAGGGGAAGAAAAAGCACAAACCTAAACTGTAACTCCTGACACCAGATGCTTTGAAAAGCTTTCAAGTTGTGCAGAACTGGATAAGCAAAGAAAGGAAAAAATAAACCTACATCATTTATTTTACTTCACCTAGTAGCTAAAAGGAAAAGGTGCTGGAAAGGGGAAAAACAACAACTCAGAACTGCGAAATTAAAAGAAAGGTTCTGAAAAATTAAAAAGATAAAGTTCCTCTTTGATGTTAAAAACAAATTTCAAATTTTCAAACTAGTTTGTGTCTGTTCTCTCCAGTTCTGCAGAGAATGGGGGTGCTGGGTGTGGTTTGCTGCCCCTGGCTCTAGCAGAGGCTGGGTGCAGGCACCTGTGGGAGCCTTGGCTCTGGAGGGATGCAGGGCAGCCCCTGACCCCCACAGCCCCCCGTCCTCTGCAGTGCCCCGTTCCAGGAGAGGCAGGGCTGTGAGCAGGAGATGTCTGCGAGCAAGGGCTGGTCCCCTGCTTGTCCTTCTCCCTCATCCCTGCACAAGGAATGTTTAATAAAACCCCCGGGCTTGCCAGCCCGCTGATACCACAGTTTTAAATATACATGTTTCAGATGCTGAGATTTACTTTTTGACAGGGATGAGAGAGACAGTTATAAATGCTGGGCTGGAGAGGAGTCATCACATTAGTGCTCAAACAAAGGGCAGCACCACTTGCTTATAATTCAAAGCTTTCCTTATTCTACAGCGTAGGCAGATCAGGATCTCTGTTCCGTGCTGAGGTGGGTGAGTGACAGGTCATGGTGCCATCCTGCTCCTCAGCCTCCTCCTGTGGCCCCCGGGCCCCCAGACCGATGCTGAGGGGCACCAAACTGGCTCCAAGGGGGATGATGCGGCTCCCCCGCAGCAGCAGGAGGTGGTGCTACAAAATGGGCTTGCAGGGAGAGCTCCTGCAGGGGGTTTGGCCAAAGGGGACGTGGGGCCCACCATGCCACCAGCTCCCTCCCTGCCAGCCAGGCCACCAGGCAGTGGTGCTAAGGGCATCATCAGGTGCATTGCAACAGGAGCGTGGTGCTTTGGATAAGCTAATTGTGTTGCAAGGAGCGGAGCGAAGCTTTTAGATTTCAGAGCCAACGTGTGGCATCTTTATTAATGTGCCTACTTGAGTTCCCTGGGACGCGATGTTTTCTCCTTACCCTGGCCATCCATCTGGACTGATAACAGGACTATTAATCCGTTTTGCTGACAGCACGCACAGACCTCCAGTGAGGCAGGAGATGGGGAAGAGGTGGGGCTGCAATCGATGCTTGTTTTGTTCCAAAGGGATCCCGTCACAGCCTCTGACAAACTGAGCATTAGCTGGAGGTGAAAAGATGGAGCATTAACCAAGTTACAGGTGAGGTGCAGCTGGCCAGCTGTGGCCTGGCTTCTCCTTGGCCAACTGGAGAGCATCCTGCAGAAAAGCTTTGAGAGGTGGGATGTTCTACAGAAGCCAGACATGGAGACCTTGTACTCCAGGGCACGTCACACTGTTCAGGTTCTACACTCAGCAACCTCATACCAGTTATGAACCCACCTCTAATCTCCCTCCATACCCACGCAGAGGTGAAGTTTCTCTGATTTCAGGGCCTTTTCAGCCCTGCCTGGCTATGAGGTGACTGGCACAGCATCCATCATGGCAGTGATTTCCTTCATAGCAGCAGAAATACATATATGCAATAAATAAAAAAATGCAGGCCTTTCATAGGTGTGGTACATCAAGAAATATTTCAGTTGAAAAAACGCTGGGAAATGAGGTGCATCCTTGCCCAGCTCTTGTTCCTCTGCACAGCCCCTGCCAGTAGCTGATACCAGGTGCCTTTGTATTCAGGCTGATCCTGTCTGGTTTTAAATATCTCAAGCCACAGAACTTTCTCCCTCCAGGGAACAACGTCGCAGCCTCATAATTTTCGCTGTCAGCAGAGGGGATTTTTTCCCCTATGACATTCAACCTAAATGCTCCATTTCTTCATTTCCTGTCATCCCTTCTGGTGATGCCCCTTGTACTCTATTAAATAATTCCTTCCCTCCCTCTCTATTTACTCCAACCAGATCTGTAAGGCTCTTAGTTTGTCTCCCCGTGGACAGCTCTTAACCAAGCAATATATATATTTAAGCCTTTTAATCTTCTTTCAGAAATCAGTCTCTCCGTGCCTTTGATCATTTGTATGGCTTCCCTCTGAACTGCGGCCAACGCGTCTGTGCCGAGGGAGCCCCGAGCTGCGGCTCCAGCCCCACCTGAGCCCCCCGGCGCCTCCCTGCCGCCCTCGGCCGTGCGGGACCCGAGCGCCGGGGGCTGATCCGTCCCTGCTGCCCTCGTGCACAGCAGTCTCCTGCGTCCCCCTGCTGACCCCTGGCCCCAGGCCTTTCTCTGGGGCGTTGCTCTGGATGTCGGCTTGGCTTGGCTTGGCTCAGCCATCGCTGCCTGTCCTGCTGTCGCTCCTCCTCGCCTCTGCGTCCCAGCCGCGCTCGCTCACATCTGTCCAAGGCACAGCTCCTTTCGCTGCTTCCTGCCCATATTTCTAATCTCACTAGGCCCTTTTTGTGTTAATTTTCTATGCTTGCTGGAGCTCACAGCACCTCCCAGCATAGCATCATCTGCCAAATTCATTAATGTGCAGTTTACTCCCTCTTTCCAGGTCATTAATGAGGGTATTAAATGAGAGCAGCCCTAACCTAGATCCCTGCAGTACCCCATAAACACCTCCCCCTGCTTCTAATTACCCTTTGTTTATGATCCCTCAGCCAGGTTTTCAATCCACATGGCACAGTTCAAGTCATCAGAATTAATTTTTTCATGGAAGACTTCGACAGGGCTTTGCCCCCTCGTGCCGTCCCCACCTGCCACCCGTCCATGTCCCACTGCCACTCCCCCGTGGGTTACAGTGACCTACGCTGCTGCTTTCCGGACAGGAGAAGGAACACCTGGCAGAGGCTTTTTCCTCTGCCGGCTTTTGTCCCACTGCTCCAGGACACGGCAGCAGAAGCAGAGGGGCCCTGTGTCCCTCCGGCGTCCTCCGGGAAGGAAGGGTGGCAGCTCGTGGGGTGGTGTCCGCGGACGGACGCTGTCCTGGGGGCTGGAGTGCGCGGACGGATGCTGTCCGGGACAGGTGCCGCCGAAGGGGTGGTGTCCCCGGACGGATGTTATCACGCGGGATGAGACCACGGGGACGGTGTCCCTGAACAGATGGATGGATGCTGTCCCTGGCGGCAGGCGGTAATCCCGGTGACCCTCTGCAGGCTCTCGCAGCCGTGTGGGGCCCGGTGCCGGGCCGTGCCGCCCGAGGAGCCCCGCCCGGGCCGGGTGTCCCGGGCTGCCGCTGTGCGCGGCCGGGCCTTGCCGCCCCCCGCGCGGCC
>VXBT01012723.1:217798-405818 GCA_013400235.1 Oriolus oriolus | reverse complement strand
GCCTGTGGGTCGGGAGCGGCTCTGTGCTGGGCTCTGTGTGGGCCTGTGGGTCGGGAGCGGCTCTGTGCTGGGCTCTGTGTGGGTCTGTGGGTCAGGAGCGGCTCTGTGCTGGGCTCTGTGTGGGTCTGTGGGTCAGGAGCGGCTCTGTGCTGGGCTCTGTGCTGGGCTCTGTGCTGGGCTCTGTGCGGGTCTGTGGGTGTCGGCACTGCCAGAACCGGGTGCTGAGCAAACAGGCACTGGTGGCTTGTGTGTGCTGCACAGAGTGCACTTTGTGGTTTCCGTGTGCCGGACACCCCACCGGGAGGCAGTGGTGGAGGATGGGCAGGAGGGAGCAGCGGGCACTCGCCTGTGGGCTCTGGGGCAGCCCTCACATGCGGCCATGGGCGAATGTTTCATCCCCAGACACTGCAGAGACCCCCATGAGTGCCCAGGTGGGGATGGGCCGGGCCAGGCTGCCAATACGCGTCCGGGAGGCTGGAGGTGGCTGCTTTGCGGGTGGATTCTGAGTGTGGCGATGCTCAGGGGAGGAGACACTTGCCTTCATAGAAGTTTTTTTAAAAGGCTGTTGGAAGTGGTGTTGGTGGCTGTTGCTCTGGAGGCAGCTGGCTGTGCTGGGGGTGCAGACAGTGCAGAATGCCCCGTTGTGACCACCTGCACACGTGCCCCCGTACTGTCCCTTCACTAGGCAGGACCCTGGCTGGCATGGGAGGGATGTGTGGTACCTGCCGAAGGCAGGGAAAGGGGCCGCTCTCATCCACACTATCCTCATCAGTTTCTTCTAATTCTTCAGCTTTCCTGTACATCACAGGCATCATTTAATGTTACTTGTTTGTCTCTCTTTGAATTATTGTTCGGTATTAAGCAAAACAATCAAAGGTTTGTCATGTTTCCTGCTTTGAACAGAGTAACAAAGCTGCAAAAGCAGCTGAAATATTTATGGCTCACTCTGTTTTGTGTTCAGTGTGCTGGTGTAAATGCAAAATGCTGCTGCTGAAGTCAGTGGAGCTGCTTCAGATTCATCCTGGTGCTGCAGAGAGCGGAGCCTGGCCCTCTGCAGGGCTGCTGGAGAGGGCTGGTGCCGGGGGCCTGGTCCTGCTGTGTTGTTTTGGCAGAATGCTCACTGAACCCTGGTGTTTAACTTCCACTGAGACAGAACCAGCTCTGAGAGGTCACGTACCTGTGGTGGCCCATGTGAGTGACCATTGCTGTTGGCATGCTGCGGGCAGTGGTCCCTGAGGAATTCCTGTTTCCCTGGAGCAGTGTTCTTTGGAGAGAATTCTGGAGTGCATCTCTGGCTTGTGCCTTGCTGTGGGCACTGGAGCAGTGGAATATCCTGTCAGCCTGTGATTCGCTGCCACCAGGCACAAAATCCATCTCAAGCTGGCACTATCCAGGAGTGCATGCCGGCAGTGGGAGGTCTCTGGTGCTGGAGAGGATGGAAGGACCATCAGGAACATCATAGCTCAGCTGATAAAGTTAACAGGCAGCTGCAGGCAGAAGGCAGTGCTGCCTGTGCTTCTCTGGGCTGGGGTCCCACGGAATGTGCGCTCCAGAGATTTCCCTGCCTTGTTCACCCTCTTGTGAGGGAGACGGGATGCTTGTTTCTCCGTGGCTCCGGCTCGCCCCATTTTCCCATCACTTGAGCGGGTGAGATGCACTGTGAAGAGCTGGTACATTGCCTGGAGAAAGAAGTTTGTCTCTTGTAGTGAGTGGCCGGAGTGTCAGTGGAGCGTTTTCCCCCAGCAGCCGCGGGAGCTGGCAGGAGGGCAGCAGCAGCTCGCCAGTCCTGCCAAGGGACTGGCGGCTCTTGTGCGAGAGAAACGTGTCCTGGTGGGGATCTGCTCGCTCTCTGGAGGTGCTTTTGGACAAAAGGGCAGGGTCAGGGTATGGGGTGGAGAAATCCCAACTGGAAGCTGTTTGGAAGTTTGCTTTAGGGTGGACATGTCTGTGTTTTTTGGCAGAGCCCCAGTGTTATGCTTCCAGCGGTTGCAGGCAAAGCTATCTCGCTGGTGGTGTGGGTTCTACTGGCTTCTAAAAATCCCAGTGACCCCTGAGAGTGAGGAGGCTCGTTGGTGCTAGAGTGACAGCTCTGTCCTGGCACACAGGGTGACACAGAAACTCCACAGAAGCTGTTTCCATGGAGGAGCTTGGCAGCCCTGTACCCCCTGCAGCCCGTCACTGCCGGAGCAGGCGCTGTGGTGTGGTGCTGTGGCTGTGCAGGGTGCTACTGGTACACCTCCAGGTGGTGAGGATTTAATAAACACAGTCCCTGCCCAGAGTTTACAGAGCCAAACCATTCCCTGCAGTGCTTCCGCTGGTACTTTGTCTGGGCTGGTTTGAATCGCTTCCAGTGATGAAGCCGCTGTTGTTTCCCCTGGGAGGCTCTATGAGGTGTCAGCATCGGGGAGATATCACTGCTGCTCCACCTAGGAGTGACTTTTCCTGATGGCAAGGCAGAGCATCGGTTGGTAACAGATAAAATACGAGGTAAATGTTTTTCTGGCAATGTCACTTGGCATATGATGGTTGTGGCTGGGGGTGGGCGATTGCCTCTGCAGACACGCGCTGCCCAGCAGCGGTGGGTTTGTGATGTAGCTGGTCTTTAACGTGAGCCTCATTTACTTTAACAGTCAGGAGCCTTGAAATAAAAGTCCCCAAGGATGGCTTGTTTGTGGAGCTTCAGGAAATGTTTCTTCTCGTGCAGTGGCAGGTCTTGGGGCTGGGAATAATTGGGTTTGTTGGTGCTTCTCATCTTTCCCTGGTGATCTGGAAGGGATTAAAAAGTGGTGTCTGTGGGGGCTGCAACCCCGCTCTGAGGATGCAAAGAAGTTTTAGACCAGCCTTAAAAAGCTTTTCCCTTTGGGTGGGGCCGGGCTTGGCTGCCAGCTCTGCTTGTGCCAGGGCACGGCTGCCAAGAGAGCATCGGGAGGCAGTGGGGGATATCCTGGGGTGTTCTGGCCCTGCTGGGATTCAGTGGTCCCATGGATGCCAGGGTACCATTTGGGGATGCCTGCCTGCAGCCTCTCAGCATCCTTGTGGCTGCAGGCAGCGATGGCAAAAAGCGTTTGTGAGCAGCTCTGGTGATCGTGGCTGACAGCGTGAGGCTTGGCCCCTGTTAGTGTTTGGACTTGTTTTGCAGCAGGGAGAGTGGGACATGTTGGAGCTGCAAGGGCATTGCTGCTCAGAGGCTTTGCTGCTGCCGAGGGCTCCTTTTTATCTTCCTTCTGAGCTGGAGGAGAAGTCAGCTTTGAAACCGAAAGGGCTTGTTGTCAGGTTTTGCATGTATATTGCTGGGAGTTGTACCAGGAGATTAAAAATCAGAATTAATAGGAGCCATTAGGCAGCTTCCTTGATAAAAATGCGTGTTGCATGGGGGTGGTGTGGAAACTGGTCTGAATGCCGAGCCTTTTAGGATCCACGGGACATGACTTGTGTGTAGAGTAGCCACCCTTGGGTAACACTTACATGCCTGGATTTTGACTTGATGGTTTAAAAAGTAAACAGTACATATCTGCTGGCTGTGTCTGGGTTTCAGAGGCAATTTTACATCCCAGATTTGCACTGCTTTGGTAAGCGATGTTTGCTTGCTGCTCCAGGGTGGGAGACATACCCTGGGGACAGCAGCTCACTCTGCCCCCGGGTCTCCCCTTGGGCCACTGTGGGGGCCATTCCTGGGCAGCACCAGCATGCAAGAGG
The DNA here is from genome assembly GCA_013400235.1 of Oriolus oriolus. Classification (NCBI taxonomy): domain Eukaryota; kingdom Metazoa; phylum Chordata; class Aves; order Passeriformes; family Corvidae; genus Oriolus; species Oriolus oriolus. The sequence continues at coordinate 402,122 of VXBT01012723.1, read as the reverse complement.
CGAGGAGCTGTGACATGGGAGCAGGAGGTTCTTGCTTGACCCTCTCTGGGGGTCCGGGCCGGCTCCGCTGTGGCGGCGTTGGGAGGGGAACTGGCAGCGCTGACATTACGCTGTAAGCAGGGTGTGAGTCAGGCGTGGTCTTGCTCTGGTGCTGCTTTGGCAGGGCCCTCTGGAGAAGCAGTTCAAGGTGGAGCAGCCTCTGATCCAACAGGGCCCGAGTCCTCTGGGGACCCACACACCCCACAGCTCCCAGAGCCGTGTCCGGCGCCGGGGGGGCCGTGGCGATCTGCCGCCTCCTGAGTTGATGGCCACCATCAGTAAGATGGGGAATTACTGGTTTTAGTGATAATCCTGGTCTAATCCCCCAACCTTGATACACTCCCGCATAATCCTCACTCACACTGATTTAGTTTGGGCTCCTCGTGGCTGCAGGGATTATTTGAGGGAGCAACAGTTGCAGGATAAGGCCCTGTTGGTTTCAGATCTGCTTTATGCTACCTGGAAAGTGTTCTCCTCACTGTGGGAAATGGTTTTCTAAGCACAATAGAGCAATTTTCGTTTCAGGCAGCCCCAGCAGCTTTTGCTCTGGCTATCTGGCGGTGTTAACTAAAGCACATTTCTACAACACACAAAGATTTTTGTTTTGTAAGAAATGAAATCAGCGTGGCTGTTTCTCTTTCTCTGTCATTTCTCTACTTGTCAATTCTTTCTTCCCCTCCAGCTTATCCTCCTCTTCTCCGCTAGCCTTAAAAAGCCCCCAAAGTGTCTGTTATAATCACATTTTGTGTGTTACAACCAGAATGAATGTACTCACTTTAATATGCTGGGTTTGAGGAAATCAGTTTCTGTCTGGTATAACAGACAATTTGTTATAAACCATGCCATTTAGAAGTGAAGGGCCTTGCTTTAGTGCAGCGCTGGGGAAACGTCATGAAATATAATTGGAAGGGATTTGGCTTGCTTCTGAATAATACTGTGTATAGAGCAGGGGAAAAGGTAAAAAAAGGAGATGATTTCCAACCTAGAGAAAGTTTGCGGTGTTGAGACAGGCCAGGCTCATGAAATAAGGCTTATTTTCAGGAGGGATAATAATTAAAGCGTGATCAGAGATGATGTTCGACTGGCGGGAAGGCTGACTTTGCAGCCAGCGTTGCCAGTCTTGTTTTCTCCTTGGGAGGTCACTGTAACTCAGCACTTTTTTGTGCCTGCGACGTGATGCGCACCGCGACGGGTAAGCGCAGGTCACGGCTCTGCTCGCGCCTTCCCGTGCCCGAGCTGCCCTGTCTGGGAGCCAGCCCAGCCTTTACCCTGCAGGAACGCCCCGAACAGGAGCGATGCTCTCAGCTTTAGACATCCACTGGTTATCCCCTCCCCGGGGCGGCTCCTGGTCCCTGCCTGGGCAGCCGGCATTGCTCTGCATTGCCAGGGACCAGAGGTGGTGCAGTGGGACCCGCAGACCTCCCTGTGTGCTGTCCCTACTCGCTCCAAACCCCAGCAGATCTCTCAGCTTAACTGCTCCCAAAGTGTTTCGTGTATCGCTGTAGGTTCCCTGACCTCTCTGAGCGTTGGAGGCTGACATTATGGAAATCAGCAGCTCTTTATTCCATTCTGAGGTCAACCTAACCACATTATACATCTCTTAATGTAATCGCCCCAAGCTGTTGTATGGAGAAATTCACTTGAATACCTTGCAACAGAGATAAATACGCCAGCTCCCATTCATGTTTAACCACGCCACGCTCCCTGGGTCCTGGGCAAGCCCTCAGTTCAACACTCTCTGGCTTTTCCTAAGATCATCAAACCATTTAGGTTGGAAAAGGCATTTAAGATGGAGTTCAACTAAGAGTTGAACATTGCTAAGTTCCTCAGTAAACACCACCTGTTTTGTGTTGGTGACTTGGGGCTGCCACCCCATCCTGGCAGCTCTTTGGGCTTTCCCGCTGTTTTCTAGCCCGTGGTAGGGTCCTGGTCGGGAGGGACCAAAGGGGTTTGCTCCAAGGGTCCATGGAGGGTTAGGGCTGGTGTGGCAGTAGCTGCTTGTGTGTAACAGCAGGGCCTGAGTGCTCCCGTGGATGTGATCGTACTGTTACAGGTTACATACTGTGTATTACATCTTGTGTTTGTGATACACCACTCAGAATCACAGAGTCATTTAGGTTGGGAAAGACCTCTAAGATCATCAAGTTGAAACACTGACCTAACACTGCCAGGTTCACACTTGTATCCCTGTGCACACAGGAAGTGTGTATAGAATTATTACATACTGCACCTACTTGTATAAATGAGTATATAATATGTCATATCATCAGATGTATCTCATCCATTTTTATGCTACTGCTTTGGGTTTTATGGTTTGCTTTTACTGGAAGTGGAGAGGCTCCTCTTGTTTTCATAGAATCGTAGAATGGTTTGGGTTGGTAGGTTCCTTAAATATTTCCTCTTGGAAAATTTGAATTTCTGATGCATATTTCTCATGTATAACTCGTGAAGTCTATAAAAAAAGCTTTTGCAACTATATTTACATGGCAGATAAGAATTTTCTTTTAAAGATTTCTAGTAAGTTTTTAAAAAAAATTTCATCAGAAGGGTAGTCTTGCATGGTACTTCATGGGCTTTCTTACAGCAGTATCCAAGTGATTTGTGTTGTGTTGAGTGATTTGAGCTCTGTGGTTTCTCCCTCTCGTTTCCTTTACATGTAGCACGTGCTCATGCAGAGGCATCATTGAGGCCAAGTCCAGTAGCCTTTGAATAACCTTGTGTGCATCTGCTTGGCTGGGTGGAAGAGCTGTATTTTCCAGCTGCCATTTCCTGAAGTCCCTCCTGAGGGCTTTGAGCCAGAGAAGCTCCTCAGCCAGGTGCCCTTCCAGGTCCTTGGGCTCCTGCCCTCACTGACTGTGCCCTGCTCAGGTCTTTCCTAAATTCCCATCAGCCAGCAAGGGCAGAGCCCGGCCCACCCATTGTGCCGTGCCTGCGGGCTCTCCAGGCATGAGCCCTCCATCTCTCCTGGGAGCCCTCTCTCCCGACTCTCGCCCACTCTGGCAGCGGCCCCTGCTCTTGTGTGAGGGCTCAAAGGGGTGGGACCCCTAGCCCTCCCTGCTCCCCGTCTCCTGCCAGGCTGCTTGTGGGGCTGGGCATGGCCTTGCTTCAATAAATTATTAGATATTGTTCCCAGCAGAGGCTATAGTTGAGTTCCAATCATCTTCTGTTAATTAAAATACAGGATGGTCTTATTTGTAGCATAAATAGTTGTAATCTGTGTACTTATAAGTGTAATTATAATTTAAATTAGAGCGTGCTCTGAATTGGTGATGGGTGGGGTGCTCTGCAGGCAGTGCTGCCCTGGCAGGGCTGTGCTGGGACTTGTCCCCTGGGGCACCCCACAGTTGCAGTCCCCACTGTCCCTGGGAGAGCATCACCCCGGGCTCGGCAAAGGGACGCTGAGGCTGTTGGCAGCTCCCAGTTTCACTGTTCCTGCTGGGCAGAGCTTGTCTGTGGCACCTGTTGGAGGGTTTGCTGGAGAAGACAGCACGTCTTTGCTTCAGTGTCTCCCTCTAGTTCCCTGTCTAAATTTGGAGGGAAGTAATGGCTTATGTCAGCTGGACAAGCGATTAGTGCTGAGCCTTGAAGTGTCAGCCTGTTTAACATGGAATTACAGTGAGTTCTCCTAGGCCTGGCAAAGGCTGGAGCGCAGCTGGTGCTGCAGCAGGCAGGTGTGTGACAGGTATTGCCCTTCCTGCACCCTCTGATGGAACCCTGAGCACCCACAAGTAACTGCAGCTCGGCTCCTCCTGACACCGGGACAGGCAGGTCAGTGATGAACGGTGTGGGTCAAAGAGTGTTGGAGCCCTGTAGACGAGGTCCTCATCTCAACACCCTGCTGAGAGCTGGGTGTGAATCCTTCGTGTTTCTCACGGGGATCTGGAGCTGGTCGGATTATGCCATCTTTTGTAATGGCAGGTGTATGCCACAGGGCAGGTTTTAGAATTCCCGTGTTGGTGGATTGCATTAACCCATCCTAAGTCAGGTATGTAAAATTCCATTAAGCAAAACCCCTCTGGCATTTTCTCACCCGTGCTCGAGCTCTGCAGGCTATGCTAATGCAGTGTGTTTGCTCATCTATTAGAACGATGATGGCTTTAAAATAATAACATTTATCTTTGGCAGCAGACCTGCAATAGTGCACACCGAGTACAATTTTGTGAAAGGCTCTGCAGATGTTGCCTCATTCAATCTGGGTCAAAAAGAGTGCTTAGAATCATAAAGGTTAGAAAGAGATCAAATAATTCGGTGGTTTTATTGCTGAATAATGTACTTGGAAAATATCATTCACCGTTATTAGACTAAGTGAGTACAGAAAACACAGGACTCAATAGTCATTTCTCAGTATTGGCTGATTTTACTGTTTTTATAATGTAGCTAAATTCCCTGTTATTGATTCTAGCATCGATTATCGATCTGGAAATGTAAATGTAAGTGATGGTGGGAACACTCGGAAGCTGGACAGTTAGGGAATTAGGCTGCCTCTTCCCTGCAGTGCCTGGTGCTGGGCTGCACATGCTGGGGCAGACTGATGCTGTTTTCGGGGAGCTGTCAGGGTTTTGGGAGCTGTTTTCAAAAGCAAAGATGAAAAAACAGGAAAACACCCATTATGTGTGTTCTTTTCCATGCCTGAGAGCTTATGTAAACTTGCTGAGACAAGCCCAGATGGGCTGGGACGCCGGCACCAGGATGGGGCTCGGAGCCCGCGCCTGCGCCTCTGTCACCTGCTCCCTCCTGGACTTTTCATATTCAGATTCACATCTGGATGCTCTGGCAGGGACCCAGCTTAGGCGACATTCAGTGAGCAGATCCGCCCGGCTGTTGGCGTGGTTACAGCCCCCGAACCTGTCTGCCCGGTGAAACGCTGCTCCAGGCGCCGGCGAGCGGTTCCTCTGCTGCCTTGCTCAGCCCCCAGAGTGGCTGTGTCTGGGGAGAACGCCACGCTTGGGCTGAGAGCTCTCCCTGCACGACAGCTAACTGGGGGGATTGGGTTAGTGAGAGACCAAAGCTGTGTCCCATCCGGGCTCTGTGTCCCGTGGTGAGCCCATGGACCAGAGCCGGCAGCATCGCTATGGGAGCCACAGGCTCCTGCCGGGCTGGGGCTTGCTCAGCCACGCGATGGTTCCTTTGTTTGGAACAAAAAAGATGAATTTTGGAATGTGTTCATTGCTTGTTCTCTGCACTTAGTTGTTGTCAGCATTAATATGCCATTAACACACGCTCATTAGGAGGAGAATGATTGTACCCTGCAGAGTATGGGGGAAACCTTCATTAGGCACTAACATATTGAACTGAGCTGCAAACTTCACTTGGGAAAACTGGGGAATGTTCTGCTCGGCATCAGGTTTCCCTAATTTCTCCTTTTGGTCTGATAAAAGCACCTCATCCTCTGGCATGCGCTTTTGGCTACAACTGGGGAGGACGTGCAGGCGAGCCTGGGCTCAGCCGGGGCTCAGGGTCCAGTGCTGAAATCCTTGTGGGACCTCAAATCCATCTTCCCCCAGATCTAAGACTTCCTCATCAGCGCTTACTTTGCCATGCAGAGAGGACACGAGCCCATGTCCCCCCTCCCAGGGCTCTGTTGGCTCTTCAGGCTTAATGAGATGAATTCTTCACAGAGCTGGGAGATGCTCGGGGAACAGATTTGTTGAGAAAGGAGGTGTCATTTCTACATCCTCGCTTTTCACGCTGTAACGACGTTTTAAGCGTTCATGTGGCCTTGCTGCCTCCAGTCTGAAGCCATAACCTGCCATGTGTGACAGGGCAATTGCTCGCCCTGGTAATGATTACAGCGGAGCCCGGCGTTGTTCCCTTGTTTGCTCGGCGCGTGGCAGCTCGAGGCATGTGCATGGTGTTCTCTTAAAGTCAATCAATAAGAATAATTGCAAGTTCAGGTGGGGGTGAGGGAGGAGGGGGCCGTAGCAGACAAATATTTGCCGATTAAGACCCCGTTTACGTGCAGATGCCTCTGTGATAGGTAACAAGGGACGGACAATAAGGACCATATGTGGTATTTAATCAGAATTTATTCTAAATGGAGTGATTTCATAGATTTCCACAGAGCTGGCAGCTGTCCTCTGTATCAGAAGTGAACATCCTGCCTCCGTCCCTGCCCCACTGCCCTCTCTGCCCTGGGGTTTTGCAGGATTTTTCAGCATGGGCAGTGTGCTCCCATCCCCTCTTGCCTCTGTGTAGGTACAGCCAGAGGGAATCACACAGATCAGTTTTCACCAATAAACCTCAGCAAAGCTAAAATGGCATTTGACCGGCCTGGGTTTGCTGTCATGAAGGTAAGTGAGAGCACAGCCCTGTCAGGAGCACGGGAAGGTCCTGGAGGAGGCAGCTCCTTCTGAAGCCAGCAGCAGCCGCCTCGGGAGGAGCAGTGCTGGGCTCAGCCGTGCCTGCTGCCCGCTGGACAGTCACTGGTTGCAGGGGTGTGCTGGGGCTGCAGCTCCTTGTGGAGACACCCAAACTGCAAGTTGGAGGGCTCCTTCCTGCAAAGATGAAGACAGAGAGGGCTGGGACTGTCCCCCCCAAGCTCATGTTGCCTCTGGTGATCTAACGCCACTTTTATCATTGATCCTAAACCTAATGGATGTGTGCCAAAACCAGAGAGGTGATCCATGACCACCTGTCCTTGACAGGGAGGGAGGTGAGGTGGTGAGGTGAGATACCAGCAGGTGACAGGTCAGGCCTGGAAGCTTTTTGGTGTCTGCCAATGCCTCCGTTGGAGAGCCGTCTCCTGTGGTGGCCAGCCGGCCGCTCCAGCGGTTGAGGAGGCAGGTTGGTGACTGTCTTAGCTCAACCCAGCTCATGGTTGTTTCTCCTCTGAGCTCCCTGACGTCTCCTTGTCATCCTGCCATGCTGTCTGCAGGCAGAGCAGCCACAGGCTGCCATCTAATCCCATCTCTCCATGCTGGAGATGTGGCTGTGTCCGTTCGCTGGATGCTGTGTGACTCATGTAATCACCATGCGAAATGCATCATTCATAAACTGTTTAGCGCGACCTTTTGTACAGTAGCACTAATTATTATTATCACAGAAGCCCAGTAAACTAGACTAGTAATTATCAGGGATTTATTTGAATGGACAGCTAAGCTATTCTTGGCAAGTTAGTCAAAGCAGTTGTCATGACAGCCACACAAATGTGTCTTATGAATTGGGTTAATTAGGGTAATTAATAACTGTTGTTTTGCCCTTTTTAACAAGGTATTGCTGAGACACTATCAAAAAATAGCAATTGTACCTAACAGAAATAGTCTTCTTTTAGCAGCAACCTTCACATCATGAAATAAAAGTAGTAAATACCTGTTGGGTTGTTGTTTCACAAAGAAATGTGTCATCCAACCTTCTCTTTGAGAAAATGCAGGAGGTTAGAGGCTCTGTTGTAATTTTTCTGCTGTGCTTCCTCTCCTGGGCCGTATTACCAAGAGATTGATCATCATCCTTATTGATATTATCATTATTTATTGTGATGCTGTGCTGTACCGAGTTGTCACGGAGAGGCCTCTGCCATGCCCGGCTCTGTGCGAGCGGTGAGGGCAGCCCCAAGGTGCTCCTGTCAATCGGAGCAGGCTCCACAAGGACTTAAAGCCAGTTTTAAAGTTGTGACCATAAATTATAGCTGTTTTGCTGATGCATCGTCACCATCGTCATCAGGACAGCAGGTGCCAAACCGCCGCGTCCTCGCTCAGCAGAGCATCTGCTTCTTTTGAAAGGAGGGTTTTGCTGAATAAATGGATTTGGTTTTCATAGAATTGTCGAAGATCCTGAGTTGAAAGAGACCCACAAGGATCATGGAGACCAGCTCCTGGCTCTCTCCAAAAACAAAACCGGGATTGTCGTGGTTGTTGCCGATACTGAGTAATGGTGGTAACTGAGGCTCTTAATAACCAAATTGCACCAAAAAGCCTCAAAAGGGAAAAACCCATAGTCCCCATCTCAGGGAGCACCCTGGGCACCCTCGTAGTGGGTTGCAGCCTGTGGTGGTGATGGTCCTGTCCCACACCAGCGGGCTGGGTGCTTTCCAGCACAGAGCACTGTCTCCCCAAGGACTGCAAGATTTGGTGCTGATTATTAAAAATGACCCAAGATTACGGATGCAACTGAGGAATATTACGTAAGTTTTGTAGAAAAATGACCTGAATAGATGAGTGAAGGCTCTGGCTGGTTCTCCAGCTGCACTGAGCTCTGTCTATTTATATCACCTCTGAGCTTTCAGAGCCCTCTATTAACTAAAGCTCATTTGATAACGCATGTCTTTTAAAAAGAAAATAATAATAATGAAAAAAAGGAGGAATAAAAAAAGAAAGAAGCAAAGGAGGGGAAAAAAAACCTAAAGAAAAACACCTCTATGGAGAAGGTAGGGTTTTAATGAAGAAATATTTTATACTATTCTCCTACAACCTTAGGGCTAATAGCCTGGAACTGGTACTTTGGCTCCTTAAAAAGCCCAACAAGACAAGCCAATTACGGCCTCTGAAACATTTTTATTTTTAGTTCCTTGTAATAGCAATTTATCCTCGGCTATGGTACATTAACTGGAAGGAACAAGAAGTAGTAAGGTTTTGGCATCTTTGTAATAACCAACGGGCTGTGTTTACCAGGCTGTTAATAATGTGGGGTGGTTGTGGGCAGGGGAGAGGGCAGCGTGGGGATGCAGAAGGGCATCCCACTAGTGCCAGACACAGTGCCACCCTAATGTGGTGAGCGCTGTAGTGTCATCCATTTCCCTGCAGTTTGTTCTGGGAGAACACAGGCTCCTGTTAGCTTGAATTCCTCAGTTCCCCGCTGCCCCAGAGATGGTAGCACGGCTCAGAGGGGAGGAAGGGCTATTCAGAGGGTGCTGCTGTGTCCCCAAGGATGCTGGAGCCAGCGTGGCACCTTTGGGAGGCAGTGGGATCTGAGAGGGGCTGAGCTGAGCAGAGCCAGGCTTCACATCCCCTCCCCACTCAGGGTGAGACAGCGATGGCAGTGGGAGGAAGGCCAGTCCTGCTCAGATTTGCTGCCAGTCTCATGGCTGCAGGGTAATTTTGTGGGCTGGAGAGCTGTGTTTTCCTGCCCAAGTAGGGAAAAAAAAAATTAAAATAAGGGAAAACGGGTTTTGATAAAGAGTTTTGTTGTGAGCGAAATCCCCTCGAGGCTTCGAGTGGGAGCTGCCTGAGGCTATTCCTGATTGCAAGCCTTCCCATGCAATTCCAGATAAACAGTGTGAATGATAATACCATGAGCATGCAGGACAGTGTTTGTCTTGGTTTGATTATCTGCCAGTGCAGGGGGATTTTAGCTGAAGCCACGCAGGAGCTGCTGGAGCGGAGATTCCGTTCTAGAGCAGGGTCTGGATGCCCGTGACCATGTGCCAGGGGCACACGTGGGACCACGTCTGGCCTCTGGTGAAGCCGTGGGAGGAAGATGTCTGGGGGGCTGTGTAGACTGGGAAACTCTGTGTGCTTGCCCAAAAATCAGGAGAAATGGGGTTTGCCCTGGAAAATGAGACAGGGCCAAGGTCCCTCCTGTGCCCCCTGACTGCCCCAGGGCTGTGTGTGCTCCGAGGTGCAGCCCGGGCATCCCATCGCTCTGATGTGCCGAGCTGGCAGCAGCATCTCACGCCTTCCCTATTTTTAACTCAGCTGCAATGATTTTTGCTTTTTGGTTTTTCTTTTTCCTTTTTTTTTTTTTCTTTTTCTTTTTGCAGTGACAAATCCGCGATTTCTCCTGTTCCCTACAAAACGCACTGGTCTGACCTGCCACTCCAGAAGGTGAATGACAGGGAGTATTATTTAGCCCTAGAGATGGGAACATTTAAAAAAAGGTTCTTCTGTTATATTTGTTTTCATTCCTAATGGCAGGAGGCAGGGAAAGGACAGTTCTGAAAGGTTTTTAAACAAATCTTTAAGTCATGCCCTGGGGCTGCTGATTAGATCCAGATTGTTTCTCGCACTGCTTAGGGAGGGGTATCGTCTGTGCTGGGAGCTGCATGCGTGGGTCCATTACACACCTGAAAGTCCCAGGAGCAGGTGATGGGAAACCCCCTTTTATTGGGTTTATTGGCTATTATATCCCTGCAGGGAGTTTTCCTTGGCATATCGAGGTCCTGCGCACATGGGAGGGAGGCATTGCCCCTGCTGCACCCAGATCGCTCCTGTCCCAGCCAGAGGGGGAAGCACTGGGGATCTGCCAGAGCATCACCAGGCTCCTGGCTGCCCTTGGTCCATGTGAGAACGTGTCTGTGTGCCCCACTTTTGGGTCAGCATTTTTTTTTTCAATAGATTTTGAGGGGTGCTGCCAAGCGGGTATCTGCTGTGATGGTTCCAGTGGAGGGACCCCTGTGCCATGTCCCCCAAAAAGCTTTGGGGTTATGGATACCATGTGAATGTAACGCGTTTTTTTTAGGATTACATTTTTGCTCTTCATAACCATACTGTAGATTTCTGACCTGTTGACAAATCCAACTGGGTGACACAATTTGTGGCTTTGTGGGGTGCAATTTTGGCTTTGTTGTGTGTTGCTGCTCCTGGATTCAATCTGGGTTTTTAATCCTATACCTTTTCTCAAAATCACATCTCAGCAGCAACTCTTCTCTTGCCTCCAATCCTTTTTCAAACAAAAAATGACAAAGCCTGTATTTATTTGGGGAGGGGACAGGAGTTCAGCGTGGATTAGTGGGATGCTTGCACTGTAATAACAGTCTGGCTTGATACTTCTGCTTAGTCTGATGAGAGGAGTGATGCTAAAGGATGAACTCTCCCAGTGTTTTCTCTGCAATGCTTTTAATTTCATCAAGAGAAAATGGAGGCTGGACTCAGTCCTTTCAGTGTTAATAACGTCCATCAGAACGAAATGCCCTTTATTTGAGCTGCAGTAGTAATTAGAGGCTTGGTGGTGTTAAGTAGCCATAGAGTCTGGCTCTGAGGAATGTTCATTGTACCTCATTAAATTTGGAATTGCTACTTAAAAGGCCAGAAATAAATATTCTGTTTATATTTCGGGGATAGTAAATCTAGATGGATGCTGTGTTTGCACATCCTTGTCTCTGCTCGTTCCTGCTGAAGCGAGCGAGGCACTGCTCCAGTGGGCTTAGGCAGCAATCAGAGTCTGCAAAACAGCCTAACCCCAAACCCAACCCTGGTTTCATTGATCAAGTGCAGGAAAATGATCTGCTGTATTACATCTAATTATAAAACATCAATATCAGATGCTAAATGCACTTACTTTTCCAGAGACGCTATGTTGGGAGTTCACAGTTTGCAGTCTCCTGTATGAGAAGCTTTGTCAGTGAGCTGGGTGTGGGGAAATGGCTGCAGAGGGAGGTGCCAGAGGTCAGGTCCTTTCAGCTCTTCCAGGTGACTGGCTCTTAAATACTCCTTGGGAGCTGAATTGCTTCATGTTTTCCTTCTGTCTTGCCCGGGGCTGTTGACAAAGATGCGGTCCTCTGCTCCCTCCCCTGGCTTGTGCTCCAGTGCCCACGGAATGGCTGGAGCTGCTGATGGACACCGGTGCCCAGATGGATCCTTTCCAGAGGCTCTGGCCTTGCAGGGGTCTCAGAGCCACAGCCCAGCTTGGCTGGCAGGGGCGAGGGTGGTGGGCTCCTCGGTGTGAGACGGGCACTGCTCTCCCTGCTGTGTCGTCAGCGTTTGCTGATTTTGCCCCGGTAGCTATTTGGGTAGAGTTTGCACCGGTGCTTAACCCAAAGTCTCAGGCTGCTGCTGCTCTCAAACCTCTGACCCCCAGCATGCCAGGAGGTGCCAGTATGGGAGAGTCAGGATCTGGGAACCAGGGGTCTGTTGGGCGTCTCCCCAGCGGTGCTCAGGCCCTTGTGCACGGCTGCGGATGCCGCAGGTGCCGTCAGTGCCAGAGCAGGTGAGCAGGGAGAGGAGGAGGAGCAGAGCTCCTCAGGTGGGTCAGGCACTGCACCTGAGCGCGGGTCGTGGCCCCTGACCCGCGCTCTGAGGCAGCAGCGTCCTCGTCAGCTTCCTTTGCGCAGGGCTAATTACGTGCCATCACACACAACGGGGAAAATCTCTCCTGACGTCCTTTGTGACACGCTCCCAGCCCGGAGCTGGATCTGCTGAGTCTCCTGCCGGTGTGCAGAGGGAGACCTGCCGTGTTGCTGGGTGAGAGAGCGTCAGCACCAGCCTGGCTGTTCCTTTCGGGCCGTGGGGCTCGATTCCGGTGTTCCGTGAGGTTTCCTGCTGCGCCTGCTCCCGGCGGGAAGGAGTCTCAGACCGCTTCCTTATTTCCCATGGGCTAAATAAGCAGCTTGCTAAATGATAATGACTTTCCCTCATTGCTGATGTGTTCTTCATTTGACCTGGTCCCTACTTTGAAATTTTTGCTGTTGCCCAAGTGCAGCTGGAGTGTTTCTTATTTAATTTGCATGAATTCTGTGTCACCCACAATATAATTCAAACCATAAGAAATAAATGCTGGTGAGATCTCCTAATGGGCAGCATCAGTTCTATTGCAGATGCTGGAGCCTGTGATTGAGTGGCCCATGGAGAACAGGACTGAGGATATAGAAAGACCAGGAGAAGCGGTCTTACAAGCCCTGCCCTTCCCACCAGGGAGGCCCAGTGGATTTTTGGGAACAATTTGCCATTTCTGTGGTCGCCAATGATGCCTGCAGCACAGAGGGAAAGTCAGGAGACTGGTGCTCTGGGTGGAGATGTGCAGCTTGATGCAGAGGATGAGGAGCCGTCGCATGTTTCTGGAGGATTTTTTGAAACCCAAAAGGAGGGATGCACATTGCAGCCTTGGAGAAAGGTCCGCTTTGTTTTTTAATAATAAAGGCTGACATGCAAGCTGGATTAACAGGGCACGTAGGGGAAAAAAAGGCTCAAGGGATAACCCTGGAAAAGTGGCGCTAAATATGTCATTTTTATGAAGCTGATTTTGTGAAGGGTCCCTACATGCTTTGGCAGGAGGTTGCAGCAGGTTTACAGTAATTTGTGGAAAGATAGAAATGTTTTCACCCTGAAGTGAGAAGAAGGGCAAAAACCCCTGCGTTGAGATGCTTTAGAGCCATCTTCTGAGGCAGAGGCTGGCAGATGGATGGATACCTGTCACTTCGGGTCAGGAGCGATGGGCCCAGCTCCGAACAGCCGTGGACTTTGGGGGCTGATGTGTGGACTGAGGAGCCAAACCCTTTATCAAGAGCCTGGATCCACATGGAGTGGAGAAAGCTGGATTTTCACCTCTGTGGAGTTTGGTTTGAAAAAATTCCCACGTTTGAAATAGCTGAAAAGAGGGAAGAGTGATGAAGAACCGGATGCCAGGCATCTGCCCTGAGGCGAGCAGGCTGCGGGGACATGGCTGTGCTGATCCCAGCACATCCTGCTGGCATGGCCCGGGACACATCCCTCCCCCCCTGGGGACTGACCCAGCCAGCACCCTCTGTTTCTCCAGCAGTCCGCGGTGCTGGTTGTGCCCAGAGTTGCTGCAGCCCGCTGACCTTTCTGCTGGCACTTGCATTAGTTCCTCTTAAACTGCCTTTGGATCCACCAGGGTTTATTTCTGTTTCTAAGGCAGGGAGTGAGCAGTCGTTAGAGCAGTGCCCTGTTGCTAACAGACCTTTTGCTGTCGGGGAAGTCACCCCATCAATATCCAGGTCAAGAAGAGTTGTACTGTCGTTTGTACATCCTTTTTTTTTAAATTTAATGGAATTGGCAGTCCTCAACCAAAAGCAACCACTAGGAGAAAAAAAAGTTTTAATATTTCCCTCCTGATTGCTCAATTCAGAGTGTGTCTGTTGTTATATTTATATTTGTGTTGCTAAGGCAGCGGTTGAAAGCATTTTTCAAATTAGGCACTGGTAAGTTGTATGCCGAGCCAGGGCTCTTTTTGATGGCATTGACACCAACACATCTGCATCTGGAAAGCAAATCCCGAGGCTGGAGGACAGCAGGGCTTCTCCCCTCCAAGAGAAATGCAGGCTAAGACCACATACTTCCTGCAAGGTGTCATTCAGCGTTTCCCAGTGTCTGGAATGTGTTGTTTATTCATGGCACAGAGGCTGTGGGGCTGATCATGACGGGTGTGAGCATCCATTCTTTGTGTTACAGCGAGCAGGAGATAAGAGTTGGCAGCGTGTTTGGGAGGTCCTTGCTGCGCCTGGCTCTGCACATGGAAAGGAGAGGCTGGACTTGGGGCTGGGCTCCCCTTTGATTTCTACAGGAGTGATGCTGATTAATGAGAAAGTGACAGTTTGTTTGCTTTTGCCAAAATAATGAAGAAGATGAGGGCCAGCCTCTCAATGATGCACTTGATGAAGAGCACACTTTCATCGGTGCCAGCCAGCCCTAGCTTTTCCCGCTTTTTTGTGCTTTGACTTTGTTCTTTGGGTCTCATTAAGAGAAGGAGTGGATCCTTTCCCAATTAAAATGTTGACGTATCGAAGATGCTCTCCTTTCCCGTCATTTTGCCTCTGTTTGTAAGTGATTGCACCTTGCAGGATGAGCTAGAATTAAATCAAGTGAACTTTGATTGAATAATACAAGCTGTAAAGCGGCCCTTCTCTGTGAAAAATCTCATTTCTTTCTTATTTTTCTGTTTTGATCCTCTAGTCTGCATGAAGATAACCTTGACAGATAATCCCATGGCAAAGTAAAGAAACCAGGCTGGAGGGAGTGTGCCAGGGTGGGAAGGATGGGCAGCCCACCCTTGTGGCAGTGTGGGCAGCACAGGCAGCTCTCACCTCTGGGGGTGCAGACCCAGGGAAGAGGATTTCCCATCCTTGTGGCCGTGTCACTCCTTGTTTTGTCTGAAGTCTGGAAGTAATTATCATTACTTGTGCTGTGTCCAGTGGCGGGGGGAATTCGAAGCCTGGGAACGGATGCTGTGTCCAGCCCCTCAGGACCCTTCTTGTTCCGTGTGCACGTAGGGGTTCCATTGGTGGCGTGGGGCAGAGCGTCCTGAGGAGGGGGGACACGTGGAGCAGGGAATACACAGGAAGGACGTTGCTCCAGTCCATCAAACATGAAGGGGAGTTTGCTCATCGGTGAATGAGTTGAGCCCAGGGTGTGGTGTTTGTTTTTGGTTTGAAATCAATGGCAAAGCTCCCAGTGATGTTGGATGAGGAGGATTTAGTGCCAGGTCTGTACCTGAGCTGTGGTGGTTCGCTGTGTGGCGTCTCCTCAGCCTGCGGGATTTTGGTGGCAGTGGTCAGTCTTTCCCTGTGGATGACCTTGGGTGTTCCTTGGCCGCTGAAGCCTGGGCAGTGCAGTGTCTGTGCTCTGAGTGTTTTAAAGCTCTTCAGTGTACCTGTGTATATTGAAATGCGCTGTCTGCATCCTCTCACCCCGCTGGTCCTCTCCTCGTTTTCCCCGGGGCTGAACTGTGCACACAGGGATGGAGATGATGGAGGCGGTGGTGGGAGCAGGGGCTCTCCCTGCTGCTGCGGGTGCAGAGATAGAACCAGCTGAGGCTGTGGCCTTGTGGGAGCTGTTCCCACGTCTGCCGGTGCTGGGTGATAGAGGGGGCTCCCCACTGTGCAAGGATTGTGCCGAAACTGGCTCCAGTCCCTTCTGCCCTTCGTTGCTTGGCTGCTCTCAGCTCATTTGCGGGGCTGGGGTGTGCTGTGAGGCTGCTTGGGGGGGATGCTGCGGAGTGGCATCCGCCCCCTTGGGATGGCAGCACCAGGACTGATGGATAAACATAGGATCAGGTATTTTCTGTGGTATTTAGGTTCTTGGGTATCACATGCTTTGAAAATACACGTGTCTGTTTGCTGCTGAGCTCTGAGCATCAAAGTCGTCCGGCAGGACCGCGGATGCAGGAACTGCAGGGACCAGTAGTTTGTGCAGTAAATCTCCTGCGTGACTCTCCAGCAGTAATTACTGTGTGAAAGTAATAACCGAGCTGTGCTGAGTGCTAGGCCGACTCCCCCGGCTCGCTGCTCCTCGCATGTTTCTCTCTGGGAGGTTCCTGTTTGGTAAATTAGATATTGTGCTGTATTTCAGAAAAGGTTACACTTAACCAATGCTGCCTCTGCTTTATTATCTTGGCAGAGCTGTGTAACCTCTGCTGGGGTACGATTGGATTTCACATTCGGCTCTGCTGCAGTGGCCCCACTCCTGCATCCTGCCATTGTGATTACGTTAGCAGCAGACTCTGCTTTCCTTTATTTATTGAGACATTAAAGATGCATGCATTTATTTTTACCATGTTCATAATTGCCATAAAAACAGGCCATAGTATCCCAGAGCGGCTCTTTGGGAAGGAGAACAAGCAACCACGGGGCTGGGGCGAGGAGGAGCGTGGCGGAGAGAAGGCAGGACAGCGCTGTGGGGCAGGTGGATGTCCCCATTTCTGTCCTGGGAGGATGCCGCTGTTGTCCTTGAGGAAGGGGAGCTGAGCAAAGGCTGCTCCTTCTGCTGCCCGGGATTTAAGGAGCACCCCCAGGGCCCGGGGTGGTGCTGGTGGGAGCCCAGGTGGGATCCCTGCAGATCTGGGGGGTCTTTGGGTGGCTGGACAGATGGACTGGGGTGCCTGACTTGTACAAGATCCTGCATCCTCAGAGGTCCCTGAAGTGCAGGAAGGATCCTGGCCAGGCTGTGCGGATCCCACCACGTTCCACCGCTGTGGTTCACCGTGCATCTCCCACCGCATCCTACCATGCAGCTGCCACTGCATCCCATGGCACAGCTCCCACCACGTGCCCCCACATGGCTCCCTCCGTGGTCTTGTGGCTTTCCCTCTGCTCTCTCCCCTACCTTCTGGTTGCCTTTTTTTGGTTCCTTACCTGCTGCCAGCACCAGAACCCCGGGGCTGTGTAATCTGAGGTTAAAAGACGGCGTCTCAATTGCAGAACGAGTTAGTGGGTTTTGCTTGAAAATAACAGCTCCTTCGACTTTTCTCCCCTTCTTTTACTCCCCTCCAACTTTTAAGCATGTCACCCATTGTTTGCTTTTTTATTAATAACAGATCCCACTGTCTCTGCAAATGAAATAATGTAAAACAAAGAAAAGTGCCCGCGTTAAATTCTCCGGCAGGGGATTACCTTGCTGGCATTTACATATCTGTGCAATAAATATTTTAACATGTTAATTATACACTAATAAGAAAAATACCTTTTGAACTTTCAGTCAAATTGACACACACAGAGCTGAGTCCATCAGGGAATTAAAAGCAATTAGTTTTGTAACAGAGCATAGTCACATTGTTTCTTCTCTGCAAATTGTTCTGTGGTCACCAGCCAGCCTCTTTCTTGGTGAAAGTTGGTGGAAAGACTGACAGGTACTGGAGTTTTCCATGCCTGGCTCTGTCGTGCTCGCAGGGGCCTGTCCCATCATGGGATGCTCCTTCCCTCTTGCAGGGTTTCATCCTGGCCCTGCAAGCCTGACTCTTCCCAGTCGTGGAGAAGGCAGACTTGTAACCATCTCTGTTTTCTTTTCCTCCTTCCAGACTGAAAACTACTCCTTCGATTCCAACTACGTGAACAGCAGAGCTCATTTGATAAAAAGGTACGTAGGCTTGCTTGAAGGGCTTGGCTTTGCTCTGCCAAATCCCAAGGGTTTAATGTTCTTCCATGCTGGGTTATATACTACTTGCTTATTTTAATATGCAAAACTTTTCAAGAGTAATGCTTGGATTTTAAAACAGTACTTACTTCCCATTAAGTCCCATTGCTCATGGTTTGCAATAAAGGAAAGTCTTTTTTTCCTTCTCTTTGGCTTTTTCACGCTGGGAAGGTGCAGTAAGTGAGGTAGAGTGCTGTTACCCTGACAACTTTCAAATTCTGAGAGTTTATTCCATTTGAATGCACAGGAATAAAAGGGTAGATTTGGGTTGTGAGATCTCCCTGCCACGTGAGGCGGGGAAAATTAAAAAAAACCAAGTTGTTTGGGGGCAGGTAATTGGGTTGGATGCAGCTCACTGTTCTAGCTCACTGTTTTAGTTTGATACCGAGGCAAACAGCACTTTGCTAGGCTGATTCCTTCCGTGGGTGAAAAGGAAACAATCAGTTCAGCTGCAACCTGGCAGTTACCCTTGGGGGAATCGAACCCTTTGGGTGAAATACCTCTATCCTCAGAGCCGAGCGGTGGTGAGGGGATGTCTCTGGGAGTTTCATGCCAGGGTTACCCAGCTGAACCCCACTGGGCTGTGTTAGCCCAGGGAAGAGCATCGCCCCAGGGGCAGGAGGCCGGGCTTGCTGCTGCCTCCCGGGAAGGGCACTGACACAGCACGATCGATACTGCTCGCCAGGAGCTGCAGGGCTGCAGGGCCAGCTCCCTGTGCAGGATCAGGGTGTAGGACAGGGCCAGCAGCTCCTTGCCCTCCTCCCTCCTGTCCCCAGGGCCCGGCCGAGGTGTGCGGGGAGCAAACTGTGCCCGTGCCCGTGCCAGTGCTGGTGCCCAGCGGGGCTGTGCGCGGTGGCTCTGCAGGAGCCAACACTGAACCAAGGGTTTTACAGAGAGCGGAAGCCGGCCCTGAACTGTTGAGATCTGATCTGAGCAGTAAAAATATCCAATTATCTGCCTGGCTGAGATCCCATTTGTTTACATCTTAAAAACCGGAGCAGTGAGAGAGCTGCGAGCGCATTGTTGAGGCGGTGCGGTTCAGCCAGCGGAGGGCAGGTGTATTTGCCTGCGTGGCTCATGGTGTTTAACGATGCTAATGTGACTGGGAGAGTTGGCTGGCCTGTGCCACGCTGCTCCTTGCCAGAGGTCTTGAGGCACACTGAAAAAACCCCAGATCTATTAATCTTTCCCCGCTCACACCTAAGATAAAGGCAAACAGCGCTCCCGCCTGCCGCAGCGGGGCTTGCTCCGAGGCTGCATTGTTTGGGAAATGCTGCTGCCGCCGGTTCCCCCAGACCTGCCCATCCTTTAGAGAAGTGTCAGCCGTGGAAACATGCCGTGTGGCTGCTGCATTACGGTCTGGCTCACTGCAGGGAAGATAAATGCCTTGTAACATGGGTTGCCTGCGCGTTATGAACAGCAGCTCCGTGTAGGACAGCGGTTCCCCTTGCTTTCTACCTTTGTCTTGTATCTTAAGTACAACGGATGCCAGGAATGCTGTGCAGACATCTGAGAACAAAAAATATTTTCTGTAACATACTGTGGCATCGTTTTCATCCTTTGCCTTTATGAAGATGTTGTAGCTCTACTATTTTTGGTGAGTGAATCTCCTCAAATCCAGCACTTAATTAATCTATTTGTACTTTTCCTGTGTTGTCTGCCTGCCTCTCTTGCTCATCCACACGCACACAAATGAATTGTAGATTTGTAGTGCTTTCTTAACTTAAAAATCTTTGATGTCACCTGGAATCAAAGTCAGTGGGTTCAACAGGAACATCTTTATTTAAAAGGTAATGTTTGAAGGTTTACCAATTTATAGGTATTTCAGAGCTCCCCCCTCGCGTGCTTTTGCAGAGTATCAGATGGTAGGTGGTCTGCGTGGTTTCCGTGGAGACACAAAAGGGCTTTTCAAAGTAATGAAAATCTCCAGCTCTCTGGGGCTTTGAAGCACGGCCTGCGTCTTTCACTGACGTTTCACACCAGATCAGCCAGTGAGAAAGTCTGGAGAAGTGGGTGCAGGTGGATCCTCCCGATGAGCGCAGGTTTCCGTGCCAAGGCTGGGCGTGGAAGGAGCACAGAGTGGGTGTCCCCAGGGACATCCTGATGGCTGTGCCACCTGGGGCAGGTGCATCTCAGGGTGTCCCTGCCACTCACAGCAGCCCAGTGTCCTGGGGATGGCCCCTCTCGGGGTGTTGGGGAGTAGCAGAAGGGTCCCAAACACAGCCAGAAATGCAGCTCTTCATAGAATCACAGAGTGGTTTGGTTTGGAAGGGACCTTAAAGATCATCTTTAAAGTTCCAACCCCCTGCCACGGCAGGGACACCTTCCACTGTCCCAGGCTGCTCCAAGCCCCATCCAGCCTGGCCTTGGACACTTCCAGGGATGGGGTAACCACAGCTTCTCTGGGCACCCTGTGCCAGGGCCTCCCCACCTTCACAGGGAAGAATTTCTTTCTAATATCTAAATCTCATCTCTTGTCTTTCAGTTTAAAAGCATTCCCCCTTGTCCTGTCACTGTCTGTCTGTGTAAAAAGCCACTCTCCCTCTTTTTTGTATGTCCTATTTGCCCATGTAAAAAGTTACTCCTTTTTAAAATTCTCCTTTAGGAACTGGAAGGGGCTCTAAGGTCTTCCCAGAGCCTTGTCCAGGATGAACAGTCCCAGCTCTCTCAGCCTGTTTTCATAGGAACTATCCTTCTTCCATTGCTCTGGCCTGGGGGCTGCGTTCCATGGGGTGTTGGAGCTGCTCAGCCCTTGGGGGAAATCTGGGAGCAGCTCAGTCCTTGGGTCCTCCCAGCAGTGGCTGTGCTTGCAGGGGCTGTCAAGGATGTTTGATTGCGTATCACATTTCCTTAAAACTGTGTGAACTTGGACCCAGAATCACTGGTTTATTTTTAAAAATAAGAATGCATCATTGTGATTAAAAGAAATTCCTGTTTCTGGGAAGACTTTTGTTTTTAAGCTTTAAGTGATTAGGATTTGGCCTATAACCTAAAAAAATGGGGTTTAGATCTTGTGCAACTTCAATATGAGGTAGCACGACTTGGGAGAGCCAAGTTGTAGAAACAGCTCATTTAATGTATATTTTTAACATTTTATTTCAAATCCTGCTTCACTCTGAGCTTCCATAAGACCCATGGCGGCCTGACTGTACCCACAGGCTGGCACCACACCCATGGGCAGGAGCAGCCTACAGGGTGGTGCAGGCTGGGTGCTGTGTTTTGGGGTGCAGAGGTGCCAAGCAGGGGTGTTCCCCCCACACTCCCTGCCCCAGCTCTCCATCACTGGGTGCTGTGGAGGGCAGGGACCTCCCAACCCCGCAGGGTGTCAGGGGCCACCTTGTCCCACCCAGTAAGTGACAGCTGTGTTTCCCCAGCAGCTCCACGTTCAAGGACTTGGAGGGGAACAGCCTGAAGGACAGCGGCCATGAGGAGAGCGACCAGACGGACAGCGAGCACGACGTGCAGCGGGGCCTCTACTGCGACACGGCCGTCAACGACGTGCTGAACACCAGCGTCCCCTCCATGGGCTCCCAGGGCCCCGAGCAAGGTGAGCCCCTGCTGCCCCTCACGTGCCCCATCGGGTGGCTCTGGTGCTGCCTGGGTGGGTGTGCAGGGAGGGTGCTTAGTGCTTGCTGGGGATAATGCCGCACATCGTCAGAGCGCTGGGTAGATAGAAATTAATCCTCACGCCACGCCTGTCAGGTAAGCGAGCAGTTGGGATTATCCTCTAGTCACAGGCAGAAAGCCCAAGGCCCTGAGCTGCCTGACAGTGAGTGAGAGTTGGGATTAGGGCAGGAATTAGAGGCGCTGTGCCCTGCCTGCGCTGCCCTCCGGAGCGCCGATGGTGTGTGCCCTTCCCAGCGCTCCTGGCCCAGCTCCAGAGCTCGCACGCAGGCACCATCTAGGCAACTTCTCCCAAAGGTCAGCAGAGCATGTGGGCAATTAGTCAGGCATCCCACAAGGGATTAGCTCAGGCCGGTGGGTGAGGGTTTGCATCTTTTCTCCTGCACAGGTGGCAGGTTTCAGCTCTTATCGTCCCCACGTGCACGGGTGAAGTCCTGCTCTGAAATCAGACTGGTATTAGCTACAGGAAGGAAGTCAGAGGAGTTCAGCTGAGCCCAAGTGTCGTTTGTACTTGGGCATGAATGTCGCTTTTAATGTCTGAGGGGTGCAAACATCCTATGCAAACATCCTGTCTTTTTCAATTAAGAAGCCTGAGTGCGGCTTGGTGCTCCGGCGCGGGGGAGCCTCGGGGCACTTGGCTATATCTTGAGATAAGCTGTAGCTGAGGCTCAACTGGAAGCCCCACTGCTAAAAGACTTAAGGATATGAAAACAAAATGCTGTGATTATGAACTGGTCTTCAGCTGTTTAATTCAATTCATGGTAAACATCATTAAAAGCCTTTGTTTTGCTGTCATAAAAGAGTCAAACGGGGGAGAAAGAGTTCTTGCCATCTGCGCCACCGAGTGTGGGATTTTTGTGGAGAGAATCTGATCGCTGTATTAATTCTCGATAGAGTCTGTTAAATGGCCATAGTTAACCCTGTAAGGCTCCACGAGGAGGGGAACACAGAGGTCACCTACACATTCCACGCTGCCAGCCACACTAATTGGAGAGGGATGGCATCCGCAGTGATAATGTATTTCCAGACAACCCTACTGTGGCCAAAGATGAAAAAAATTAAACATTTATATAACTGTACAGTGGCAGTTTAATTCTCTGCGGACCAGCACCGTGTCAGAGAATGCAGGCTGATAGCTATCATTTATTATTCTTCTATTACAAAGAAATGCTTTTTCATTTCGATCAGGAGAGGGTTTCCTAAGATGCGTTTGTAGTAAGGGATGACTGCAGGAGCAAGAATGTTCATAATTGATTCCCATCCTGGTGAATGGTCTGAGCAACATCTGTTAATTTTTTGTCACATTTCTTCAGCAAAAAACCCAATCTCAATGGACTGCAGATAGGGTTTTACAGGGATTACATTTCTGATAAGTCTGCGTGCTGGCTCTGATAACAATGCAAATAAGTTAAAGAGGCTGAGTTGGAGGCAGAGCTCATCGGAGGAGTCAGATGGAAGTAAATATGGTTCAGTCCACTGTAGCATGAGCTCCTCACTGCATGTACAACACACCCCAAAAATCCGGTGTATTTCCAGAAGGTGACTTTCTGAAGGCAACCTGTCTGGTCCTGCAGTGGCCAGGGGGTTGGTGCTCCTGGGTCTGGTTTATTTTTGGGAGGAAAGCAGCATGCCAGTGCTGCACTGCCATCCAGCTGCACCTGCAGGCAGGTGTGCCACAATCAGCTCTCTTGTCCTGCGGGATCCCCACTGTCTCGTGTGGAAGAGCTCGGGGTGACCCTGTGAGGTTATCGGGGTGTTGGTGGAGCAATGAGCGGAGCAGCGCAGGCGGGGAAGTCAGTGGTTACTGTCACAGGAGCTGAAAAAAAAGGTTGAAGAGAGTGTTGCCTGAGCTGATTTGTCATACAGGAACTGCAGAAGGTAATCAGGAAAATCAAGATGCTGAGGTGATGGTGATAACAGAGGTTCCCACATGATTAAAGCGATGGTTTTGGCTTGGTAATTTTTGTGTGATTTTGGGGCAGAGTGGCAGGATGGGGAGGAAGCACAAGAAATTCAGTGACAAGGATGTGCAGGACTGTTGGCTGACCACTGCTCCAAACACACAGTCCTTGTCTGAAGAGCAGCCTGGCAGCTCGTGTACCCATGCTTTGCTTTCACTTGTTGTCCCTGCCCAAGCTGCATCTCATGTAATCCCAGAGAAATGGGATGGGGGAGTTGTTGTCGGAGTTTGCTTGTTGGTGGTAATGATCTCCTGTCTGGGAGCCTGGCGTGGTTCCCCCGTGGCCAGTCTCTGCTGGGCTTGGACCTCAGCTGGTGACACCACTTCATGAGTGGCCAGCTCACAGGCTTGGTCCCAGTAATTTGTGAGTCTTTATCTGCTCAGTGGGTAGCCCAGGATCTGCCAAGGCAGACTCTGGTTGGCAGAAATCCTTGTAGCTGGGTAGTAGAGGATGATCCCTCAGTGGTGGCTCAGGGTGGTCAGAGTGGACCTGTCTGGCCAGTCTTTGCCTACTGAGATGCTGGATTTCCTGCAGAGGGAGGTAGGCTTAGATGGGTCCAAGCTCCTTTGTTTAAACCAGTGCATGAGCTGGCACCAGTGGTGAGAACTTGGGTGTGGAAGCCCCAGGGAGCTGCTGGTGTTTCGCTTTCCTGGTGCCACTCTTGGGTGGGAGTGACACCAGCTGCCAGTCCCGCTGGCAGGAGCCCTTTCTCCTCCTTTGGAAATGACCTAGATTTCCAGGAAAATGGCAAACCATAGCGTGGAGAGTGTTGAGCTTTAGTGGGTAGCAGCAGGTCATCAGAAATACTGCCTGGAGCTCAGCCACATTGCGTATTTTGGGAGCAGGACTTCTGCCCAGTCCCTCTTTACCTCAGGATCTTAATTATTGATTATAAATTCGTCTGATGAAAAGATGGCTTTAATTGCTCTAATATGTACCCAATTTGGAGTTCATTATCGCCCAGGATTGTTTTCCTTCCCTTGCTAATTGACACCAAATGGGACGCAGAGGAAGGCGGGCACTGGTGCCGTTCCACCTTCTGCGATTGCCTGGCTGCCGTTTAATTGTTTGTTTATTTGTGGAGGTGTAAAGCGCTGCTGGAAGTTTATATGTACTCTCTTCCTAACGACGTCCTCAGCTGAACTTCCAAACGGATTTGTTTGAGAGAGGGGTGTTTGCAGCGGCCCTTGGATCTCAGCGATGTTTTGGGATGGCTGGAAAAGTCTGCTGGAGGACGGGGGTAAATCCTGGGGTCCCCTTCGTGCCTTGGCCTGTTTCACCGCAAGATGGGGTGGATTTTCTCCATATCCTGGTGTAACTGTGACTCGGAGTCCAGCACTGGAGGAAGCCCTGATTTCCAGGAGGAGCTGAAGCGTGTGGTGGTGCCGGCAGGACCCACCAGCCCATCGCCCCTGTGGACGGCGTGGGGGATGGCGACGTTTGCGGGTTCGAGGCTCCTGACACCTGTTCCTCCCGGCAATGCGGGGAAATCGCAGCGTGAAATGTTTTCCAACACTGCAGACTGTGGTGGTGGTTTTCCTGGGAAATGGCAGCATGGACCAGATGTTTCACAGGGTAATTGAAAATTCCATTTTATCAGAAAGCGTTTGCTGTCAAAAAGTTTTATCTTTACTTCAACAAAGAGGTTGATTAGATCCCTCAGGACCTGAATTAGCATCTTTGAGGCTAGATACTCTGTTTTGTGATTCAGGTAGTTATTCCTCCCTTGGTTTTGCTCATACTGGTACTTTTTTCTTTAAATCCCTTTGCCCTCTTCCGAACATAGTGTTTGTGCAGGTTTGGCTTGTTTTCTTTGTGTGGATGTGCACGAGCACCTAGATCTGCTTAAATGTATTCTACTGCCTTTTTCACCTTGCCTTGAGCGAGAGCCATTCTCCTACTCTGTAAGTCATAGGAGCTCTTGCCAGCATAGAAACCAAAAAGGCAGTATTTCAAATATAAGTTTTTAATGTTAGAAGCAACAGATTTCACACTTATCTTAATTCCCAGTGCTGGCCAGTATTTTAACCATCAATTGTGGAAAGAAAATCATTGGTCCAATGACGCAGTGATTCACTGTTTAAGATAAAAATAAAAATAGAAAATATGAAAATAATAAGCACACACTAATCATAAAAAAGTCAGTGTTAGAAATAGTCACCACAGCCATAAAATAGTGAAAAAGCTTTAAAGTCAAAATGAGAGGGTTTTAAGCAATGTCAGTAATGGATCTCTATAGAGAATTGCTTCTAAAAGCATCACTTCCACTTTTCTGGTGCCAGATCAGCAGTAAAGGTTCCCGTGAAATGTCATCTGGAAAGACCTGATCCTGCATACATTTCCACATCTGTGTAACTTTGCTCACAGGAGATTTAATTGTGTCTGAGTCCCATAAACTCCAGCAAGATGAAGGGTTCTTTGAATAGAAATGGGTTATATTTAAATAGTTATGTTAAGTCTTCTTTATACCATCACACAGTACAGAAATAAGATTTGGATGTAAAGGAGAAATGGGCCCATGATATTCGCTGAAACTTTTCTTGCAGGTTGCATCCCAAATTATTCAGATGTATCATCATTTAGGGGATCAGGTTTTATCTAGAATATTCCAATTGGTTCTTATGCTCATCTCCATAGTATCTGGGTGTATTTCAGTTGTGATTTGAGAACATGACTAATGCTATTAACTGGAGGCAAACACAGGTATTAGAAACTGTTGATTTTTTTTAAGCTGATTTCCAGCAGTCGTTCTACCTACAACCCTCTTTTACTCTGCAGAAAAGCCTTTCTGTAGAGCTGCATGTAGATGAAGACCTAAGTGACATATTCCAGGGCTTTGGAGGCTGCATTTCTCTGGAAGTTTCTACTAATTAATAAAACTACCAACTTTCTTGTATTCATATATGCAGCACAAGACGTAAAGTATAACATTCATACGTGAGTGACAGCACATCCCTTAAGATGGATAAATGCTGTAAGCTTTCTTTACAGGGCAGTGTCAATTATTACAGCTCCTCTGATTCCTGTATTATTGCACGGCTCTCTGGTAAAGCAGCCTCAGAGAGCTCAGTGGTGCTCCTGCAGTGGCCAGCCTGGAGGGGGCAATCAGCTTCTCACCGTACTTTGAAAGCCCAGAGAAGGATTTTTCTGATGAGTGGCTAAGCTGGTCTTTGGGAAGAGGAGTTGATTGTCTTACGATTCCCACACTTCTGAATGATTGCGTGTTGAGCATCTGAGTCAGCTCTGTGTGGAGGTTACTGATGCTTTTGTCCACGCTCTCTCCATCCTCTCCCAGCTCCTGCTGGCATTGCCTAACCAGGATTGTGGAGAGGCGTAATATCTTTTGTTAAGACCGTTGGATATAACTGGGAAAAAGTCTGTCGTGCTCAGAATAATGAGCCTCTCTTCAGGATGACCCCCATCATTACCAGGAGCGTGGTGCTCAGCTCCTTCTTCAGAGGGTGGTGTGGACAGGCAGAGCTGGACAGAGGGACAGGCGGCCCCGCCTTTGGGCTCAGCTCCCTTCAGCTCCGCGCTGTGTCCCAGCAGAGCAGGGCAGTGGTCACTCCAGGAGGTTTGATCCATGCATGGACAACGTGTGGTTGGCACGGGCAGGTCCCTCGTGCTGCTGTCCCTCAGATTCTCAGGAATGTTGAGCACAGCTTGGAGAAGTCCTTGCTGGGAAGTGGTGGGGGGCAGGGGTGACCCTGAAATCATCTCCGTAGCGGTAAGTGAAGCCAATCCCTCTTTGCAACCGCAGAACTAAATAACAAACAGATGTGCAACCTCCTTTGTTTGCATTAGAAGCATTATCCTATATCCCACATTCCTGGCACTCTTCCTTCAGTTTTCAGGTTCTTTCAACGATAGTTCTTGCAGAGACTTCATCACTGAAGTCACTCCATTCAGGGTCACGGGAGTTATAACCTTTAGATCCTCGAGTTTTTTCCCCCTAAGTGCAGGGAAAACTCACCAGATGTGAACATTTTGGCAACTTGGAGAGGAAAATTAAAACTTGAATCCATGCCCTGTTGTGTAGGTTTGTAATGGATGAATGATCAGCCCAGAAATTTGGAGAGTTTCTACTGTTTTATTGTACTTTTTAATGAGATTTTGTCAAGTTCAGTCATTGCTTACCCATATTTTTGCTGGGTGACTGGAGAGCAGTTTATGGGAGATATAAAGAAGAGGTATTTCTGATTAGAGAATTTCAGCTTCTGTTTGTGCTTGGTTTTGTTAACTGCTCCTAAACTCCAGCCCAAGCAGAATCATTGCAGAGAGGATCAGGGTTCAGCTGAGGGATGGGGCGGTTCTAACCCTGGCTCTTCTAAAGCCTCCTTTTCCAAAACCACCACCCAATACTTGGATTTTAAGATATTTTAAGATAAATAAACAGTTCAGTCAAGCTTGCAGCTTCCTTTTGCCTTACAAACAAGTCAAAAAAGGCTCACGTGGCCTCTTTTTCCCCTTTGCCAGTAACTTCCAAGGAACCCTTTAACACTTTCCTTCTCACAGCAGTCAAGACTGGCAAAGTGGTCAAGGTAATGGCCATCAGATTTAACAGTAGGGAAGGTATATGAATAAAACCAAACCTTCTGCTAACGCAGCAAGCCAGCACTTCCCAATCTCCTCCTGTAATCAATCTACATCGTTAATGACTCTGAAAACAGACTGAACTGCTGGGGCTGGCACTGGGAAACTTGCATTACAAACTAACCATCTCTTATTAACCTTTCGGTGTTTCCTTCACAACACTAATTAGAGCCAAATAAAACTACTGTTTGTGAAACTCTTAAGTTAAAATATAATTTTCAGAGAAAATATGGTAAACTTCAGAGCTCCTGTTTGCTTGGCCTTTCTTTTTAATTATGATGGAGGATGGCTGTTACTTGTTTAACAGAGGCTTACATGATTAATGCTGCAATGTTACTGTAATTAAAACAGCAAAAAAAGATGTGATTGGGGCCCGTATAATTTACAGACGTCTCGGCATTCTGGTGGCAGAGCTGCTCTGAGTGTTGCAAAGAGGAATCGTAAAAATTTATTCTAATTAAAATTGCCAGATTGACTAAACAACAGGTGACTTATGTAACTTGAGCGACTTGCGCTTGGGGTGAGAAATCATCTGAAATCAGTGAATTATACAAAGCTGCCTATTATTCTGCTAAATGGGAAAGTGTGTGCTTACCATGGCAACCCGCATCAATTTTGCAGCCGCTGGAAAATACAGGGCCCTTTATTAAAGGAATAATCACCGCAAGCAGCGCAGTGACCCGCGGCTCTGCGGGCGCAGGCGTGGTGGGTTCGGGGCGGCCCCTGGGCAGGGTGGGTGCCCCAGACAGAGCCCTGCCCCAGCCTGGGGCGTTCAGGTGTGGACCAGCATCTCCAGACGGGCTGCCACAAGTTGGGTGCCTGTTGTTTTTCCCTGCAAAACGTGGTGCAATTACATTTATTTGTGTGATAAGGATAAATCATTTGGACCTCTGTTAATTAGGCTGCATGCTGCAGGGAGCTGTAGGGCAGGGACTGTGTCTCCCCTGGGTGCAGGGGAAGGAGCCCACCCATCTCTGAAATATGGTGATATGGGTGAGTGTCTGAGCTGCTCCAGTTCCTGCAGATATCTGCTGAAGGGAGACACACCACTGGGTTTGTATGTAGGTTGTTTTACTAAATGATCTATGTAATAATATATAAGTCAAAACTCTGTAATAATTGGCACCAAACAGCAAAGAGAACTCGCAGCTTTTATCTGTCTTGAGGGAAGTGCTGCCACTCAAAACTCGTGAGTGCTATATTTTATTTCTCATACAGCATGTATGAATGTAAGAGTAGATATTTTTAAATGGGTCACAGAATTATTAAGAAGTTTGGCAGCCTTTCCTCCCGGTGCACACAGGTACGCAGGGAGCGGGCGGGCTGGGGAGCAGGAGCGTGGGCTGTGCCAGGCTCTGGCTGGCTGTGTGTTGCCTTTGCGCAGTCATTTCTCCTTCCATCCTGCATTTAACCCCTGTGTCTGTTTGGAAAATAAGTTCTTTATAGCAAGTATATTATAGATCTGTGTTAGTCACGATGTGTATAATCACGGCACGCATAATGTGGCCCCTATTTTTGCTGAGTATCTGTAATGGTAGTGATCAGCCTCCCCACTCTCAGCATTAGCTCTCTTACTGTTTTTATTTTTCAGCAGAAACCCCTTTTTGTTCCATTTTCCGTATCGCATTTTCACCCTTTTTTCAAGTGTGAAGAACGACTTGCTTTGTAACCAGCTTCATTAGCTACCAGCACGTTGTGTTTCATTACCAACATCCACAGCTGGCTGGGGGTGCTGGCACATGGCAGCCGGTGACAGCTGTGTCACCTCACCCTCAGGCAGTGACAGTCACACCTGGGGCAGGGCAGTGCAGTCAGGTCGAGATAGGTTGGGCTCGAGGTCTGGGTGTCATAAATAGAGGGACATCTGGGTATGTGGAATGACTGGCTGTAGTGAAACCAGAGCTGTGTCCCAAAGAAATCCTGGGTTAGCGTCAGTCCCTGCAGGAAAAGGAGTAAATTGA
The DNA here is from genome assembly GCA_013400235.1 of Oriolus oriolus. NCBI lineage: Eukaryota > Metazoa > Chordata > Aves > Passeriformes > Corvidae > Oriolus > Oriolus oriolus. The sequence goes on along the minus strand of VXBT01012723.1, from coordinate 372,428 downwards.
ACCACAGGAAAAAAAAAATAAAAGAAAAAAAAAGATGAAAAACTCTCCCTCTGAATTGAAGCAATAGGAAATGAAAATTGCTGAGATATACTGTCATGTGGGTAGTGGTGCTACCAACCTTGTGCTGCAGTAATTACCTCTATGCATGCAATTTGTGCTCGGCTACGACTGATTTCCCACATCATCCGGTGCCCAGGCTATATTCAATCAGTCCCAGCTGGAGAAAACGATCTTGGATCATTTGGTGAGATTTCACCACAGATGCTGCCGTGCGTCCTGGGGAAGCGCCGCAGAGCCGCCCTGGCGCACGGCTGGAGGTGTGGGGATGGACACGGGAGGGTCCCTCCGGCCAGGGACACGGGGTGCCACGTCCTGTGGGGTGCTGAGGACCTGCAGCTGGTGGGGGTGAGAGGCGAGGAGCTTCTGGCACTTCCTAGGGAGAAGACTTGGCTCTGCTGGGTGTGTGCTGGAGAGAGAGCAGGTTTTGTGGATGTTCCTGCACTGTTTCATGTGAAAAATGAAAGAGAGAAGAGCGTCGGTTGGAAATTTCTGCGAGAAGCCAAGGGAGGTGGGTGTCCTCAGCTCTTGCAAACCAAAATAGGTCGAGCACTTGATTTCCTCTGACTGCTTTGGAAGTGTTGGCTTCACTAGAGAGATGAGGCAGAGGAGGAGCTGGTGCCAGTTCAGCACACAGCGCTGCCTCGTCTGCTCGGGCACGTTCCCAGTCAGCTGCTGCAGTGGGTGAAGGGCTCCCGAGCCAGGCAAGGAGCTTCCGGATTTGCCCCGGGAGAAGAACTTCCTGAATTCACCTACCTGCGATCCTGGATTAGGCACAGCTTGGTGAGAAGTTATAAAGGGGCAGCTCCTGTGTGGGAAGAGGAATTTGGCTGGAAACCTGGTTAAAACTGTGCGTAGTAGTAATTCAGGAACAGTCAGAGAGACTGTTTTTTGCAGCAGTAGCTGCATTTTTGGAGGGTATAAATACCTTTGAGGAGGGTCAGGCACACTCAGGTGTGTCCTGGAAGGTTACTAGGTATATACTGGGCTTTGATTTGTTTTTCAGTCTCTGTGTTTACCAGTCCATCATCATCATCATCATCATCACGGAATGGTTTGTGTTGGAAGAGACCTTGAAGATCATCTACTTCCAACCCCCCTACAATGGGCAGGGACACCTTCCACTATCCCACATTTCTCAGAGCCCCATCCAGCCTGGCCCTGGACACTTCCAGGAGTGGGGTACCCTCAGCTTCTCTGGTGCTGAGGTGTCTCACCACCCTCACAGGAAAGAATTAATTCCTAATGTCTTATCTCAACCTGTGAGTCTAAAGCTATTCCCCCTTGCCCTATCACTCCATTCCCTTGTCAAAACTCAGTTCCAGCTCTCCTGTAGCCCCTTTGTTTGTTATTTGTGCCCCTGCCGCTGCTGCTCAGCAGCACATTCCTGCCCCGCTGGGTGTCCTGTGGCAGGCTCCCAGGAACGCCGAGTGCCTCGCAGCGCTCGCCGGGTGACTTCCGTGTCCCGCATCTGTTCTGACAGGCGGTGCTTGTGCGGCCGCTCTCGGATTAGTTTTGGTCCCTCAGATGCATTGATTTACAGACCTTTCCTGTGCAGTGCAGCTTTTCTCGATGACAGGCCATGAAGCACATGATAACTCAGCAGCCTAAATTATTCAGGCAAATTGAATGTGTTTGGCTTGTTCCAAACTTTTGTTTCCTTTCAGTGCTGTCAGGAGCACCGGAGCACAGGTAGCCCTGATGCTTGTATTGCAACTCATTCAAGTGCCAAGGAGACACAAACAGCTCGAGTATAACCCGTGTTTTACCTCATTTGTCCCTTACTTCCACCTTGCTGTGCTTTTTCTGGGCGCTTCTGTGCGTCATAAAAATGTTTATCTTGCACCTACAGGTTGCTCCCCTCTGGTAAGCTGCTGGGTTCTGGGAATTGTCTTCATCCTACGGTGGAAAAGCCCCTGTAAAATCCAAAGAAAATTCTGTGTCTGTTCCACCCTTTAGCGGAAGTATAGTCACTCATGCAAATATTTTGACCCATTAGGCATCACTGTAGGATCCAGAAACCTCACCTTAATGAAGACAAGTAATTAAAATTAACAATTCTACCTGCAATTCCTTCATTGCCTGACCTCTGCTTTGTCAGTCTTCCTCCATTGTTACGAGGTGGATATGTTAAATTAATCCACTGTAAAAATCCACACAAGCCCTTCTTTGGGCAGCTTTGCCTTGCAGGGACCACTGAGCTATGGCAAGCAGATGGAGAGGAGATGCCTTGTCAGTGCAAACATGTCCCCTGGCTTTCTGGAGACTGTTCAGGAGCTTCTGGGTATAGCTGAACGAATTGGCTTTCACCCTGCAAACACGTGTCTGGAGATTTAGGACCTCACTCGAAGCCTTTTGAATCCAGCAGGATTCTTTCAGCTGAGACCATTGGGCTTGAAATAGGACCCGAGAGGGATGGCATCCTCGGGGGATGTGCTCTGAGCCTTGCTTGAGACATGGGTCATGTAAGCCTGTGTTCAGAAGTGAACTGAGGGAAGAGGAGATCTCTGCTGCTGAGCATCTCCCTAATTCAGTGAACAAGACAGAGCCTTGGGAGATGGAGGTTTGCCTTGGAAAATTCCAGCTGCAAATGAGATGCATGATTTTAGGAATTAGAATAATTACCCCCTGGAACAGGTTCCCAAGGGATGTGATATATTCTGTATCACTTAGAGTCTTTAAATCACATTTGCATGTTTTTCGGAAAAGCGTGCCTAGTCACTCAAAGTGAAGGGCTGTGCTTGAGAAGCACAGCGTGACAGGGCTGAGCATCCTCTCCTTTGCAAGGGAGCAGGGCAGGGGGTCACCGTGGTCCTGCATGGGTTAAGCTGTGCAGATCCCTGGAGCAGTGGGTTTTGGCACATCCTCGGGAAGAGCTCACGACTGTCCCCTTGGCCAGTGCTGGCAGCTGTGCAGGAATGTGCAGAACTGAGCAAGTAACGCTGGGGATGATTCAGGAGTGAGCTCCCCCAGCCAAAATCTGCCTTCTCCTTCCAAACACACGCAGTCCCTTCCTCTGAATCAGATGTCCCCAGGCGCTGAGCAATCCTGGCTGTATCCATGTTTCCAGGACCTTCCCTCCCACCACTCCCTGAGTGATGAGAATATTTTTGAAGATCTCATTTCCTGGCCTTTCCCTTTCATCTCTCAAAACAGCAAGTAAATGAACAGCCCTTTAGCTTTTAGTTACTGCTCTGCGCCCAGTGAGCTATCAGAGGCTGTTGACAATGACTTTTCTCTTTTCCGTGCTCCTGCCTGCAGGATTTGGGGAGATAATTCATTTGGTCCTGGTGCTTTGTCAACTTTCAGCAGTTGTAATTGCCTAATGATCAGTGCTGATGCTGTTGTTAAGCCTGTTAAAACTTTGTCCTGCTGAACAGCCAGACTGTGCCTGTCTCATCATGTTGTGCCTGCTGTGCTGACTGGGGCTGCCTTTGATGCTCCCACCCCGGCCCGTCTTTGGCTGCTGCTTCCCACCCACCTCAGGCGCTGCTGAGGGGATGGATGGATGCAGCAGGGTGCTTCCCACGCTGGGGAACTGCACCTGGAGTTACAAATAGCTGAAGAATAGTCCCACAGAGAGCCAGATGCTTTCCAGGATGAATCCCCTCTCGCCTGTGCCAGCCCCAAGGAGCCTGGAACTGGTTGGTGAAGGTGGTCTGGTGTCTGTGCCCTGGTGGGGTGATGGGGAGCAGCTCTCTGGAGGAGGCTGACACTGGTAGAGCACTGCTATTTAGCAACTTGCTGCCATTTCTGCTTTTCCATCTCTCGGGTGCCTTTTCCACCCTCATTATAATTTTTTTAGGGCTCTAATTGGCCGCATTTCGTGCTATCGCCTTTTTTGCTGTTCATCTGAGGTGCCCAACTGGCTGGTGCCATCTCTCGAAGCCCCCGTCGCTCATCCTCGCCTCTTCCAAGGCTGTTTTTTAATGGAACACACTGAACATTAGTGCATTACCATCCCTTTTCCAAGAACAGTCTCCATCCACTCTTCTCTCGTCCCCCAGTGCCTCATCCAATTTAATTAATTATACTTAGTATATTACGCATCCTGTCAAAGTTTTTCCTTTCCGAGGTTTAATGGTTTTTTAATTCTAATGCGTGCTGCATGTGTAAGTGTTTTAGCAATGAGGCGAGCGTGCAGCGGCAGAGAGGCAGCATTACATCCGCGTGCCGCAGACAGCCGGGGTGGGTCCCTGTCGAGAGGCTCCAGAGGAATTGCTGCAGGACCGTGCTGCCTGCCTTCCCTCTGCATCCCCCGTCTTGTGCTCAGGGAAAATCAGGCTGATCCCGCTGCAGAGGGGCTCGTTTGGGTTGAACCCGCTCGCTTGTGGTGTGTCTGTGTGGAGCAGGAGCCCGGCCAGCGGCTCAGCCCCAGCACCGGCTGCGTCCTCTCTGCGGCTGCAGCCCCGTGCTGAACTCCGGTGTAATGAACTTGACTCTCCTCGTGCTAACTCTGTCTGAAAGCACCAATTACATCAGCCATTTCAGCCTTGCTTTATCCCTTTGAAGAAGGGCGGTGTTGAGGAAGCGGTGGGGACTAGACTAATCGGGTAACGCCGGCTGGGGCTGGTGCCTATCGCTCTTTATTTCCCAGTGACACTTGAAAGGTTTGGTCAGGAAAGTGGTTCAGGAGGAATGACTCTGTGAGGTCTTATACTGACTAGCTTTGGGTTTTTCCAGATAAAACCTGCTCAGACTAAGAGGGTTGTGGGTTGGTGGTTGTTTTTTTCTTGCCTGCCAGTGTTGCAAAGTGCTTAGGTTTTGGAAATCCAGCTGGGCTCTGTCTGTCTGTCACACCATCACTGGGAGTAACGATGCTGTGGTGCAATTTAGCTGACAGCCCCATGAACCGGGGCCAGGAGCCAACACAATCCAGCCTGACCTCGGGGCAGTGCTGCAGGAATGTGCCTCGGGAAGCCAGAAATCCGGCAGAGGCTGGGGCAGAGCCCGCCGGGCTCCGGCAGCACTGGAACAGCCCGTCCTGGGGAGCAGGGGCTCCCACTTCTGCACTGGAGCCACAGTAAGGGATGTGTGGGAGGAACCCCCTGTGCTGTGCAGCCCCCCATGTAGCACTCAGAACCACTGCCCAGGTGCCCATGGGCTGGCAGGGGCTTGGCCGGGAGGACTGGAGCTGTGGAGCTGACTGATTTCCTTGCAGTGCTCGTGCAGCTCATGAAAATACCTGGTTATTTTCCATTCCTCTTGTTCAGCCATCTCCCCCTGGCCCTGCAGTTAACAACCCCAGACATATTCCAGGGCTCGTTCTCCATCTCACCCCCATGGTTGTGGGGCCAACAGTGGGGTGGGGTGGGACAGGATGGAATTGTGCTTGTGTGTGACTCACAGGTAATGTTGTTTCCCCGAGCTTATAATGAGGTTTTAGATTTAACTCTTAACCTTATAGTAATTTTATGTGCATGTTTATCTGTCCTCTGGATTAATGAAGGTAAACTTAATTGTCAGAACAAAGTTTCATCTGATTAAACGGACCAGATTCCCAGACTTTGGCAGTTCTACCATCTCTTCTGTTGGCCCCGGGGCCAGTGTAACCCGCAGCTGGCATTTTCCTGGCATTGCCGTTATCCCTCGTTGGTGTGGAGCTGGAGCCTGCTTTGAGCCCTCTCTGTAGCTCCATGGCCATGCAGGGAGAACAGGAGTGTCCTTGTGAGTCGTGGTGCTGGGTCAGGCACTCTTGGGCGCTGGACAATGTAGAGCAGCTTTTGCAGACCTGTCCCTGTGGCATCCCAGATCCCCATGGGATTTTCTGATGCGCCCACTGCCCTAGGCAAACATCTCATCGTGGCACATCCCTGTACTTCAGAGTAAAGATCCACCAGAATGGAAAGACCCCTGTGTTCATCTGAAAAAGACTTAAAGTAGAGCAGCAGGGAGGGGATAATGCCGAGCTCCAGGGTGGAGGCATGAGAGGTCAATGTCATGATGAGAGATGGCCAGCAACCAACATTTCGGTTCTTTAAGAAAAGGCGAAAAATTCCCTAGCTCTCTCTTGATGATGGGGAACGCCCCATCGTGCTGGGAAGCCTTCCAGCTCCCTCCACTCTTCAGAGCTGCACACTTTTAGAAAGTACAAAGAGCTTCTCATAATGTTTTGCCTTGTGGGTACATCTATGATTAATTCCGTGCAAGCATTACTGGTGCAATAACAATACTGGAGGTCCTAAAACTGAAAAAGGAAACACATTTGGCTTGTACTTCATACACAATCACTTACACTTAAGCTATTGATAGTTGATTGGGATCTGTAGACTGCTGGGCTGGTGCCACTGGGTTTCTGAGCGCGTTCAATGGCTGGAACAGACAGCGAGGCTGTAGGTTTTGGCAAGCTGTAGGTCTCATTAGTCAGGCTGACTGTATCTGACACGAGAGATTCCCATCCACCAAGATGAAGCTCACTTCCCTAGGCTTTGGCTGACGTCCCAACAATATTTACATGAAGGACAACAGAGGATCAGTGTTAGATTAAGGCTGTGAGTTTCCAGTAGGCAGACAGTTAAATATTCTATTGAAATACTCTTTTGATTATTTAGATAATAATGAAGTTTATGCATGTCCTTGAGAAATCTGGGGAAAGGCAGTTGTTTTATGCTAAGCATGCAAAGATGTGTTTAATCTTGATAATAGGAGTAAATTATGTATCAGCGCTTATAACCTCGGCTCCTTTATTTCTCACTTGTTGTGTGGAGCCACCAGAAACCTCGCAGGGAAAGGGGAGCTGTGCTGGGCGGGTGGCAGGAGGAGGGGGCAGGCAGCATCCCCGTGGCACCCTGGCCTTCACATCCCTGCGGGAAGAGGATCAGGATGGGTTGTTCTGGTTTGTCCTGGCCGAGGGAGATGCTGGTTGAAGTAAGATGTTAACCATGAGCCCCCTGAGGAGAGGGCAGGGATGCTGCTCCGACAGGCACTGGGCCAGGAGTTGGCCCAGTACAGGCATCCAGGAATTGCTTCTTATCTCCCCGAGCTGTAATTTCTGTTTTGTTGGATTTTTATCAGAATCGTTGAGTTGCCATTTTCTGACCGACGCCTAACTTGGAGTAGGACAGAGTAATAATTGGATTTATTGCTGCCATTGGAATGTGGCTGCCTGGCTGGTCCCGCGTTACCCTGACAGAATACGTGAATTTGCTTCGTCTGTGACAATAGCAGAGAACAGTAACCTTTGGATTAATTTGTTTTAGCGACTAAAGTCCCATTAATGGAAGGCAGCTGGTGTCAGAGGCATAAACGGAGACAAAGTTTGCTCCCAATTGTGGGAAATGTGTTTAAACAGACTAGAAATGTTTCCGTCTCTGCAGGGTATAATATACTCAAATGGCTGCATTAACATGAAAAAGTATAAGAAAGAGGGTATTTAGGACAATCCCTCTGTATCCAGTGCTAATGAAATTGAATTCCAGTAATGAAGTCGAGGGTTGTATTCTGCACCGCGCAGGCGGCGCAGGAGCTGCCATCAGCATTAATGGGAGCGGTGCCGAGGAGCTGTGCAGCCGTAATGGCTCGAGATGGAAGAGGTCCATCAGAGCCCAGAGTGCTCTCCTCTCCGAGGGCTGGATCCCGCATCCCAGATCAGTTAGGATGCTAATGAGCCCTGGATGGAGGCAGGAGTAGTGGAGTTTCGGAGGTGAAATCCCCGCCGCTCAGGGGCCAGCACGAGCTCCACGGACCACTTAAGGAAAGGATTAATTGGAGTTTAAATGGTGTGTTCCGCCGGCCTTCTGAAATGGAATTAATTTTTCCTTGTGAATGAGGTGGGGATTGGCCTGCGGTCCTGGATAAAGGGGAGCAGCCAGCATTAAATTGCATCCCAGCCCATAATACCTTCTGGGTCTGACTCGGCTGTGGTGCACGGCGTACCCACACACCACACTCCTGCTTCTGGTGATCACCCTCCTTCCCACAGCCTGCTTCTCATCCCAAAGGCATCAGCATCCCCAGAGGAAATCCTGTGCATCAAGTGTGTCCTTGCCCTCTGGCATGCAGCGAGCCAGGCACCCAGGTCTGTCTGTCCCCCAGTCCTCATTCATGAAACAGGGCCAGTTCTACAGGAGAGAGGGAGTTACTAATGGCAATTCAGGCAGGGGAAGGGGTGGATGGGCCAGCTCTTGGCTGGTGTAAATCAGTGGGAGCCCTCAGCACTTCCAGGGAGCTGTCTGTGTCTGCAGCACAGGGAACAAGCCCCCTTGCACACCCCACTGACCATTCCAGAGGCACTGCCCATGAGCTGCATGCAGCCATGGGTGCTTATCAGCAATTGCACGATAAATTAATCTAAATCACAGCCCTTGTTTCATTAAAATAATTCCAGTGCTTTGTCCAAGCGCTGTTGACCTTCTGTGTCGGGACAGACAATCCAGGATTAAAAATACAGCATTTTTAGCTTGCATAAATCCCAAATAATGGTGAAAGAGAGGAAAAGAAAGGCTTCTTGTTGCGGTAAGGAGCATTTGTCACTGTCCCTGGTTATTAGTATCCTCTGAGCATTGTGCAGGGGAAGCCACGCCAGGATTACATTGCTGCACTGACTGGAGATTTCTTATTAGGAAAGGCAAGGAAGGCTCTGTAAAGCCCATAGGTCAAAAATATAATACACTATTCCACACCTCTGGTTTCCTGATATTATGCTATTAGAGGAGATAAGGGAGAGGTGCAGAGTCTTAATTTACAAGCAAATGATGAACCATGGCTGGGGACTGTTAGTATTTTGCTGGAGCTTATTATTTTATCTGGAGTGTAATGCGGTGGATCGCTGGCCCCGAGCCGGGAGCAGCCACTCCTGTTGGGGTGGAGGGGGCGTGGGCTCCACTGGCGTGCTGAGGGTGCTGGGTGCTGCACGGGGGCTGGGGGACCAGCCTTGCACCTTGTGCACACACCCCTGAGAAAATGAAGGTGCTGGAGTTGCAGAGAAATCCCGAAGTAGCTGGAAGAGGAGTGTTAAATAATGCAGTTGCGCATTGTCCATGAAAGATGGCTAACCATGAGTAAACATCCACAACAGTGTTTGATCCCTTCGTGTTTACTATTTATTCATATTTATTATTCATAAATTCTGTCACAAGTGTTGGGCCTGCACCCCAGTGAGACATTTGCATTTTATTTTAAGTTTGATTTCCCCCCCACCCCTCAGTTTCATGAACTGAGATTTAATGATTTGCTTTTCCACATTGCTCCCGTGCTGGCTCTCCCTGGTTCTCCTCGTCTTGTTTCAGGAAGAGATTTCTAACATGGAAAAGTGATATTTGAATAGATTCCCCTAAGGCAATCAATTTACTTCTAATTTGTCTGGAACTAAGCTTTTCTTTGTTGCAATGAGAAAGGATTGAAACTGCTGTAAAATTTATTAGCTTCCAGGAAGATTTTGAAATGAATTTTTTAATGATCGTGCTGTTTGCTGTACCCAGGAGCAGTGTCATCGTGATTACAGTATAATCATACGGTTGCTGAAGAAACACCGAGATGTGGAGGTAGAGCCAGGCTCCTGCACGAGGGCACCTGTGGCACCGCCCAGGTTCAGGCACCGCGGCCGGCTCTGCGCTGGGGCTGCTCAGCACGGCGCTCACCCGCCCCGTGCATGTCCCACCAGGCCGGGATCCTTCCAGTCACTCTTTCTCTCCCCTTATTTTTCATTTTCAAGCAGCTCCTCCGCTCCTCTTCCTTGCTCCCCATGTAATAGCACAAATGAGCTCTACTTACTCACCTCGGCAAAGCTGCTCTGACATGGATTGGATTGAACTGAGCGGCTGTTTGGAAATGGAAACTCCAGGGACTATTGTCATCGCCCAAATTGCACCTTAGATTGTATAACAGCACATGTCATCTGGCCATTTATCAGGAATATTACATTCCCAGGCACTTGCACCTTGCTACGATTTAACTTTGTCTCTTTGGCCAGCGCTGCAATTCCACTGGAGATAATTCAATTGCTCTGAGAGCTGAATGGGCACCTCACGCTCCCGCGCCGTGGTGCTCTGCCGCAAGTGTGTGTGTGTTGGACGGGAGGCTGGAGCTTGTGTACACCTGGCCTTTCCTTCATCCCTCCCTGTAAGGAGGGAAGAGCCCGTGCTGTGTGGAGCTGGAGGCTCTTCAGTGCCCACCACGTGTCCTCTGCCAGCTCCTCCTGGGCTCTGGCTTTTGGGCATCCATCCTGTCTGCCTGCTCCTCTGACCGAGAGCTTGCACGGTGGGATTGGGAAGTGCTGAGGGTCTTGGCTGGGTGGAGGATTTTTCTCTCTCCCACCAGGTCCTCCTGCAGCTGCTGGTCCTCGGCTGCTGCTGCGTGGCTGGGACCCACAGCAGTTGCCTTTGTGCTGGTCTTCTGAATTGCAAGTAGAGCTGTGATTTGAAATGTGGAGCTTAACATGGATTTTGCTTTACTTGTTGAGGAACATATTTATTCCAGAGGTGGCTGTGGATTTTATGTTACTTCATATTTGCCATGCGAGAGCTTATGTTTAGTAATGACATATTTTCTCCTGCCAAGTCTGACTTCAGGATAACTGCTCACCTCTTGATGAAAAGATTTCTGCCAGGACGTTTTGTACCTGGGGAACATTTTAAAAGTGACCCTGCCCTAAGGTACCCTGAAACAAGGTTCTGGATTTGTGCTGGGTGAGGGCAGTCTGGCTGAAATACGGATATTGCTGCAGTGGGACCCGCACATCGCTGGTACAGCTGCTCTCACATAGGGCACCTGCCCTCGGGTGAGCTGCTCAGCATCTCTCTGGGTGCCACAGGGTGTCCCCACAGCCTGACTGGCAACAGGACTGTCCCCTCAGTGTGTGCAGTGTCCTCAACTCCTTAGAAAGCCCAGCCCAGGTCATGCCCTGGGCCGTGGTGGTCTCCATCCCGGGGCCATGGTGTTCCCTAGCCCAGCCCATGCCAGCTGCCCGGTCCTCGCCAGCCTGGTGCGCTGGAGCCCCTGGGGGCTGCATGGCAGGGCACGGTGCTCATGCAGAGCAGTGCCACAGCTTGGTGTCTCTCACCCTGCTCTGCCCCTCCGTTGTTTCCCCCTCCCTTTGCCTCTCTCCTGGCCCGCTCAGGCAGCAGTTTCACGCCGGCCTGCCCGGCCCCCTGCCATGAGCACAGGGGTGGGGAGCCGCCTGTTTTGGCTGCCAGACACTCATCGTGTCGTGTGTGTGGTAGTTATGTTCTTGATGCAAGGAGCAAAGCCCAGGTAATTTTATTAGTGCAGACAGTAACAGTTGTATTGACTAGGGCAGGTCTAGGGCTGTAAAAGAATTTCCTGTTGTCCTATTTCTGGTTGTTAAAGTGGTAAAGAACAAGGCAGAACAGTACAGTAATGTGAATGTGAACGTGAATGACCGTCCTGGGTGCCATCAAGGCTGGGTGAGTCAGACTGAGCTGCCTGGGGCAGCACCAGGAGCGTGCCTGGTGGCTCCCTGCCTGCCTCTGCCTGGGGCAGGAGGAGGCTGCAGGGATCAGCCCTGGGATCAGCCAGTGGAGGAGCCCAGACCCTGCTGTGTGTGCCTTCTTTGCACCTGGGATAGCAGAGGAGTGGTGTTTCTGTGTATCAACAGGCCTTGCTTGTGGCATAAAAATAGTATTTGATATCAGCTACAGGGCTGAGACAGTGATGGATGGGTGGGTAGCTGAAGGTCCCCATTCTGCCATGGAGAAGAGGCTGCTGCTCAGGGCTCTGTGCTGGTCCTTGTGTCTGGTGCCAGGTCAGGGCTGCTCTGGGCAGCCCAGACACGTTGTCCCCGAGAGCAGGACGGTTTCTGGCTGCAGGATGTGGTCTCAAAGCTGAGATGTGTGCTGAGCACGGAAGCAGAGTGACACGATGTGCCATGGAGCTACCTGTTGTCGCAGGTCTGTGGATGATGGTGACTTTTGCCCCTCTGCCTGTCAGCCTGGCCTCTTTGAGACTTGTTAACATTCCCTTCCTAATAGAAAAGATTGAAACAGTATAATTTAATGTAGTGCTTTCCAGCTCCTCTCCTCCTTGCATTTCAGCTGCTGCTGGTGCGAGTTCTGGGCAAGCATCGTGGTGCCCAAAGCTGCTCATCTCCCTGGCAGGGAGGCACCAGGCCAGTGCTCTTTAATGAACTGCTCTGACAGCAGAGGTCCCTTTCTAGGCTTTGAGGAATATCCACTTGCAGTAACCAGGGAAGTTCTCCCATTGTTTTTAACTGTAAAATGTGCCAACTTGGAATAAATGGGATCAAGGCAAGACAAACCTGCCTGCGCTCCCTCTGGAGTGAGGTTTGCCTTGGCTATGGTGTTCCCATGGATTTGGAGCTGAGCCGTGGTGCTGGGCAGGGAAGGTGAGGAGCAGCAGCTGCCCTGTGCCTTCCTGTGCTGGACCAGCCAGCCCAGCACACTCCCAGATCCAGCCTTTCATGTTTGTGGAGATGCTGAAGTGATGTGTGCTCCAGCAACGCGCCCAAGGTCACACAGCACAATAAATCAGTGTCTCATCGGGGATGAGAATCCAAGATATTTCTGTAGCCCCTCCAGCCATCACCAAGTCCTCTGCTATCACAGCCAGACTACACAACTTTGTATGCCTGTAGCACGCTTTTGAAGTTAAGCTGTGGATAAATAGGGAGACAGCAGCATTTTCTGGGCAATTTTTTTTTCTTTCTTTCTGTTTTGCTCAAGTACTTGAAATTAACAGAATCAAAGTATAAGATCATGGGCTTTTAGAGCTTGGTGCAGGTTGTTCTGTGTGTAGGGCTCAGGGCATCCTTCTCTCAAGCTGCTGTAAAGGCAGCTGCCAAAACCCAGACCTCCTCCCCTCCACCCAGCCCTGTGCTCCACATCACTGGGTTGCTGCTCTGATGTAGAGAAAAAGCTGATGTTTTACCCATATATTTTTCAATTAATTGGCTTCTTCTCTTTTAAAAAAAAATCCTTTCTTGGTGTTTTTTTTCTTTTTTTTTTCTATTTTTTTGAGGTCTGCCTTTTACTCGTTTATTCTCTGTAAGTGTTAAGCTGCTCATATTTTGGTGCATTGTGTTATGTGCTGAGAATTTTTATCAGCCGCCCTAGTGCTCGCGTGTGGTGGAAATACCAATGTGTCTGAGGAGCGGAGGTTATGCACACAGATGTAGAGAGCATCAAAATGAATGGTTTGCAGACGGACGGGAAGGAAACCCGGGCTGAGTCTGCACCTTTGCCGCCTTCGATCCATCAAACCGGCCCCGACCGAGCGCGGTCTCGTACGGGTAATGGCATTAGAGCTTTAATGCTGCTCTGGGTGTGTGCAAGTTATGGGAGGAAGGAGCCACGTCTTTGCGTGGGGAGAGGTTGTGCTTTATGAGGGCCAGCTGCAATTACAAGCTCTTATCAAATGAAGGAAAATCCGAGACTGAAAAGCAGCCAGGATCCTGCGGTGTTCGGCGGGAGCCACGGTCGGATGCTCAGCAAAGGCTGGGGATGGTGAAACTGCTGAATTTGATTTCCAGCTTTGCACTTGGCTGAGCCTGGCTGCTTCCCTGAGCCCCAGCGTGTCCATCTGTGATGTGGGGGTGAAGCTGTGCAGTCGCCTGGGATCGGCTGACAATGCGGGAATGCACGTAGGCCCCAGGCACGAGGGTTTGCACTCGCCTGGGAGCCCTCGGACCCAGTCATGGAGGGTCCTTGGAAAGGGTTAAACCACCAGTCCATATTTCAGCACTGTAAAGTGGTGTTGGGACAGCCCCAAGTCTAGAGAAGGGATCTTTATTGCTCCTGTATGAATAAAGCCCCAGCACTGGGAATGACACATTTAATCTTCAGTGGAGTGGACAATCTTGGAGATTTATAAAGCCTCTGTTGTGTGAGAGGTCAGTGGGGATTAAGTAACAAGTTAAAACACATATACAGCAGAACCAAAAAGAACCTTCCCTCCTCCCCCTTTTCTTTTCTCCCTCTGTTCCTTTCCCCTCTCTGCAAAAAGTCAAGCTTAAATGTCACGTCAAACCAAGCTTAAAACATTGTGGCTTTTAACACTGGTCGCTAAACCCAGGAACCACTGGCTCGGAGGGCTTGACACATGGACAGCCCTGTTGTGATGGATTTGCTGCCGTCGCTCCTTCCCCAAGCTTCTGTTCTGCTGCTGACAGGTGACACACAACCTGTTGGAAATTAAACTCCAGTCTGTAGAGCCTTAAAACCGATGGCTGTTGGAGGTTCAGTCACTGCTGTTCGGGGTAGAATCACCTCTTCTTGGGAGGGGGGCAAAGTGCAGCACCTGGCTCAGGGTGGTCTCCCTCCCGCAGCCCGGGCAGGCTGGTGGGTGTGGGCACTCCCGGCTGGGCTCCCCCGTTCACCACCCCTTGTGTTTTGTCCCCGCAGAGCAGAGCGAGGGGTTCCACTGCCGGGAGGAGTGCCGCATCCTGGGCCACTCGGACAGGTGCTGGATGCCCCGCGGCGCCGTGCCCAGCCGCTCCAAGTCCCCCGAGCACGGCAGGAACGTCATCGCCCTGTCCATCGAGGCCACGGCGGTGGACGCGGAGCCTTACGCAGACTGCAGCACAAAAAGGACCTTCGCCACCTTCGGCAAGGAGGGCGGCGAGCCCCCGGCCGAGGAGCGGCTCGCCAACCCCAAAGGCAAAAGAACGGTGGACTCGGCCGCCTGCAGCCCCAAGGTGAGCGGCGCCGTCCGCGAGGCCGGCAACGGCTGCGAGGCCGTCAGCCCCGTCACCTCGCCCCTGCACCTGAAGAGCCCCTTGTCCGGCAAGCCGGCGGCGCCCTACGGCACCGGGCACTGCGCCGGCAGCCGGGAACGGGAGCCCTTTGGGAACAGTGGCCCTTCCCGGCCCACGGAGGCAGAGCCCCGCGGGGCGGACAGCGAGAGCAGCGGGCAGGAGGGCAACCCGCTCCTGCAGGAACGCCGGGACAAGGACTCGCCCGGCGCCCGGAGACTAAAGGACATCGTCCTCTGAGCAGCACTCGGCGAGAGGAGGATGAGGATGAGGGACCGCACGACTCCCAGCGCAGATTGTTTTTATCGCTTACCAATGGTTCACAGATTGCTGTATTTAAAAGCTTTCCCTAAATGTATTGTTTATAAATGAAGCTATCGTTAATGTGACAATCCCACGTGTCTCGACAGGCGGCAGGGGTGTGCAGCCGGAGCAGAGGAGCCGGTGTTTTGCTTTTGCCGGGAGGCGGCGGGTGGCGGGGGCAGGGGCGAGACCCCCCCCAGGCCTCAGGAGCGCTCGGTATCCCCTCCTCGGAGTTCATATATTTTTATATCTCAAAACGAAGATAAATTTCCATTCCTGGGAAGAGTTGAGTGGCAAATTCCTTATTCGGACGTCTTTAGTAACCACCCCGGCAGTTTTGTAGTCTGGACGAAGTAGTGGCTGTTTCTTGTGTGGGACTGTTCAGAGCGACAGTCGGGTGAGTTCCAATTCAAATTCACCCAGCACGAGGTTGTTTGTATTTTAAGGTGTTGGTGTTTTGCTATGGACACCCCTGCATTTATGAATCCTTTTGCTGTCACATACTTACCTGTACTATTATTGTATTTGATATTGCAAATTACTGTATGTCTAGTGATGGCAAAAGGCTTTCAGGCCTGAAAAAAAAAAGAATAAAAAAAAAAAATAAATCACAATCATCTTACTTAAACTTTGGGGAACCTGCAGTTTGCAGCCATGGTGGAGCAAGCGCTTCTTCCAGCCCCCACCATTGCCTGCAGCCTCCCCTGGCTCCTGCAGGAAAATGACAGGGCATTATGGGAAGACGTTTTGGGGAAAATCCTGCCTGGATTGCAATTGTCGGATGCACTGTGCTGAACTTTTCCCCTTACCCGTTTCTTTTGCATAATTTCAAGGCAATGCATGGAAAGGTTTTTTCCCAGAAGTTGGTTATTTCGGTTTTTTTCCAGTTCCCAGATTTAGATATCACTCGCCTCCAGTCATTTCCAAGTCAAAGAGATGGGATTATTTTAAGAGATCTAAATTACCTTCTCAATTAGACACACGCACTTCCAAGTCAGCGTTTCCTAGTCCCGATTACGCCAAGGGTGTGTTTGTGTGTATGACATCATGGCATGGATTTTAGACTGTTCTGATTTCTTTCTATCCCTGCATCATGAATAAGTATGGAATGAGCAATAGTGATGTTAATTTAGGGGCAGACAGGTGATACGTAACAACGCTACTAATTCAATTAATGTGCCTTCTTAATGGAGAAAAAATTAAAGCAATTAATTATTTTTTCTCATAATTAAGGACTTTTTTGTGTGGGTACAAATCTACTCATATAAAATTGATTTGAAAATTGAGCTACTTTAATAGCCATTTTGTAGAAGGGAGAGAGGGAAGGGATTCCACAGCTCTCTGCTCTCTTGCAGTGATGATTCCTCAGTGAGGTATGAGTAAAGTAGGAGGATTTCGGTTAGTGTATTATTATTATTATTATTGCTATTATTATTAACCCTTCATTGAACAGATTTTTCCTACCCTCAATAATGTTTCCTAGAATTTAAAATTGGTTATGGAAGGAAAAATGTATAGCTCTTGCCAATGTTTGCTGTACCAGCAAGTTGAAATTAGTGGTTTCTAGAGAAAGAGTCTTTCTAGGTCTACATATCATGATAAAGTATTTGTTACTTGATTTATTTAAGTTGAAAACAACAAGAAAACAAGTTCCAGTCTTTATTATCCTCAAAATAAAATTAAACTCCAGCCATTTATTTCTTCAGGGCAGATTGATCTTGCCTGAAGCCACAGCCAGTCTGAGACAGGTCCGCAGTCAGCCTGTTCCCCCTGCCACTTGCTAGGGCCAGGAATTGGGAAAGAATCAACTAAAAACAGTTGTCGAATGAAATTTGTGATGCTTCCCTCACTGGTGTGATGACTACCTCATTCAGCTCCCATCCCACGCGTTGACATGATGTCCTGCATCCCTCCAGAAAGCAAATGGGGGATTTTCTCCCCTCTTCTGGATTCTGAGCCCATTTTTCAGGGATATGTTGTTTCTGTTCCCGCCGTGTTTCCTGCCTGTGTGCTGTTACTGCTGTCACTTATTTCTGGTTTTTTCCCCCAAATGTGTGCTTTATTATAACACAAGCAAAGAGGAGAGGGGCTGGCTCGGGGCTGTTGGAGTAACTGGGTGTTCTGCAACTGTTAAGCTGAGTTTATTCTGATGTTACCTGGTTTTGTCAGCTCCGGGAGGTTTTCTGTGGGGGGAAACTTCTCCCCTGCGTTTGCGGAGAGGCCGAGCCTGCGATGCCCCGTCTGTCAGGTGCTCTTTTCACAGGGCAACCACCCCACCCCTCTGCCAGGAGGGGACCCAGCTTCCCCACAGCCCATCGTGGGGCGGGGAGCGTGGGTCCCCCCCAGGTGCCCCCCATCATCCCCAGCTGCCTGCAGGAGCGCCCGCCGTTAATTCCGGCCGAGCGTTGCCCTCTGCCCACGGAGCTGCCACCACCAGCCTGGTGTTTCAGATGAAAAATAGATGCTAACTGAAAAGGAAGAGAGAGAAAAAAAAAAGAAAAAATAGAAACGTTTCTCTAATTTACCCAGAGGAAACGTTCCTTGCCACTCTGAATAAAAGCACAGCCGAAAAAGAACGTGAAATAATTCTGTATTAAAAGGGGGCATTAAAGAGGTCAGTAAACCCTTATGCCTGCAAGAAAACCATTTAAACACCAGTTTTCTGGGCTGACCCAGGCTGCAGCGGGGGATGTAAGCGAGGGGCCCTTCCCTGGCACGGCCTTGCTGCGCGGGGCCGAGGGGAGACCCAGCAAGCAGCCCTGGCTTCGCTGCCTTGGCCCTCTCCAGAGTATTTTGGTACTCCTGTCACTGTCCCTCTGTGTCACTCGAGATGAGTTCAGGCTCCTGGGCAAATCGCAGTCTCTTGTTTTTTTCCTGCTTGCATCGAAACTGGCCATGCAAAAAATGTTCCGAGCTGCAGGGCGGGCAGGAAGGCTCTTTGGAAGGGTTCCAGATGTAATTATTGTGCTTTTTAATAACTTTAACCTGTCCTCAGATTTGGTTTAGGAAAAATCGCTGGGATCTGTTGGTTTCCTTCAGGCAAACTTGCTCTGCTCCCCTGCTTATCCAGGAGAGCAGCAAGCACCGACGATTCTCCCCCGAGCATGACGAGGACCCCATCTGGAGCAGCTTTGGGGCTGGGGGCCGGGGGCTGAGCTGCCCTGCTCCCTTGGAGCCCCTGGCCTTTCCCACCCTCCAGGCTGCAGGATTGTGCCGGGAGGGCTGGTGGAGGGCTGGGGGCACAACTGATGGCTGGAAAAATCCCCCCCTCCCCCAGGCACTGTCTGCTGAGGTTGTTGCCGTTCCCTGTTTGTTGTGAGCTGGAGGTGGCCTGTGGATCACACTTTGTGCAAAAGTGAATTCTTTTCTTTTATATTTTTATTTTTCCAAATAGAAAACGAGTTGCTTTCGTGAAGAACACACTGTCTGATGAATATGTTGAAATTATTCTTGGGGTGGGGGGGGGAGAAAAAAAAAATCTAATTATGAATGGAAACACATTTGTCTGTCATTGGGGAAAATTGATGGTCTTGTTGCTACAGCTGCTTTTGCAGCTATGGGTAATCTCTGATCCAACCTGTGAGCTGCGGTACCCGCCGGGGAGAAGCCCGGCCGCCCCCGCTGCGAGCTCTGCTGAGACTGAGACGGAGCCTTCGCCGGCGTCAGCTGATGTTCAGCTGATCTAAGCTGGGGTAGAGTCTCCAGACACCCCTCACAAACTGGCTCTCAGCAGCACCCGCCCCGGCAGCCGGCGGGCGGCGGTGGCCGGGCGGCCGCGGGACTGAGCGCGGTACGTCTCGTCATGGTGTCTCCGTTGCCGAGTATATGAAGAATAAATTGTTGTATATGCTGATATGTATGTTATGTACATTTTCACAGTGATTGAATCATTGTAAACAACAAAATGGAAAAAGGAAAAAAAAAAAAAAGAATCACCATTCTGTCTATTTTATGAAGATGATAAAGCAGCTTTATTAAATTATTATGATTCTGTTTCCAAATGGTGTACCTGCCACATTGGGATTTTTTCATCTGATGAGAACTTTGTTTTCCACCTAAATGTGATTTTCTTTTCTCTGCTTTGAGCATCTAATGCATTTTAGTATTAAAGCAATTATTGAATAAAATGGAAAGTAAGTGTTTGGTTAAATACGCCTCAGTGGGTTTGCTTTGATGGGCTCCAGGTGCTGGTCCTGCAGAAGCCAGCGCATGGCTGGGTGCCACCCCAGCCCTGTCCCTGTCCCAGTCCCACGGCCGAGCAGCAAGAGGCTGCAAACCTCAGGCAGAACTTCCCTGGTCCCGAGGAGGGATCATCACCACCCCCACTGGTGGTCAACTGGGACAGGCAGACTCTGAGCTCCCGTGGAACTGGGCGCGGTGCTGGTCCTTTGCACTGCCACCTTCACCTTCAAGGGAAACAGCTGCGGGAGGGATGGGCATGGGTAGGAAACAGCTCCAGCACGCACTTCTGCACCGAGGCGTGGCAGAGAAGAATTACTTTATGTAGTTTTTCAGGAGGGTGCTTTGGAGGAGATGGTGAGGAGCGTCCGCTGCCTCTGAATTAACAGTGGTTCATGGACCACATTTACACACGGAGCATCTGAGCACTTTGTGGCTACAAGGCCAAATGCCCCCCACAAGGTCTCTGGCTCAGGGTGACACCGAGGTGGAACTGGAACAAGAGCAGCGACGTGGGACGCCCTTTCCCTGGGGTGGGAAGATGCTTGAGCTGCACGCCGAGTGTCATCCTGCATGCCAGGGACACAGGGAACAGAGGTCAGCCGCAGTTAACCACTCCTGGGTGAGCCCCCGTCACTTTAAACCAGCAGGGTCCGGCCGCCTGGCCCGGGGTCAGCTTTGTCTCAGGTGTGTGCTGGCACGGAGAGCGCAGGTGATGTTCACAGCCAGCCCCGTGCCGGCACCTGCAGCCTCTTCGCGCCCTCCTTAGTGGGTCATTGGGCAGGTGGGTAAGGGGAGATGATCCGGGCTGTGCGAGGGAGGTTGGTGCTTCTTTGGGGGCTGGTTTGCAGCCGGCCTGGGGAGCAGCGGTGCCGCAGCAGAGCAGCTCCCGTGCCCGAGGAGGCACCGGGCTGTGCGGCATCGCCGAGCTGTGACCCTGCCTGCGCCCAGGACCTGGAGCCGGGGCTGTGCCAGCACCATGGACTCGTCTGCCAGGTAGGAACTGACCCTGTCTGGGGAGGAGGTGCCCCGGGGAGCTTCCCTAGAGCAGCGGCAGAGGCGGTGGATGGAGGAGGGCAGCAGCTGGGGGGCTGCCCAGGCTGAGTGGGGCTCACTGGGGGGCAATGCAGAGCCCCAGCCCAGGGCTGGGCATGGGCTGGCTGCCGGCTGAGAGGTGAAATGGGGCTGAAACCCCGAGGAGGGAAGACTCCTCTCGTGGCATCCCAGCCCAGCCCCATCCAGAACCTGCCGGAGCCCTGCGGGTGCTGGGCTTGCTCCTGATTTAATCACCTCCCTCCGCTCCGAGACCGGTCAGCTGTGCTGGCTGGGGGATTGGAGATGTCGAGTCGGAGACGTGTCCCTGCCGTGCTCCCCGGCCAGTTGTCACTGTCCCCTGTCCCGCCCGGGGCACCCCCAAGAGCCGCAGCATCTCCGGTGCCGAGGCAGCGGCGCCAGGCTCCGCGTCCCGGGCAGCGCCGGGCACGGCCGGGGTGGGCGGCCCGGGGGAGGGACTGAGCTGCTGCTGCTGCGGGTAAAATCGGATCGCTTCTGTCTGGGAGCGCCGCTGGCCCCAGGGATGTGCTGGATCTCACTGCCTGGCGGCTGCTGGGGGCCGAGGGAAGGATCCTGGCGTGCGGCGAGCCCCGGGGAAGTCCCTGGGACCGGGGGCTTTGGCCAGGCGGGTCCGTGTCCGGCACCGCCGGGCTGCGGGCGCCGGTCTGTGCCGCTGCTGATAACAGCAGTCGGTGCGGAGAGCTGGGTGCTGCAGGTGGGCTGCGCTCCCCAGGGACCTGCGGGAATCCATCACTGCTCCCCTGAGCTCGCCACCCTGCCTGGGAGAGAGGTCCTGCGGTTGGGCGGGTGGCTGGCTGTCCCTGTCCCGTGGGAGAGCGCTTCTGGGGGGGCTGTCCTGCACCCCGAGGTACAGAGCCCCCACCCCGCTGTGCCTCCAGCTGCAGTGAGGGGCTCACTCGTGAAGACCAGCTCAGTGAAGCCAATGAGGGAATAAATTAGCAAAGAAAGCAGGCAGCCCTCACTGGGCAGGGTTCAGAGCTGGTTCAGAGACACGGATCTTGTTTCTGTTTCTTCTGGACATTATTCTATATTACATTTGATGTTAAACTGGAATATCTAAATAGATCCAAATTGGATTAAGAAGCAATGACTTACAGTACACTCTGACTGTTAAGCCCACAGAGACAAGAACAAATAAATTGGAGGAATCAAAGGCGTGAAACCACAGAGCAAAAATATATATAATATGTCTCTGTTTGAAGCAGGGCCCTGCTAAGGGAGTGCTGTGGGCCCAGAGGGGCGAGTGATGGTCCCTGTCCTGCCTTTCTGCTGTCTGGATCCAGGTTCTGCTCCCGTGTCTGGTGCTGGACCGGCTGCCTGCTTGCCTTGGGCAGGAACCAGCGTCCGGCTTCCCCAGCAGCCCCAGTGGGCTTCCACTTGTTTAACTTGCAGCTGCTTTTTGTTTTGTGTTGTCCTTTCCTTCTGAACGTGATGTAAGCGAGCGTCCCCAAAGAGCCGTGGCAGAACAAACACAGGCAGGTGCACAATTATAGCGTTCACCTCTGCTGCCGCGCGCGGCCCCGCTCTGCTCCTCCTCCCCGACCGAACGGGCTCTGCACGAGGGATGGCTCTTTGGGGACAAACTCTGGGCTTTAGGGTAGACAGCACACCACTGGCAGGGGTGTCTGGGCAGCTTCTGTGCGATCTGCTGTGCTGCAGAGTGATCAGTCACTGCAGCCCAGCCTGGAAAATAAAACAACCCAAGAAAGCGGCACTGTGGTGCTGCTGTGAAAAACCCTGCTGTGGCAGTTTCCATTAATACAGATAAAAAATTGAGACACAGGGCAAACAATATTAACCCCATCACTGATCAAGCCTAAAAGCTTTTCCCAAGAAAAACTGTCTCTGGATTGCAGTTAAATAATGGGCCAAGGGGGTGGCTGCCTGCAGAAGCCTCTGCCATGGTGCTGGCAGGTTCTCCTGGCTGGGGCAAGGGAAGGTGGTTGGGATGGCAGCAGAGGGTCAAACACCAGGCTGATCCCTTGCAAAGCTTTAGGACAGTAAGAAGCTCCAAGCTCGTCCTGTGCTTCAGGGGGAAACGGCACAGAAGGAGATCATCAACTTTGGCAGAGGCTGATCTATGCTGCCTGAGGGTGATGGATCATCTTCCAAGGCGAAAATAAAAAGGAATTATGATAATAAAACGTCCAAGAGAGAAGCTTAGTGTAAAGGTTTCCAGCTTCCCAGACAGGAGGAATGGAGGCTGGCTGGTGGGAGCTCATGTGCCCCAAACGTGCAGGTAACTGGGGCAGGGACTCCCTGTACCCTCAGGGCTGCCCATCACCTGTGCCAGCCTTGGAGGCTGTGAGACCCCCGCACATCAGTCCTGCTTGGCCACTGTGGTGCTGATGTAGCTTCATGGGGCAGGAACCGCCTTGGAAGGGCTGGATATGGGGGGATTTGGGTGGGAGGCTCCAAGGATAGGCACTGCAGCAGCTTCATGCTGGCACTGCTGTCAGAAACCCTCTGCTGCTCCACTCCTCAGTGCCCATGCGGAGAGCAGGCACAGACAGGGTTGTTTTGACTGAGAAAGGGAAAATGAGCAAACAACCTTCTCCAGGTTCCTTTTGTTTTTTGGTTTTTTTCTTTCCTCACTCTCCTGATAAGAAAAGAACCTTTTTTTAAACTCCCATCTCTGCGTCTGCTGCACACCGGCTCAAAGGCTGTTCTTTATGTATTTGATTCTCTGTAAAATTGATCTTATTCTCTTTGGAGGAGTTAGGTTTAAATCACAGGATGAAATTCTGGCCACAGTGAATCAATAACAAATCTCCTATCAACCTCAGCCTAGGGCAGAGACTTTGGCCATGGAGCTGAGGTTCCCTGCTTCCCAGTGGGAAACGTCATCTGTTGATGGAGGACGTTCTTTCCTTGCTCAGCAAGCGAGTCCCAAGGTCTCTGCTGGAACACACTGGTTCTTGTGTCTTTCTGCTCCAGCCCTGCCTATGCTTGGGACTGAGAAAAGGGATAAAGTCCCCAGTTCCAAATTCCAATGGAAAGCCTCCAACACCCTGCCAGCTGTCTCCCCAGCCCTCTGGCTCACTCTCCACCTCTGTCAGGAAGGTGCTCATGGGTGTGAAGGCACAGTGGCTGGCTGGGCTGGGTGAGGCCGGACTGTTGCTCAGCCAGCAGTGAGCTCTGGCTGTGCCATTCCTCCTCCATCATTTGTCCCAGCCTCCAAAGCATCCTGCATCTCTGCATCCTGCAGTGCCTCTTCCCTGGCTCATGGCACAGGGAAGTCATCCAGCACTAACTCTGAGAGGGTCTCCCAGGAGAAAAAAGAAAAAAATTTACTCTTTATAATTTTTTTTAAACTTTTAAGTTCTTTTTTCTTGTTGCCATAGTAAATTCATCCCACCTCCTTGAAGGTGATGGGGGCTTGCTGGACTGCCATGAGCAGGATGCAGCTCTTCTCATGGGAAGGGTCATCCTGGGTCCGGCAGCCCCAGGGCTGGGCTGGGCAGTGGCAGGTCCCACCTCTGCAGGGATGTCCCCACAACAGCCCCAGGGCTGGATGGTGGCAGGTCCCACCTCTGCAGGGATGTCCCCACAACAGCCCCAGGGCTGGATGGTGGCAGGTCCCACCTCTGCAGGGATGTCCCCACAACAGCCCCAGGGCTGGATGGTGGCAGGTCCCACCTCTGCAGGGATGTCCCCGCGGCAGCCCCGTCTCCCCTCCCCACTGCCGGCGCAGGGAAGTTCCCCCGAGGCAGATGGTACAGCAAAGCTGTGTCTTTATCGGAGGATACTGGTAGTGTTCAGCAGCTTTTGAAGTCTCCAAAGAGAGCTGGGATATTTCTTGATCTGCTCTTAAATAAGTCATTGCCGCTGCTGTTAGCTCGCATTAAGCGCCGCGGATGCCGGCAGAGGCGGGCGCGGCCGGACGGGAGCCCGAGCCCGAGCGCGGGGCGCGCAGCCCCGGGCCACAGCCCCGGGCACCGACTTGGGGGGATTAAATATTTGATGTGCAAAGTTTATTTTAGCCCGAGCCAGACTGGAATGCAGTTAGTGGGAGGAGCAGCCTCGCATGGTTCAGCGTTGGTTTTGTACCCGCCGTCCCTGCGCGTCCCTGGCCTCGGGGGCTGCGTCCGAGCCCTGCCTGCTGCCCACAGAGCTGCTCCCTGGCCCCCCTACACACTGCCACACGCGCTGGGGCATCGCATCCCTTCCGAGAGCCCTGACAGAGGCAGGAGCTGCTTTTTGCTTGAACACATAGTGGTTGACACCCCGATACCCGTTTTTTTTCTGGTCCTTTGCTCGTGCTTAGCTGTGGAAGGAGGAGGGCTTGCAGGAGGCTGAAACAGTGCCGGGTGTCCAGGAGGTATTCAGTGTTAACAGAAACACTGACAGGTCATACTGTGTTTTTTAAGCGCTATTTTTTCACTTTTGCTCGTTCCCCTTGGACTCTCTTCCCACCAGCAGCACCTTTAGCATTTATCTCATTCGAGTCCTCTAAGCAAATCTTATCTCTACGTTTATTGCATCTTTGGGAATAGTAATTTTCAAGTCAGCTTTCACATTACTCCATATTTGTTACTAGTCCTCTGTCGAGGGAAAACCTGGCTCTTTATTAGTTCTCTGCCTGATACAAAACATTTAATTTGAACAGAAACCACCAGGAGAGAGATACATATTGCTTTTCATAACCAAAGTGTCAACATCTTGACCAGACTGTAGCTGAAGCAATCTTTACCATATGGTGGATTTTTATACTTTAACATCACATCTGCATCCCCGCTGCCTCTCCTTTCATTCCAGAGATGCTGTGCTGGTGATAAAAGGCGCTGTCTCTGTGTCCTTCCACAACACAATCACAAAAGGACCCCTCAGCAGATAAGGAACTAAACCAGAGATACAATGATACAATAGCTGTGGCTTCCCACTGGCTTTCTGCTCAATAGCTTTCTGCTACGCAGTTAACAAAAAAAAAAAAAAAAAAAAAAAAAAAAAAAAAAAAAAAAAAAAAAAAAAAAAAAAAAAAAAAAAAAAAAAAAAAAAAAAAGAGGGAAAAATAAAAAGGAAAAGAAGAAAAAGAATAGCAATGAAGGAGCATGTGTTGGGAAAATAAGCCCCAGTAAATCCCAGGGAGGGCACGGCTGCAGAACATGCTGGGAATAGCGACTAGAACTGGGCTGAAACAAGATGAAACCGTTCTTTCTTTCCCGGATTCCTGGTAAATGGGATGCTCCCCACAGCTTCACTGAAGCTCGGGGCCTTCGGAGTATTCAGACTTGGTTTTCAGGAAAACGGGGCTGTGCTAGTGTCGAGTTTTATTGCAAGGTAATGCAAAAATCTGTATGAACCTCTGTTGGATCCTGGTAGGAACAGAATGTATGGAGTTTCTCGCTTGGAAGCCTGTTCAGAGCCCGGTGCAGGCGGAAGGGCCTGTCTGTGGCTGTCACCGAGCAGCAGGCGAAGGCTGTGCACAGCCCTCTGCCGAGAGAGCGGGGTCAGGGCCGTGCCCGCGGTGCTGGGAGAGCTCCGAGCGTCGCCTCTGATCGCTGCCGGCTCGGGCACAGCCCGGCCCAGCCTCTCACCAGGCGCTGCCGCTGGGCTGCTCCCCTCCCCTCCTGAAGGGTGCCAGGAGCTCTGCTCCTTGGAGGGTGCTGTGAGCATCCGTCCCCTTCCTGGCAACTGAATTTCTTGGCGTGTTGTCTCAACTGGCCACAGACGCCCGGTTTTGTTGCATGGAGGGTGCACAGGCTCTGTCACCAGCTCTTCCCTTCTCTCACCTGCGCTGGTCCGGAGCTCTGACCCGTGACCCACCACACCACGCTTCCACAACGGATATTTTCATTCTGGCATTTTCTCAGACTCTTGTCTGTCCTCTTTCCTGCCCCTGGGGCCTCGTGTTTTGCCCACCTGCCTTCGCACACCACTTTCCACATCCCCTCTTTGCAGAGCCTGTGGGCTTTGCTTGGGTGCAAGGAATCCCAGGGCTGGGCTCTGTGCTGGGCACGTGCCCCAAACGCTTGCCTCAGCATTTTGCATGCCGCAGAGGATTTTATTGTATTGCTTTAATGGGAAGTCATGCAGCTCTGAACCCCAAATACACAGCCCTGTAAGAGTAGTGGCTGGAGGAATCCGCAGATAATTCAGTCCTGCCTCCCTTAAGTGAAATAGGATGTTAATACAATACAGTGGAGAATCGCTAATACAATCCTATTTTTATACTAGCACTTTCATGTCATATTAGAAGAAGATTCGACTTTTAGATCTTTTTTAGCAATTTAGCACAGTGAGGATTTCATTATACTGACAGAACTATTGACAAAAAGAAACACATTAGAATTGGGAGGATAATGGTCCTGGGGAAGAGGAAGTTTTGCAAGGCTTTTCATTTAAAACTGGACTGGGCAAAGTAACAGGCGCTGTGCTGAGGGGAATAATCCTGCATTAGCAAAGGGGTGGACTGGCTGACCTTTTAAGTCTTGTCACAGACTAATAGAAGTCGGAGATGGAAGAGACTTTTAGGTCACATCAAACGCTTCTTCCAACCTGGCGCAAGATTATTTCTCGATATATTTGATGGTGTTTTTTTCCCACTTCTAAAAGTTCCAAGTCACGAAGCTTTCTCTCCTAAGGAGCCTTTTTCACACAGTTTTACCCAGTAAGCGTGCGCTTAACTTTGCGCACTATCATTAATTCCCCTGAATTAAAGTTGTTAAATCCTGCCGAGACTTAAATTGGATTACTCGCAGCCTGCAAAGTTAAGCACCTGCATAAGACTTTGCAAGAGGGAGGTTTAACAGATCTTAGCGTTAAGTTCTTCTCACTTTTCCACCTTAATCTTTATTTTACTTCACAGTCCTCTCACCTTTCCCTTGCCTGGTTCAGCTCAGCCTCTCCTCCCTCCTCCTGACAGTTCTCACCTTCCCCGAGGTTGGAGACGCGATCTCTCCTCCCCAGACCGACTGTGGCTCTGCAGGCGTGCAGGAGGTGGGGAGATGCCTTGCCAGCAGCAGCGTGGCTTCTGGCACCAGGTTTAAACTGGAGAGCCTTGCTGCAGTGAACAATTAAAGTGCTTTTGCCACCCCCTGCTCCACGGCTGCTCTGGAGCAAGAGGAGGGGGCAGCGTGGGGATGGGTGGTGAACCTCGCTTGCTGTGGGTCTGTGACAAGAGGAGGAGAAACTTTCCTGTTCCATCTGCTCCCAGCCTCCTCGACGAGGTACCCACTTTCCACGCCGAGAGCAGATGTTCCTGCTGGAAATAGGCTCCCCTTCTGAAGCTGGAGCCATCACTTTGCATTAGAGGCTGCAAGCCTGCTTTCTGCCTTATAGTGCTTTCCCTGCTGACAGGGTGTGAGGCACAAAACATTTTAAATGAAGATCTTTACAATTGTGAACATGCTGCAATAAATATTAATGCTGACTGGTTAAATGGCGAATCAGCAATTTATGTAATGGCTGGGGATGCCTCTCCTTAAGTGACACACAGCCCTTGGGTGTTGCTGCTCCCCAGCCTTGGCTCCTGCTGCCCTGGGGATGTGGTCCCTGCTGCTGGGCCGTGCTTGCCACCTTTAGGGACAGCAGCACGAGCGGTTTGTAGGGAGGGCTTGAAGCTGCTCCGGCTGGCTCTGGGAATTTTTCAGTGTGAACCATCCAAGAGAGTTTGAGGGCTGCCCTGCCAAGCCCACTTCAGCCCGGGCTCCCTCTTCCTCTCTTTAGTCATCTCAAAGGGACAGACGAGACCCTCGTGTGCCTTGGTTCTGGGGGGTGCAGATGAGCATTGGTGGAGTTGTTATCATTGAATGAAAGGCTCCTCAGAGGGTGCCCTGTTGCTATTAATTAACATGTTACATTGATACGATGGAGATCTGACTAGGCCAACCAAAGCAAATGCTCAGGTTCTGTTGCTCCCCTGGTGAGCTCTGGGGCTGTAGGCAGAGCTAGTCCAGGCTCCAGCCTTGCTCTCTGTCTGCCTCTTGCCTCCTGAATAGCTGTGTATTGTCCAGGCAGGAGGTGGATTTTCAGCAGAGACAAAAGCAAGACAAGTTCCTTTTTCAGATTTTAAGCTTGAGTTCATCCAGAGGAGACAATTTACTTCTCTTTGTTTTTTCCAGCATCATTCATCCCTTCTGTTTGTGCTCTGCAGACGCTGAGCCTGGGATATCATCTGAAAGAAGTTTCCCTTTCAGGATCTTTGATGTTAGGTTTGTTATATGTATATTTGAAAAGTACTTCTGCAGTGACAAAGCTCGGTACTGCTCCTGCTGGGCTGACGTGTGTGTGAGCCTCGCCGGTGAGAGGCAGCGATTAATCCAGCAGCACCGCGTGCTTCTGGGGCTGAGCCGCCCTCGGTGCGGACAGAGCAGCGGCACGCTGGATTTAAATTGGTGCCAGAGGGGATGGAGCAGTTTTCCTCGTCCTCAGGTGTGGAAGAGTTTGGGGTGGGGCATTGGTGTGACCCCACGACCTGCCTGGGCTGCTGGGGGTGGGTGGGCTCCTGATCCGAGGTGCCAGGGGGGCTTCCAGCCCTTTGTGCCCAGCGGGGCAGGTCCAGCCGGGGCGTGCGAAATGCTGCAGTGCCCCAGACGAGCCTATGAGGATGGGCTGACTTGTGGCACAGTACACTGATTTCAAACCAAAAAAAAGCTCCACATCCTCTGCAGGTGGCTACCCCCAGCCAGGAGGGCTCTGCTGAGGCCTGAAACGAAACCATCCCTCCAACACCTGCCCTGCCGAGCGCAGCTGGAGCGCTCCCCAGCTCCTGCCAGGGTGCCACTGTGTCGCACGCGGACACGAAGGAACACACACAGGCCAGTATCAGGATCAAAGAGAAAATGAGCAAAAGCTCCGTCCCAAAGGGCCTGCTTCTTTATTTTATACACTTTTAGAAAACCCCATGGACTGGAGGGTGAAATTACCACCCCTCAACCACATAGGTCAAAGGAGAAATCAATCAAACTTCTCCGCCTTAGGAGAAAGAATGAAAACATCTCAGGTCGGTTAGCATAACATGGCTTATGTTTACAGAAAGTGTGTGAGAACTCTATCTACAGAATTAAAAACATTGAAGAACTGTGAAAAGCAAGGCAACACCACTGACTCCAGGTTTGCTCTTCAGCACCTTGCCACCCTTGAGCAGAGCAGAAGGCAGCTGTGCCAGCCCAGCCCAGGACTCAGCTCTGTGCTCAGCCAGTAGCAGGTTCTGGGAGAAGGTCTTGGAAACAGGGTCCGAGCTTTCCTTCAGCAGAGCCTGCTGTCTTCCAGCAGGGAGAGACACGGGATGCCCCGAGCCTGGGATGGCAGCCAGGCTGCCAGGCCTGCTAGCCAGCTGATCCCCTCACCTGTTTATGTGTGTTGTCTCTTCTGAAGCAGCTCGTGCCCTTGGCTACCGCAACATCTGGTGGCAATAAACTGCACTGTGCAACTGTGCTCTGTGTGGAAAAGGGTTTCCTTTTTTTTCAGTTCGAATTTACTCATTGTGGCACCGGTGGTAATTTGTGGGGTGTTCTCCTTGCCACAGCTGTGGAAGGCCTGACACCCACGGGGACACGCTGAGTGCACCAAGCAAGGTGCAGGTGGCCCTGCCAGGGTCCGTGTCCCTGTTAGATGGGGCTGAGATCCGCGTTTGTTTGCCAGATGCTACATAAATAAAATCCAGATCTGTCACATTTGCTGCTAATTGGCTTGCAAGGGCTGCTTGTTTGAATTGTGGAGCTCTCACAGAAATGGGTGACCTTTGGCAGCACTAATGTTTCCAGAGAAATCCCCAAAGCTCCATGCCTTCCGTCACTCCTGCTGTGAAAATCTGCTGAGAGGAGCTGCTCCCCTGCTCTCCCATGCCTTCCCCCACCCCCCTGCTCTCTCATGCCTTCCCCCTCTCCCACTCTCCCAGGCCTTCCCCACCACTGCACTCAACTCCTCCTCAATAACACATGCCAGGAATGCTGCCCGTTAATTAACAACGAGTTAATTAATGAGCAGCAAAAGTCCAGTGCTCAGAGTTGTTAGGAAAGGGCACTGAAGAAAACATTGTCCATTTTTTTGGCTTCTGGGCTGTTTCTGAGGCAGCATTCAGGGCACTGGCACATCTGTAGGTGTTTCCCAGGCTGGGATGCATCCTGGAGAGGAGCAAAAACTTCCCTGCAGGAGAAAATCCTGATGTGGCTTGGGTTGTGATCTGCAGAGGCCCCTGACGTGGACGGCAGTGGGGGCAGAGCTCTGCTCCATCGCTGCCCGGCGCTGTGCTGAGCCAGCTGCACTGCTCCCTGCGGGATGGGGCTGTCTGCCTCTGCAGCAGCCTGGCTCTGCCATCCCATCGGGCTCTGTTTTGTAGGTTTTTGGGTTTTTTGCTGGTTTAGCTGCTTGATTCAGCTCAGCAACCCACCAGCTAAACACCAGTGCTGGGCCAGGGCAGGGTGGGTAGCGGAGTGGGACAGTGCCCTAAATCTGCCCCACAAAACCCTAAACCTGCCCCAAAACACCCTAAACCTACTCCATGGAACTGCCTGGAGCTCAGCAGGAGTTGTGCTTTTTTTCTAGCAGAGCAGTTGGCTATTTCTTTCCCATCCATCCTTGCAATGTCTCTTCTTATTATTCCTTTATTTGTATTGATTTTAGTTCACTGGAACCTGAACTGCTGGGTGTGTAAATTGCTGGAGTCTGTCTCTCCCTTCCATGTGGCTCTGATTTGGGGTGTAATCCCCAAAACAAAATCCCCCCTGAGGGGTCAAGGCCCCCGTGCCAGCCCATCCATCATGTCCCTCCATCCCTGCACATTCTCCCGACATGCCCCTGGGTTCTGCTGCTGGCAGGGAGTTTTGGGTGATTCATGCTCAGCCCCTGCTCTTTGTGCTCTCAGTTACCAGCTTAACCATGGTGATTTACATGGCAACCCGATGAGGCCTGGCATTTCAGTGCCTTTATGCATTTAGTGGCATCAGTTCCCATGTAATTTAATTGTCTGTGTTTTAAACATAAATCAGCAAACTGTGGGCTGGAGCAGAGCAAACTCCTCGCCGGGCACGGAGGCTGCTCCTGCCGACTGCCCCTCCGGCGAGACACGGCCCATCCTGGTGTCCCTGCTCCTCGGGGATGTGCCACGGAGGAAAAACAGGCTGTGGGTGTTTCAGCAGGATGAGCCTCCCCTCGGGGCTCCTGATGTAGGTCAGCGTGGAGCTGCGTGCTGGGAGTGCTCAGACTGGAGGTGGTTCCTGCATCCCCCTTCGGAGCCCCCCAAAGCCCCTCAGAATGTGACACCTCGAGGACTCCCCTTCCAGCCAGTTTTTGTTTGAACTTGGCCAAGGGGCTCAGAATTCATTAGGCACTGTGACTAATAGTTGTGACTCAACCAGCCTCATTTCCTGAGGAAATTGGGCTAACTGCTTCCCCACAAGTTCATGGAGAGCTGCTCCTCTCAGCGAGGCTTTGATCACCCAGTGTCAAGCATCTGGACAAAATGGTGTTTGGGTTTCACTCCCCTTTCTTTGTGCAGCGGCTCCCTGATTGAACAGGGCGAGAGCAGCACCCTGCCTCCTGCTGCTTCCCCAAGGCCTGGGGAGAATGTGCCAGCAGTGTGGGAACGAGAACGAGGATGTGCTAATTGGACAGTGTTTGGGCTGGGGACAGGCTCCCCCTGCCCTCCCCTCCGTGCATCCTGGCTGACACCGGGGGATTTCTGCCGGCGGATTCCCACTGCCACAGCTGTGTCCCTGCTAGTGGTGATGGGAAGCAGCGCCAAAATCCTCGAGGGCAGTTGGCCCTGCTGTCCTTCCATCCCCAGGAAGCCGCTGTGCTGGCCAAGGCCGCTGGTTCCCGTCCCAGCCGAGGCCGGGGATGAGCGGCCTCTCCCTGCCAGGTCCCCGGGCTGCGGGGAGCAAGCAGGGGGATGATCCCACGCTGGGCAAGTCGCAGCTGCAGGCTTGCCCAGCCAAGGTGATGCTTTTCCCAGACATCCCCCAGTCTGTCCTGCCCTCAGTCCACTCCAGGCACTGCAAGGTGGGAGGGGAACTGGGGTGGAGCTGCTTGTGTGGCCAGCCCGGCAGCCCCTTGCACTTCTCTCGCGCTCTTGCACCCCCGGCCGGCCATCCCCAGCCCGCAGGAGCAGCAAATACCAGCGCTGTTTTACCCTTCTTTTGCACCCTTCCACAAAACATTTTTCAGGCTCTTTGGAATGTGTAAATCCTTCCATGCAGGGTAAATCAAGGACCAGAGGGAGGCAAAAAATAACTTAGGGAAAAAAATAAACCTTAGACTGCCAGGTCTTAGCAGATATATGTCAGGGTACATGTTACACTCCTACCGGGTTGGAGCTGCGGCAATAAGGAGCTTCCCGACACCAGCTTTTTGTAAGCCTTTTTGTGTGCGAGCGCTCCCCGTCGTGCAAAGCAGCTCCCCGGAGCAGTTATCGCCTGCAGCAGGGCGGCATCTCCGCACCCGGAGCTGGGAGGGTCGCGCTGCAGAGCCGGCCCCAGCCGGGCAGGGCATCCTCGCAGACAGGGCTACCCCGGCCTGGAGCCCGGCTCTGCGGGCGGCAGGAGCTGCGCTGCCCCCGCGGGGTGGGAGCGGTGTGAGGAGCTGATTACCATGGTTAATTCAGCTCTGAGGTTCTCGCTGGAGGAGGTTGGTATTTTGGGATGCATCTGGTGAGGCAGGGCGAGCCAGGCCGTGACCTGCAAGCATTCCCACAAACACCTTGGTGGGCTGGGGCCAAGAGGGCACAGGGTAGCTGGGGGCAATTTATTCCCTTAACTGCATTCACAGTCTGCAGGCTTGAACTGAGAATTATCTGTTTTTGTGTGCTGGGTTTATGCCCATGGAAAGACTTGTCTTCTGTCCTTAAGGCAGAGCGTGCAGCAGCAGGCGGCTTGTGCAGAGCAGAGTCACTGTCTCCCAGGATGGGCCGGAGGTGGCTCTGCTGTGTGAGAACAGACCTGTGCCACAAACCCTCCTCTTGCTGGGGCTCTGCTCCTCACGGCTGGTGCCAGCTGAGTCCCTCCTCGGTGGTGCCCAGGGTGCTGCTGCCCCTCCTTTGCAGCAGAGCTTGGGAAGGTGATGCGGGCTGGGGCTGCTCCACACCCCGAGGAAGAGGGGCTCCAGCCGGGGAGCAGGGTGGATGCTGGGCAGTGGGAGTCAGCCTGGCAGGGTCCTGCTGGGCATGTGGGCACGAGGCACTGGCCTACAGCAGGAGGATTATCCTTGCCAGCAGTGGGGCTGGAGCCCTTGTGGCCTTGTGGAGCCAGCATTAGGGCAGAAAGGGGTGGCACTGGTTTTGTACAGGCACTCACGGCTCCAGACAGTGTGAGAGCGATGCAGAACCTGCGTGCCCCGACAGATAGGGGTGCCAGGCACACTTACAGCAGCTCTAGGTCTGGCTTGGCTGTGGCTGAGGGATGCTCTGAGCCCCAAAGTACAACATCTGTCTCACCACCCAAGTCGGAGCCATGTCCCAGACAGAGCCTTTGCTGCTTAGCTCGGGGCCCTTGCACCCCCAGGAGTGCAGGGAGGTGGTGGGCACGGCCACAGATGGTCCAGCTGCTCCTGGAGCCTGGGCATGCAGCAGGAAACACTTGCCAGGCTCAGTGCCCTTCTCCTCCGGCAGCTCCCGGATAATTTACGAGGAGCCTCCCCTATATGAATATTTCCTGTAATGAACACCAGGCTCATTTTCACACTTTTCTTCTGCTCTGTTTGTTTTATTTAATTTGTTTTTATCATGGGAGATCCACTCTTTGCTTCCTGCCTAGCCCTGCCCCGTGCCGTGGTGCTCCCTGTCCTGTGCAGGCTGTGTCCCTGTCCTGTGCAGGCTCTGTCCCTGTCCTAGCCGGGCTGTGTCCCTGTCCTGTGCAGGCTGTGTCCCTGTCCTGGCTGTGTCCCTGTCCTGTGCAGGCTGTGTCCCTGTCCTGTGCAGGCTCTGNTCCCTGTCCTGGCTGTGTCCCTGTCCTGTGCAGGCTGTGTCCCTGTCCTGGCCGGGCTGTGTCCCTGTCCCTTTGTTGGCTCCTTTCAGAGGTCAGCGCTGGGCTCGCCGCGGCGCGGGCAGCGTGGGGCAGGGACAGCAACAAAAGGAAGCAAAGAATCCTCTTCAAAAGGCCGGGGAGGAAGGCAGGTGGCCAGTGAGCGCCGGGCAGGAGGACAAAGAGCCGGAACAATGGAGCTCCGCGGAGCGCAAACACCCGCCTCTCCCATTGTCCCCCCTGCGCCCCGAGGAGCCGCAGGCAGGGCCGGGCTCCGCAGCCCCGGAGCCGGAACGGGGGAGGGATGGCCGAGCGTGAGCGGTGCTGGGTGCTCACAACTCGGCACCGCGGGGCATTGCCGGCCCGTGCCAAGGGACAGCGCTGCTCAGGGTGCCGGCACCGGGACAGGAGCAGCCTCAGCCACCGGAGCGCCGGGGCCGCCTCCCGGCTGCAGGGACGGGGCTGAGCCCGGAGGGCAGATGCTCATCAGCAAAGCCAGGAGGCAGGGGCTCCTCAGGGTCACCCCATGGGTGCCAAAAGGGAGATTTTATCTCCCGATGGCTCTTAAATCGTTTTGGAGGCTGCACGTGCAGCCTGAGGAAGAGGTCCCCATCGAGAGGAGATAAGGTGCAACTCAGGCATTTCCCTGGGAAATCTTCCTGAGCGGCTCCTGTCCTCAGCGGGACCGGGCTAAGCTGCTTCGAGGGTGGAGAAACGTATGCCTGTTGAAAGATGACACTGTCAGGAGTGAAGTAGAGGAAAATAAACCTCTTAGCCAGATGAATTCCGCAGGTCAGGCATTGGCTGCCGGCAAATACAGAGCAAATGACTTGGTTTTTGTCATGTACCAGGCAGAAGCATTCCAGGGACCTGCCAGCACGCAGGTGGAGGGCAGGGGCAAGTTTTATCTTAGCACACTCATATTTAAAGGTGCTACTTCGTGATTTTTTTCAATTTCTCCTGCTTTTTGCATTCATCTGTCACTCTGTGACGAGCATCTGTTTGTGTCAGAACAAGGAGTTGTTGATGGCACTCGAGCTGAGCTGCTTTGACCTGCACTTCATGGTGCAAAAAGGCTTTTCTCTTACAGTGATTAGCTCTGTGGTGCAATATTAAGGCTCTGTCTCCCTCCTTACGTGCCTTTTGCAGAGTCTGTTAGGTGAGGAGCTTCAAAGAGCCTCAGGAGGGTCCTGCGGCTGTCTGACTCAGATCTGCTGCTGCCCTCATTCCTCCTGGAGCAGGAAATCATCTGACTCAGTATGACTCCATCAGAAATGTGCAGAGGGAGGAGAGATGCAGGGAGAGATTACTGTGTGAAACTGGGAGCCACAGACTGTGCGGGGTTGTTCTGGGTGAGGCTGGATGTTTGTGAGTGCGGCAGCAACGCCGTGAGTTAGAGGAACGTGGAAGCAAGGACTCAGGAGGAGACATGGAGGTGCCTGTAGGAGGCTTGGGGTCACCAGGACTCCCCTCTCTGCCTGTCCTTTTGCTGGCCGCTGCTCTCTTCCATCCTGCAAAACAGCAGCTGTGGGCCCTTCTCAGCTGGGAAAGAAATCCAGAAGCTCCCAGGCTGTGAAGGGAAACTGTTCAGTGCTTGAAGGTCCCTCTGAGCTGTTCCATGGACTCTCCCATAGATGGGGATAGTATTTTTCCTAGGCAGAGATGGTATTTTTCTGACGTGCAAAAACCTTGATTTCACATTGTTTGGGACTCCAGCTTTCTGGAAACATTTGTGGAGTGTCTTGTATGACCCCAAATATCTTTGGGCTTTGCCATTGTCTTCTGAGGTGCTGCTACCACATGGACCAGAGCACAGGGTGTCCCTGGGCTCAGGTCCCACTGGGCAGAAGCACGGACTGACCCTAGAACTTGAGCTTCAGCACAGATTTTGGACTTGGGTATCGCACAGAGAGGATGTGTGGGCACAGTGACCTCACATACCCTACTCATGTGTAGCCAGAGAATTAGTCTCATCTCTTCCCAACTCTTTGGTAGAAATCTGAGAAGGAAAGCCTTTCCCCTCCATCCCTTTTCTTTGATAATTAATTATATAAATAGAACCCTTGAGCAAATGAAATGTCATTTCCCATTCAGGCAAATACATTTGGGTTAGAAATCTAGGTCAGAATGTAAATTATCTTGCTGCCTTCTTGAAGGTGAAGTCCCTGAAATGCACTCAATTTAACTGAAATTGGGGATTTCCCAGTTTTTGCAAGCACTTTATTTTCCTTCTAATGAATACAAGGAAAAACTTTTCAGAAACTGCCAGGGGATACAATCTATCTCGAATGGCTGTAATATTGTATAATAGAATAAACCTTAACAATACATGCCCTATGCTCCTAGAGGCTCTATTTTGAGCACAACACGTTGGGTGTTAAATTTGGTGGAAAATCTGACCAGAAGTCATAAAATCAATTGTATTTCTTCGAGATTGCTGCTTGACAAAGGGACTTTCATTTTGGTACCACAGAGAAGAGGGACCCGTGGGTGCTCCTGGTGCAGGGCCAGGGATGCAGGGGGGCACAGAGCATCTCCCAGTGCTGGTGACACCTCCCCATACCAAGGGGTGAGGATCAGGGACAGCTGCATGGGAAGCTGGAGGGAGAGGGACTTTTTCCCAGTGCTCCCATCCCCTGGACACTGCCCTCCCTTTGCCCAGCTGAAGTGGTCCCAGCCTGCCCAGTTTAGCTGCACGTGAGCCACCAGTGGAAGCTGCTGCAGAAGGCAGAGCAGGAGGGAACACACAAATTCAGTCTTGTGTTCGATGGGGAAAGACAAACTTCCAGTATTACACTGGGGCTGGGACCGTTCGGACAGCAAAAACTGCATTAGCACTGTAAATGATTAGTAGGAAGGTACAACCAGGAGCACGAGCTGCAATCAGTTCTGAGGAGTTCTATGGCAGGAGCTCTCTGCTGTCACTGCCCCCTCCCACCCCTTATCCAGGGAATTAAATCCTTGAGTGTTTCTATTTACCACACAGTCAGTGTTTGTTTGTCTCAGCGTTAACATTTCCTTTCTTTTTTGTCTTTAATCAGCTGCAATTATTCACTTATATTCATGGGTAGCACTAAAATAAAAATAGGTGCAATATGAATATTAAACTCCTGCGAACAAAGCCCTGAATCAGATGATTTGTGTGCTCTGTGTACTAGGTTTTTCTGCTTGGAGTATGCAGTGAGCCATATATTTTTCCTCTTCTTTTCTCTTTCATGCGATGCAGATCCTGAAGGGTTCACAGGGGAAAGGAGATGGGGAAATTCTGGTGCCCTTTGAACACTGCTGTGAGGTGCTGCTCGCAGTGGAGTCTGCAGAGGGGAGTCAGCAGAGACGAGCTTTGACTTGCACATCTGGATTGCAGC
Source organism: Oriolus oriolus (assembly GCA_013400235.1). Classification (NCBI taxonomy): domain Eukaryota; kingdom Metazoa; phylum Chordata; class Aves; order Passeriformes; family Corvidae; genus Oriolus; species Oriolus oriolus. Next base: position 334,887 of record VXBT01012723.1, on the reverse strand, counting down.
CGGGAGAGCGAGGGCGGTGGGGAAACTCCTTCTGCTGCCCTGCCCAGAGAGAGGATGCCTTGGTTAGTTCCCATGCCTGAGCCCTGCCCAGGGGAAAGCCAGGCTCCCTCACCTCCCCAAAGACACGGCAGAAGCATCAGGCCCTCGGCATCCTGCCTGCATTTTCAGCAAGTCTGGTTTTGAGGCTTCTCTCACAATCGGGTCCTTCAGCGTGGTCTCTTGGGAGGGCCTCACATCATCCATGGTTTGGGGCAGCTGTAGAGTGTGAGGCTATACAGGGTGGAAGTTTTTTGCTCTAGATCACTAGAAGACAGAGTGGGGTACCTGGCACTAGGCTTTAGGGAATTTGGGATCTCTCCCTGCTGCTGAGGCACAGCACCACGTGTTCCCTTCGCTGGTGCACTGCGGAGGAGCTGGACCTGCTGCTGTTACCTCCGGCCAGGGCTGCTGCCCTTCCTCCCCTGGAATGCTCTCGTGGGCAAAGTCAGGATTAGACACCAGCTTTGTCTTTGTCTTCTTCTGCCTCAGGTTCCCTCGGGTTTGTGGAAGGGAAGCTGGGAGCCAGTGCCACAGCCTGCCGAGGCTGCCACTGCTCACATCGCGCTCTCTGTCTGGGTGGCTGGCTCTTTACATTTTTAATGGTATTTTGTATTGCTTTTCTTGTACTGCTTCTGGATATTTTGCAGTCCGCATCTTTGTGGATGGATGCAATGAATCAATAGAGAATAATAATCTGAGTCTGGAGGGAACAGAGTTTGCAAAGCAACTCACCATTCACACTTGCTGGAAGCACGGTGAGAAATCACCAGCATAAGGCCGAGTAGAGAGAAAATTACCTGGGAGAAGGACAAGAAGGAAATCCAATCTCTGAAAATGAAAATAGATTTTTTTTAAGTGCTGTGTAAAATTATACATTTAATTCTTTCTCTTTTAGCATCAAACCTTACAGCAGATTGTGCCACAGCAGCTTCCTTGCTGTTCCCTTTTGCTGACTCTCAGGAGCTGGGGTGTTAGCCACTTATTTTTCCCGGTACTGCTATAGTTTTCTATCTTGTTCCTTAATGGATTGGATTAGGGAGGCTTTTAAATCACTGCAGTCATCTGGGGTGACGGGTGCCTTTGCCATTTGAGACCTGCAGGCTGTCCCAAGGGGAAGGCTGCCATCCTTAGCCTGGCTCTGCGCAGCCCTTGACACAGGCTCCTTCCCAGGGCTGTGCCTTCCACCGCTGCTCCCTCTTGAGCTGAAGATGGACTGTGCCTCTCAGGCTGCTGTGCCCTGATGAATGTCCCGGGTGTAAATAAAATCTGTTACAGGGGCTCGAGCCGCTGTCCGTGTTTATCCCCTCTCCCTGCTGCTGCCCACTCCGCGGCTGGGACAATTGTCTCAATCTATCACAATTACCAAGAGGCTGCAGCTAAATAACTTCGTAAAGATCCACTGGGAAAATGCACTGGTTTGAGATCTTAGAAATAGATTTTATTTACAGAGAATCCTGGAAAAGAGCTGGGCCCGTGAGCTGGGCCGGGGCAGTGCTCGTGGGCAGCCCAGCCCCATCGGACAAGCCCCCCAGTCCTCACCACCCACCAGCACTGGGAGACTTGAAAGTCTTCTTGGCAGAGGATTGAATAAGAGACAATCATAGAATGGTTTGAGCTGGAAGGGACCTTAAAGATCATCTAGTTCCAGCTCCTCCACACCAGCTCATATAGGATCACAGAGGGATATTTAACCCCACCTTTGCTGAGAATAAAGGGACAGGAGGGATTTTATGTCCTGGAGAGTTTGATGGCAGTGCCTCTATCCTGGGCAAAGTTTTCCAAAGCCTTTCCTGTCTGGACTGCCCGTACTCCATTTTCAGAACTAATGTTACACGGGAGGGCTGCCCGGAGATAGGATCGTGTTCCGGCAGCGTAACAAATTACCCGCTGTCAGCCGAGCCCCGATAGCCGGCTGTGGATGTGCTCTTCGCGGGGATCTTTCACTGACATTTCAACCAAGCTGTTTTAAGGGTTTAAGAGCAGTCATAACAGGTCATAGCAAAGGGCCAGCCAGCCTGGGAGGGGTTCTGGCCACAGCCCTGGGAAGCGCGTAGGAAGAGGCAAAATTGCCCCGCTGCCTCCCCCAGGGCTCTCACCACCCCCAGCACTGCGGTGGGCTGGAGGAGCTGGAAAGGGATGGGCTGGGATGGGATGGGTTGGACTGGGATGCTTCAGCCCACAAGGGGATTTTCTCCTACTCATTTCCTTTCTTTTCTTGAACTCAAGTAAATGTTAATCATCTGTAAAATCCTGTGGTGAGATATTTCAAAGTTTAACCCCATGCTGGGCTTAGGGAAGTTTCCTGGTTCAGTATTTGATGTTCCATGGGTCATTTCTGCTGTGGTTTGGGGTGTACGTCCACAGCAGTTCATGTGCTCCTGTATCCCAGCCCACATCCCTGGGCTCAGCAGGGCTGAGGCTCCTAAATCCCTCACATTCTGGTGCCCAAACCCTGTGCATTCCAGGAGGCTTTGTACGCTGGGTGAGGACCAGCAAGCACCCGGCGGGTGCAGTGGGATGCCCGTTCCCTTCCCACCACACGTTGGGCTGGATCCTTGAGCGCTGCTGTGGGTGTGCTGGTCAGAGCCCGGCTGACCCCGCTCCTGCCACGTCCTTGCTGCCGAGTGTCCAGGCACAGCGGCACACACAGGGGATAATCATTTGTAAAAAAATTATGTGAGTGGTAGTGGCTGGCTGAATCGTGCTCATTTAGTGCTGTGTGAGGGAATGTGCCTGGCTGCTCTCTGGGAGGGAGCCGTGCACGCTCTGTCAGGGATAGCGCCGGTTCCAAGAACTAAACGCCAATTTGGCTTCCTTCACCCGTTCCCATTTCACTCCAGTTAACTGTCTCTGTGCTGACCGTGGCTGGGCAGTGAGTCTGGACACTGCCTGGGGCCTGGCTCTGCTGGGAAGGGGCTGATCTGGGCAGGGGTGGTCAGAGAGTGGGGCTCCCGCTGCGTTGTCCCTGCTGGGTGGACCTTCCTTCCCCTGCTAATTTAAATACGATAATCTTCGTTTAGCTACTGCATGCAAATCCCTAAATATCGTAATTTTGATTGCCTCTCTGGCAGTTTAAAGGATTATATCTAGGTTATTTTTAGTGCAGATCATTTCCTTGATCTGATTTCCAGGCTCTGCCCAGAAGGAGCGCGAGGCAGGTGGGATGCAGAGGGAAGCCGTGGGGGCTGAGCATCCCAGGCGGGGCTGCAGCCACGGTGGGGGGTGAAGGAGAGGCCTCTGGGGTGTAGGTGCAGCATTTCCATCTCATGGAGAGTGATGAGCTACATCATGGCAGCACAGCTGGGCCTGCGGAGGTGGGCTGAGTGCTGCAAAGTGGTCCCTCATCTCTTTGTGGGTTTGGCAAAAAACTCTGTGATTTTCTTCACCTCCCTCTCAGAGCGTGTTTAGGACAGACAGGAGGTGCAGGGCATCCTTTGGCAGCTGTAGCTGCCTCTTGAGCACCTGTCCTCTCTCCTCCACCTCCATCCAGCTGGCACGAGGTCCCCAGGCAGCCCTTCCCTCCCAGCCTGAGGAGGAGCGTTATCTCCCGTGCTTCAAAGGCAGCATCGGCGGCACAGCAAGCCCCCTTGCTCCTTTCACTGAGGGATTTAGCTAATGCTCTCTCCAATCCATTTTGCTTCCCTGTGGCTTAGTGTGGATTTCCATCCCCATCTCGTCAGCCCACTTAGGGTGTGCAGCCCTCTGCCAGCCCGAGGAGGCTCAACCCCTCCTGTGCTGAGGGCTCCTGGGGGCCCAGGCAGGGCCGAGGGCGCTGAGCTCCACATGAGCACACTGTTGAGCAACTCCAGAGCCAAGAGGAGGAGTTTAAAAAAGAGAAAAGCCTGTTATGGCATGTTTAGGCTGCAGAAACCCTGCTTATCCCTCCCGTGTGTCTGCACATCCTGGGGGGGGCTCTGGACGGGGAGCCCATGGAGGAGCAGCAGTGTGGCAGCACCAGCTGCGCCATCGGCCCGAGTGATGGCTCTCAGGCTGGTGAGCCTTCCCTGGTGATGGAGCAGGAGCTCTGGATTCATCAGTCATGTCACATTTCATTATGTGGTGCAACGCAATGTGGCATGACTGATGCAACCCAACGTTAAATGTCATAGAGCAATGGATCAGCTCAAGGCTACGGTAATTTTATGTGCCCATTTAATCTGGTATTTAAAAACAAACACTCATAGCAATCTGCATCACACGCTACATTTTGCAAAATTGAGCAGCAAATCTGTACCCAGCAAATTATATAATTCTGCCATCTCTCAGCCCTGTGTGCATGTGTGCAAATACTGCAGTCACGTTTGAACTGGTGTCTGACTTCCCTCTCACACCACAAGCATCGCCAGGGCTGTTGCAGAGCGCCCAAGGATGGGGTGTGCACTCCTCAGCCAGTGCTGGGCCATGTCCCACTCTGGCATTCACCACGTGTGGCTGGGCTGCCGCTCTCCTCACCCGCAGATGGAGCAGCCCCTGCCACCGCCCAACCCAGGCAAGTCAGCCAGGCTGGTTTGGATCAGTCATGTACACTCTCAAGCTGAAGATGATGAAGGATTTTGCCTGGAGGTCATTTTGGGCATGCTTGCCTGAGCTGAGGCGAGCGCAGGCGTGGGGGATGAGGTTCTGCCCCCGCGGCACAGCTGCACCCACAGCTGTCTGCAGCTGCACAGGATTTCTGTGCTTCCCTCGTGGCCTGCAGATGCATCTGCCATGTGTGCTCTCCTGTGCATGGCATGGGCTCTCCTGCAGACTCAATCCTGCTGTCTTTCAAAGCATCTTGCTGTTTTGAAAGGGAAAAGCCTCCCGTGTTGTTTTCCCTCCTGGCTCTGTGTCTGTGTGGCCTTGGTTTGTCTCCGCTTGGAGAAAAAAAAAATCCCTTAAGTGCTTGCTTACTCCAGCCCAAATGAGGGAAACACTTTGATGTGAGCTGAATTTTAAGCAGGTGCTTAAGGGCTGTCCTGGGATGCTTTCCCAGATCAGACCAGGGCAGACCTCTCCAGAGCAGAGACCATTCCTCCTTTTAATGGCCAGAGCAACAATAATGGTAATTGATGTTTCCCCAGCCTGCCGTAGCACCGTCGGGTTTTATGACCAAAAGAAGTACTTCAGCCCTTTTGCCTTGTCGGGCTCCTTTGCTGTGTCCCTGTGCTGGGACAGGAGGACAGCGACTCTGGGTGCAGGTTCCCACTGCCTGCCCTGCCCAGCCTGCAGGGCAGTGATCCATGGCAGGGAATGCTGCTTTCCCTAAAGGCAAAGGAGGAAAAAACACTCAGACCAAACCAAGGGACCAGACCCACATGGTCTGCCAGGTGTCCCCACATGTGTGGGTGTTTTTTGGTGGCATGTGCTGAAGACCTGCCCCTGGCATCAATCCATGTGGATTCCTGCTCATTCCATCCCCAGTCTCTCACCATTGCAGTTCTTGGTGTGCTTCGCAGGGCTCGCGTCCGAATTTGCAAAACACGCTCACGTCAGAGCATCCCCTTTTCCAACCAAAGGTGGCCTGCTGAGGTCTGGAGGCCAGCAGACTTGGGAGAGCACGGGCTTTCCCATCAAAAACCCTCCCTTCCAAAGCTGGGTGTTCCCTAGACAGCGTGGCTGGGGCAGGAGAGCTCAGCACAGCACAGCTCGGAGCCAGGCTGGGCTCGGATGGTGCCAGGCACGCTGGCTGCCGAGCTGGGATCTGTGTTTGTGCACAGGCCTTTCCACGGGGGGCTGTGTTTTGCAGCATTTGCCAGGCTTTTTTCCCTTTAATTTCTGAAGCTGCCTGGCAGCGTGCAGCCAGGTAGGGATCCGGAGCAGCAGCTCCGGAGAGGCTCTGCAGCAGCCGACAGCGCAGCCAGACACCGCGGCTGTCTGCAGGGTGTGTGCTCAGCAAACACATCTCCAGGGCTCTGGAGGTGGGGGAAACAGGTAGATGCTCGCAGCCTCGGAAGTCTGTTTTTACATCTTGAATCAGAAACATGCAATGAAAAATTCATATTTCAGTTCAGATCTTATTTTTGGCTCAAGATCAGAAAAAAAAAGTTAAGTGGGGAATCTAATGTGCATTTATATTTGCGTAACTCGCTAGCAGTGGAACTGCTTTGTGTCTCACACAGCTCATGCCAAAGTGAAGGATTTGCTCTTTCATTTACAGCCTGGGGTGAAATTTTACAGTTGAGATTATAGGATCCTGAAAATAATTGTTGCCCCAGCCTTAACTCTTACATTATAAATGAGGATGCATCATACTCAGCATGACTGGGAATTACAGAAATTAAGGATGAAAAAGACCTCATCTTCCAGCCAGTGTAGGATTATTTTGTACAGTGTATTTGATTTTTTAAAGCACTCTCTCCTGTCGTGATGGCCATTTTCCTTCCAGAGCAGTGCTGTTAATGAACACCTCCATTTCAGGGAAGACACAATGGTGGTGCCTTCATGCTGTTCTCCAAAAAAAAGGCAAGAGCAGTTTCTTTACCTTGCTCTGATATTCTTCTGGCCCAGGGAGCTCAAACGTATTCAGGGCTGAAGTGAAGCTGAGGTTTGCTGGATGCCAGGGCTGCCAGCATGGGGCTGGCACCGCGTGCCACAGTCAGTGTGTGAGCCCGGAACAAGGAGGCTCCAGCTCCACCCCCACCAGGGACCTCTCAAACTTCCTCCTCACCCTGCCTCTGACTGCACCGTCACCCTCCCACCACCGTCCCCACGCCCTGGGCTCAGGGCAGCAGCACTGGCGCTGTCCCCACCAGGTGCCCACTGTCCCCACCAGGTGCCCACTGTCCCCACCAGGTGCCCACTGTCCATCCTGCAGGACAGCACCAGGGAGGAGGACAGTCAGAGAGCCACAACTCTAACCACACTGGTTTTCTTCCCAAGCTTATCAGGACAGATTTCTGCTGCAGAATGAATAACCAAAAGCTGTAAAAAGGAAGTTTTCTTTCTGTGCTTTCTTTTTCTCCTTCTTTGCCCATCCAGGCTGGCTCCTTTCCACCCTCCTTCCACTTCTCTTTGTTGTTGCTAAAAAGATTAAACTTGTCTGACCAGGTTCTGAGTCAGCACAGTTGTAAGGGGAAGATGAATGAGGCTCTTTAACCCTGCTTATCCCTCCAAATGCCCTCCTCCTGGAAAGAAACACACACACGTATGCTCCGGGAAACATCAGTTTTAATGTTCCTTTCATTTTTGAGTCATTCTTTCCCCCAGTCTTGTTTCTGCTTCTGTCAGATAATGGGGCTGCTCTCACTCCCGCTGCTCTCTGTGCTGAACCTTTCTCTGCTTTTCCACGCTGAAAGGGCTCTCCCTTTCTTCTGGATCTTCTGCAGTAAGCCAGAGCAGGACACGTGATCCTGAAAGGCCAAAGTGCCTTTGTTCTTTTGTCCCCAAAACCTTTCCCCTCTCCCCTTGAGTCTCACATCTTGATCCTTTTTTTCCCCTTAGTCCTCGGAGGAGTCTGCTTTCAAAACCCTTTTATCCTGGCAGTAAAAACTGGAAGCGTGAGGAGAAAGATGGAAGATGGTACAGAGAGATGGGGCTTAAACCCGGGGAGAGCAGGTTTGGGATGGGCTGGGATGCTGCTGAGCAGTGAGGGGAACTCGTTGGGGTGCACACTGGCCTCAGCACGTGCATCTCCTCAGGAACCACTGTGTGGCCAGCCTTGGCGCGTCCCATCCGCGTGCGCTCGCGTGGCACGGCCCCGGCACCTGCAGCATCCCGGTTTGCCAGCACCCAGACCCAGCCACGGAGCCCCCTCACGGCCCCTGGGGTGGAGCCGGGGCGGGATGAAACTGCAGGGCAGGATTTCAATCCCGCTGTGTTTATTGCTCCCTGAGTTCCTGTTTGTTTGACAGCCCACCACCAAAGCCCACAGAGCTCCAGGAAATTTCTTAAGCTTAAGGCTTGGGCGAGGCAAATATTTCCCTTTCCTGTTTGGGGGATAAACAGAAGTAAATGGTGCATCCATAATCCTGGAGTCTGCTTTACAAATGCCTTGTGGTGGTACTGCGTGTCATTCATGTAGGTGACTTTTACAATGAAAAATCCCATTTAAGCCTGACCTTTCACGTTCTGGAACATAATAGACTGTGCAACCAAATCGCATCCTGCTGGCGGGGACACCAGTGAACTGGAATATTAGTTTTGTAAGGGAAGGGGACATTGGAATCCTGGCAATTCATTTGTCAGAAGTTGTGTTTCAGGGAACAGTCAGGGGGAGCTCTGTGGGCAGTGCAGGACGCAGAGGCTGCCCCAAGCCTGCCAACACCATGGTCTGGAGGAGGTGAAAATCTCCCTGATGAAAGGTGATCTGAGTTTGGAAACCATCTCCTAAGAGCCCTCTCTGCAGGGGTGTCTGCTTGTCCCCCAGGGACCAGGAGAATGAAAATGCAGAGAAGCTAAGTGAGGTAGAAACAAGACCTGCTCTTCTGCGAGCACAGGGTGGTGTGTGTTCTGCCTGGATGAGGTGGGGTGGGACGAGCTCCAGTTCCCACTCCCAGCACCGCTCCCTGTCCTGCCTCTGCCCGGGTGCAGGGCAGGAGGGGCAGCTCAGGCAGGTGGGCCTATTTTGGCCTCTTTCCAGCCAAACCATTAATTACTGCTGCCGTGCTCCTCACGGGGCTCTTGGTGCAGCAGCTCCCCGCGCTGCCTGACGAGGCTGCGAATTCCCTCCATTCCCCCTGGCTCAGGGGGCCGCAGTGGCTGCTGCATGGAGCATTTATGTTAATACACTATCAGGCAGCCACATCCCATGGCTTATCATTTTCATCAAGTCTTGGTTTTATGGTTGAAAGGAATTACTTTCAAAAGACCATTACCACCTCCCTGTTTCTCATGGCCTTATGCCTACCTGCTGTTAAGCTTTTATAAAGGCATTTTTTTTTTTTTTGTGTAAAGCTCATGAAAGCTACTACTCGAGTCCCATGCTTGAGTCCACTTCCCTGACTCGCTGCCTGGGACTCTGGCTCGGTTGATCCTGGCTGGTGCTGCTGGGAAGCTGGGCAGGGAGGGAGGGAGCAGCTGCTTCCCTGGGGCTGCAGGGCTGAGTGGTGGTGCCAGCACAGCGAGACCAGGAACGCCTCTGATGAGGATGCCCCGGGTCCTTCTCAGGGAGGATGGGGGGACACGGGTGTGCTTGGCCATCTTCAGGCAGGGAGAGGGAAGGATGCTGCTGGCCCTGAGCCTCTGAGGTCCTGCTCATCCCAAGCACAAATTTCAGCACCTCCTTTACCTCCGGGTCCCGTCTTCCCTTTGGAACCGGGCTGCTCACGGCTGTGGTGGGCAGATGTTCCTGCCCAGGGGCTGTGCCACAGGCTCTAGGGCTGGGGCAGGCATGGCTCTTGGAGCCTGCTGGCAGGGCAGCATCTCCTTTAGCATTCCTGCCACATTCACTGCTGCTTTACTTTTTATTTTTTCACTGGTGAGTTGAAAAGGGGCAGGCAGCAAGTCACACTGCCTGATAGTCACTTGCCAGTAACATAAAAACTCTTACGCGCCAATATATCAATCAGCGTTACGTGTCAGCCTTGACTACTGCATTCAGCTCCCATCACCCAAACAAAATCACGCTGTAGCAGCTGAGGAGGAGGCTAATACCGATGGCTGGAGGCATGGCTGGGCATACAAAGCATGGGTGGGGAGCTGGGTGGCCGAGCTGACTGCTGAAGCCAGGGACAAAAGCTGGAGAGATGCAGGATGCAGGCAGGGATGGGGTTTGCCCAGCAAAACCTGTGGTGCTCCATGCCCCGTGGGGACAGAGGCGATGGTCAGGGAAGGGTGAGGATGCCCTTCACTGCCCACTGAAAGGTTCACATCAGTTGGCAGCCAAGAGATGCCCATGGCTCCAGGCAGGAACGGCCGGGGGTCAGTGCCTGCAGCGTCCTCCTGCTGACCTCCACACCTCCTCCTCCTCCTCTTTCCGTCCAGTTGGAATAATTACAGCTACTTAAAGGAGGTGATGGTTTCCAGAGGGACACTGTGTGCTGTCACCACTGCCGTGAGGCATTTGCTCCTTGTCAGAGCCCCCTGCCAGCCCAGGTGCCGGGGGCTGCTCCCAGGCAGGGAGAGCGGCCGTGTCCCGGTCCTGAGAGGGGAAGCACTGCCCTTTGTAGGGCTGAGGGACTGGGGAGCCCCTGCAGCCTGCGCTGGGTCAGGCAGGCGTGACTGAGGGTGAGCACTAAGGTCTAAGTTGTGTTTTGGATTAAAAGAGCACAAAAATGTAAATGCAATGAGGGCAATGCAATGGGGTCCTTGGCAACCTGCTGATGAGGCACTGGGTGTTTGCATGCCTCTGGCTTTGGAGAGGAGAGTGGGGGCTTCCTGAGGCCCCCCTTGCAGACCATCCCTGGCCCCAGGCTGCTGCAGGACGCTGCTGGATGCTCCTTGGCTCCTGCAGCACCGGGGCTGCTGCTCCGGCTGTGCCCCCCCGGGCTGGGCTGGCACAGGGCTGGAATCACCCTCACAGCTCTGCTCCCTGCTGGAACAGTGCTGGCCTTGGCTCTCCCTGGGGTGGCAACCCTGGGGTGCAGAGGCTGCAGTGGGGGTGCTCTCACAGCAGCAGAAACCTCCAGGCTTTGTGTTTCTTCATATTCAATATGCGAGTGGCCACTGTATCTCCTGATTATTTAATTTGACTGGAATAAGAGGTATTTGTATTCATTTCCAGAGATGATGTACAGGCCTGATCTTAAACTGATTTAGACAGTATTGTACATCATGAAAAATGAGAGTGGGGAAATCTAATGTATGGCTTTTTTTTTTAAAAAAAGGGCACTTCACAAACCTGCACGGAATTACAAGAGATAGGCAAATGCTGTCACAAAAGTCTCTCTTAAATGACAAAAGGACATGAAGAATAGCACTGCTCAGCAGCACAGTACAAGCTCCAATAATACCATCACATGCCTCCTCTCCAGCAGTTTGTAGTAGGAGGGCTTTGACAGATGTCCTGTGTCAAATCCTGCCCTGCTCACTGGAGTTGTTACTGGTGTCTCCCGTGCCCTCTGCCAGCAGCCCCCGACCTCTCGGGCAGGGAGCCGGCTTTTCCAGGTGCCTGCACATCCCCTGGGCACGTTCACCCCTCCACGTCCATGCTCCAGGTCTGGACTCATCACCAGGACTCATCTTGTGCCTGCATTTTGGCTGGGTCAGGTACAGTGCCATAGAACCATGGAATGATTTGGGTTGGAAAGGACCTTAAAGACCACCTAGCTCCAGCCCTCCCACCATCCCTGTTGTCTGTGTGGGGAGTGGATCGTGATCCTGGAAGTTTCTGCAGCCTGGAGCTCTCCTGGGGATGTGCTTGTCACGGACAGCCCGGGTTTGGGAGGGTGAGTGGGAGAAGGGAGCCCGCGGCAGGCAGAGGTGAGGGCAGCTGCTCCGCATGCTTTCGGCAGCACGGCTCTCCCTGCACACACGGGTACTGGAGAGAGAGGTGCTGCGAGCTGGGAGAGGCAGTGCCTTAATGACAGCACTCCAGGTCAGAACTGAAACACTGGCTGCGGCTTAGGGGTGCTGCGACCTCTGCAAGGTCTGATTGTGAGCAGTCATTAAAGCTGAGGTGATGAAGGGGGAGAGGCTCGAGCAGGTGCCCCGGCTGGGCTGAGCACACACTCACACACCTTGCCGTGTGATTTCTGTAGCATCCGCTCTTATCTTCCTTCCAAAATCACTGCAGAGCATTTGAAAGGGCTGCTAGGAAGCAGCCATGGTTGGAGGTGGCTGTGTGCCTGCCAGAGGCACAGCAAAGGGATCCCTTACGAGGCTCTCCCAGGATCAGTTCGAACCTTTCCATGGAAGTACCAATGCTTGGACGAGGGCCACATTTTGACCTTGACTGGACGGGAGATTTTAATTATCAGAGCTGGCTGAATAACACAAAACATTTTGCCACGGGCAAGTTCTAGGAATTCATTTCAGCGTTGCTTACATCTTTTGGGCTCTGCGTGTACGAACACACAAATAAACCCACTCCAAAGCAGGTGTTTTCACCTAAGTCACGTGCTGAGGGCACTGTGATATTATTTACACCTCTTTGTGCTGCTTCTGTACTCTCAGTGTAAATGTAACTCACACATTACTGTGTCGCTGAAAAGAAAGTGTGAGATCCCAGTTCCGAGGAGTCACAAACCTTCAGTCAGTGCCACAGGGTGGTTTGGGGGTCAGCCCTGGATTTGCAGCTCTCCAATGCCTGCTCCTGCGTGGTAGGAGCAGAGGAGCCACTGCAGGCAGCGTGACTGTGCTGGGGCACGGCCTCTCCCACCCCACCTCATCCCAGGACATTGCCTTCAAAGGTGTCCTGCTGCCTTCCCACAGCATCCCAAAGCGTTTCCTGGGCTGTCCCTCCAGAAAACCAGGGCAGCACTGTGGGGCTTGGAACTCTGAGCTTTAAGAGACGCTTGTTGCTGCCTAAATAGATAATAATCAAATGAAAACAGTCTTTTGCCGACTCATGGGAGTGTTCCATCTTTGTGGTGGCATGAAGTGATTTAGCCATTAAGGTTAATGCTCGTCTTCCTGCTGCCTGTTGGAACTCTGGGCCAGGCAATGCAAATAGCTTAGCCAGTGCTTTTAAAGGTCATTGTGCATGAAAAAATAAAGATCATACACCGCTCATGGAAATGTCCTTAGTAATCACTGCTTCTCGGGGGAGGAGGGACGAGGAGCTCCCGGAGCATTTATCTCATCCCACTGAGCGTTCGGTGACAGCCCTTGAATTTTTGGCAGCTTTAGCTGCAGGTTGGCATCACCTCCAGTGCTGGTGTCCCCCAGCGTGGTTCGTGTCCTGGTGATGGTGGTCCTGGCAGTCACTGAACACGGAGGATGCCGACTCCAGGCACGACACCACCAAGGCACACGTGCCAGTGGCGGGCACACAGGGCAGGTCTCACCTCTGGGCTCATCTTTGGGTTTCCTGCAGGAATCCTTCGGGTTCAGATCTTCCTTTCTTTGCCTTCCCCACAGGATGTCTTGCTCCTAATTTATCTAGGAGGTAATTTTAATCCTTCTCTCCTCAGACAACTGGCTACCTCCATGCATAATTAATTTATTAACACACTAACCTACTTTAAGGTGATAATCTCTTTAGGGTCACAGCAGATCTCAGCCTGGCCTCGTGACAGGAGTTTTCAGGGAGCCTAAATTCCTTGGCATCAGGAGGCATCCATCTGGACCGTGCCCGTGGCATTCCCTGCAGACAGCCCGCTCCAGCTCCCGGCGCTGGCCCCCAGCCCCACAGCCAGAGCTCTGCGTGCAGAGGAGCTGCTCACGCGTGGGGCCGGCAGCAGCCAGTCCTTTCGGCAGTGTCCTTCAGAAGTGCCTCCCTCTTTGTCTTTCCTGAGTGGAGCCGCGGGATTGTGACTTCCCCGAGGAGGAGAGGAGGGAGCCGCTGCTCGGCAGCCGCTCTGATGTGGGTGTTTAGCACCAGCTCTAATAGCCTCCCCTCTCAGAGAAGTGAACTGCAGCCTCTGCTCATTACTGCAGCCCTTCAGAGGAGAGGCAGAGGAAGAGAAAAGATCCCATTCAGCCTCGCTGTTTCCAAACAATGCAAAGAGGACAAGGACTCCTGTGTTTGTGGTGAGCTTATGTAAGAAATAAGCAATAAATGAGGAAACCCTGGTGACCCGCAGCGTGCCCCAAGCCCTAACGTTTCTCGACTTCGACTGTCCATGGGCAGAGCTGCAAAGTCAAACGGAGACAAAAGAGAAATGAAAGCAGCTTTTAAAGTCTCTATTCTTCTCTTCCGCTGTGAAATTCCTGCCTCTCTTTGTTGAGTACCATCTTTGTTGGTGTTTTCTTTGTGCCTGGAGTAATTTCTGCGTTGAGAGTCTGTCGTGCTGCTTCCCAGCGCTGCCGCGCAGTCATTGCTCATCCCGACACCGACCCTGCCCGGCGAGCGGCTGCTCCGCGGCTGCCGAGCCCGGGGGCCACCGCCGCTGCTGGGGGACCCCAGACAGGCCCCCAAACCCCCGCAGAAAGCAGCCACCAACTCCTGTGAGGCTTTGCATGGCCCAAGGGAGTCACAAACCTCGCGGCGATGTCCCTGCCCGGGGAGGTTTGGGGAGGGTCGTGCTTCAGGTGGAGGTGAGAGTGAGCAGGGCATCACCCAGCCCAGCCACGGCTCTCCCGGTGCCAGGGCTGCAGAGATGCAGTCCTGCAAAATTCGCGGGAAGAAGCAATCGTGCCTTGTGAGAGAGTCGGGAGAGCACTCCGCAGGATTCTGAGACGGTGTTCTGCACCATATAGAGTGGATATTAATGAATACGAATAAATATTGATATTAATTATCTCAACCTGCTTGAAGCTTCTGAAAAGTACATGTTTGTGGCTCTGCAAGGTGCGAGCTGACCTTAATTCTGCTGTCAGAGAGCAGGGCGTGCTGACAGCCTTGCACGGGTGCCGATGTTTGTGCAGGGTTGGCTGTCCGGGGGGACAGGTGAGGTCACGCACAGTGTGAGAACTGAAACGCGCCCTGCAGGGCTGCAGGAGAGCAGGGACTGAGCCTGGTGCTTTATAACTTTTGTGGCCTCTTGTCTGCAAACTTCCCAGTCAGGGTAACAGATGGGGACAGCTTGGATGCTGCAGATACAGTTTGATGTACATGGACTTGAGCCAGTGTCCTGTTGGAGCTGGGAGTTGCCTTCCAGCCTGTGGATCACGGCAAATGAATTAATGCAGGCTCTGGGGTCATCAGAAACACTCACCCTGTCCAAGCAGCGGTGGTGCCGCGTGTGTGGCTGGAATACCACACCTTGTGGAGGCAGGCTCTGGGCCAAAGCTGCACTGAGCTGTTTCACCCCTGACGCAGCTCTTGTTCTTGCTGGGAGGGTTTCAGGCTGGTAGGGGAATGCAGGGTAACACACACAGGGAGATCATGAAGGATGATGGGGAGTATTCCCAGAGAAGCCTGCGTGGCTGCTGTGAGACCCGAGCCAGGGCTCTCGGCTGAGCCAGATCCTCTGCAGAGGGTGCAGGGAGCAGAGCAGGGGGTGCCCGTGGGGGCTGCTCACACCTGCCACCAAGGCTGGCCAGTTCCTGCCCCTCAGCTGGGCAGCAAAGGGAGGTGAGGAGGCACCCAGCCTCTACCCACCCTCCTCCAGAGGCGACCTGATGCAGACCCTCTTCCTGCTTTAGCCCATCTGGGTGATGAGCTCACCCTCCTGGACATCCACGAGCCACTCCGTGCCGTGGCAGACGTCGGATGTTCCCCTCTTTCTGTCACTCGCCCCTGTGCCTCAGCGTCCTGCTGTCACTCCGAGGCGTCACAGCCCGGGCAGGCGACATCACTGATTCCTTTTGCCCCTCTGCTAGGGGATGTCTCCTGGGTGTTTGGAGAGGCAAACCAGAGCTTGCATAGCATTTGGCTGTGTGACTGTGAGCTGGTAAATCAAGCAGAGAGACATGTCACCCTGGCTTGGGATGCTGCCGTTGTCCCTGGCTTGGCTGACAGTGCCCTCGCTGTCCCCAGTGGCTCTGGGGCCGTGGCGCCGTGCTGGCAGTAAAACCTGGCTGTAAAACTTCGAGTCTCTCTGGAAGCAGAAATGGGGGATTCAGTCCTCCCCTTCTCTCCTCCCTCTCCATCACATTTCCTTGGAATAAAGCTGCTTTAAACTTCTTCCCTGGCTCGTCCTGCTGTGGTGAGTTGCATCTGCCTGTCATGTCACGTTAGTGTTCGCTGGGAGCCACGCTATGACATCCCAAGCAGACCGGCGCACCATGGAAATAAAGTTGCTCTACGTGAAAATGGAAAAGTCGTCGCTTTCCAGAAAATAGGCTGGAGAACATCGGCTGCAAATGGGAAGGGAAAAAAAAGGCTTGTCTGAGTGGATGAAGGGAGAGCTTTTAAAAGGCAGACCCAGCTTCCACGGATGTCAGTGGAAAGCCTTACACACACGTTAATGGCTATGGAGTCATGCCCTAGAGCATTATATTTTTTGGGATGATGTCAAATTGTAGCATCTTAAACGAAGCTTTTGTGTTGCTATAATAAGGGATTTTTTGATTCGACTACTTAGGTTAGGTCTTTAGTGAAGTCACTTCACCTCTCCCTGCCCCTGGAAAACAGCTCTCATGAAACCTGTGAAACTTTATCGAGTGCTTTGAGATCTATAGGTGGAGTGAGGCTGTTGGGGATGTATTGTTATCACTCTTGCTAGAGAATGATTTGAGGGAGGAAAAATGTTTGTGATTCTTTGGACAGATCTGCAGAGGGTGGAAAAAACGAGTGATTTGTCCCCTATTAAAACACTGCGAAAGACTCCGACTCTGGAATAATTTCCCTTGTGCTTTTAGAAACCCCCTGAGTTCAGAGCATCCACCCCCTGATGCTCCAGCCTAAGCTGTATCTTGTAATCTCTGCTGTACCCTTTGGGAAATCTCCCCACGGCTTTGTGTACACAAGAGAGACTCTTCTTAGGAAATTTTATTAAGAAAGACATTTTTTTAAAGCGGGATTTAAATAGTAAGCTACATTCTCTCTGTCAGCAGTTCTCTCCCTTCACGCCTGGTGGATCCTGTTCTGGAATAGATATCCATCTCCTGTCTGGCATGTGGGCATCTCTGACCACGAGGGCTGCTGCTGGCGGCAGAGACTGCGGGGAATGGAGGGCCTGCTGCACCCCAGCTGGTCTGGGGGGTTGGAGCTGGCAGCCCCCAGCAGTCACACCCTCTGCACGGTCCTGGGTGCTGGGACAGGTGACTTTGCAGGAAAGGGGAGCGCTCACCCCCAGAACAGCTCCTCCAGGGTGTGGCAGGGCACCTCTAGCTGGCCCCAGGGACAGGGACTGGCCCCTTGGCACGTCTGAGTTACATCTCCGTTCAAGGACGCACCTTGGAACGGGCTGATAGCTGATATTTATTGTCCGTGGTGGTCGTCATGTGTGGTCCTTGTGGGGAGGACTCTCAGACTTGTCCTACTGAATTCCCATCGCAATCACATCACCGAGGCAGCAGCAGCCAGCTGAATGTTAGGGATTCTTTTTGCATTGCTCTGATAAATACTGTCTACAGGGTATGTTGCAACAAATGTTACAAGTCCCAAGTACAGCACTTCAGAGGCAGTACACAACTTGATAATCTCATTATTTGCTACTCCTACACAATATAAGAGCATCATCAGATCAGCCTTATGTTTTGCTGCAATAGAAATAATTAATAAAAATCAATCTGTCACCTATAATGTCTTTAAAAAGCAATAGAGAACATGCAGAAGCTGCTCTGAAAACAGCTCCAGGACTAGAGCTTCTGCAACTTCTCACCTGAAAAAGGGAAGAATTGTTTTGCATTCAGATTCTCTTTGAAAGTTGTAAATACTTCATGGCAGTTTACTTGCAGAAAATGGTGAATTTTTAAGGGCTTATTTGTAAAACATGAATTTTGAGCTTTTAGGAGGAACTGTTTTCACCAGGAGCTCATTCTCAGGGTTACGGGTGGCTGAGCAAGGCGCAGCGCTCGCGGCAGAGCCTCGCTCCCCGGTGTCCACAGCCACCTTCCCATGGCAGCCTGCAAGCCTCAGATCTTAACTCGGGTTAGCAATTGCCTCCGAGCACAAACCCACCTGCCCTCGCGTCAGGCTCTGAACTGCTCCCTTAGCTGTGCTGAACGTGCAGGGGTGCACTGCACAGAGCAGGAAGGCAGATGGGGAGAGCATTCCGAGGGCACTTTGTGGGGAAGCGTTCCTCAAGGTGCCCTCACAGGGACTCAGCTCCCGCAGGGAAGAGAAATGACAGCGCCCTGTGGCACGCAGAGCGGCGCGGTGCTCGCCCCTGCGGCGTGATTGCCAGCTGGCCCCGGAGGACATCGAGCCACAGAATATCCTGAGGTGGAAGGCAGCCCCAGTCCAACTCCTGGCCCTGCACAGGACACACCAAGTGTCACCCCAGTGTGCCTGAGAGTGTTATCAAACACTTCTTGAGCTCTGCCAGGCTGGTGCTGTGACCACTGCCCCTGGGAGCCCCTTCCAGAGCCCAGCCACCCTCTGGGGAAGAACCTTTTTCTAACATCCAACCTAAACCTCCCCTGACCCGGCTCCAGGCCCTTTCCTTGGGTCCTGTCACTGGTCAGCACAGAGCAGAGGTCAGTGTCTGTCCCTCCTGAGGAAGTTGTGACTGCTCTGAGCTCTCCCCTCAGTCTCCTCTTCTCGAGGCTGAGCAAGCCAAGTGACCTCAGCTGCTCCTCGTGTGGTGTCCCCTCCAGACCCTTCGCCTTCTTCATAGCCCTCTTTTGGGAGCTCATCATGATGTTCTAGACCTCACCGGTGTGTTTGGGCCGTGGTTTGAGCTTGGGCCAGCCTAACTCGGGTAGGAGTGCATCCATCACAGCATTCCCTTTATGGTGGCTGTGGGATTATTTTCCATTCGCACCAAATTACTTTGACCTCCCTGCCACAGACCAGCCCAGGCTGGGGCTGGAGGTGCCCGAGCAGCGAGCAGGAGGCTCTGGCTGTGTCTAGGGAGTACCCCAAGGGGCTGGCATTGCTAAGCACCTTTTAAAAGCAGTAGCAGCAGCAGGAGCTCTGTATTCATAATGAAAAATTCTTCAGCAAGCAGAGCAGTGTGAGGCGATAGAAGGGAGCCTGCCCAGCTGGGAGTCATTTGCAGGTGGTTCTGGTTCATTTGCTGGCTGCTTTTTCTCTGTCTTCATCAGCCACCACTTCCCTTGGCTTAGCAGCACACTTGGAGCACATTCTTTGCTTCAAGCACCTGAGAAGTCCCGTTGACTTCAATGGGGCGACTAATGCTCCTGATTAAAGGTAACTAACTGCTTCAGCGTTCCGCGGAATCTGAGCCTTGGGAATGGAAATAAACGGAAGGATCCTGCCTGCACAGGATCCCTTCTGGGGAAATATTTGCTCTGGAGGTGTGGCAAATTTCCTATCCACAGTGTCTTTGGCGATCTCCTTTTGGGAAGCTGTCCACACTGAAAGTGTGGCTCCAGACTGAACTTGGACCGTTTCCTGTCATGGTTGCAGGAGGAGAAAATTTATTTCCCTGCTGTGGCCTGGTATGTAAATGTAAGGAAACTGTGAAGGTGAGTAGCTCCCTTCTTGAGGGGAGGTGAGGAAGGCACTATTCACCTTTCTAATCTCGAAAATCTTATATTAGTATTAATTTAAAGCTGTGAAATAGGAGTGCTGCAGAAAATCTGGGTTCCACTCCAAGCTTGCTGCCCGACGTGGGCCAAGCCCTGCATGCCTCGTTTAGGCACCTGCAGGGCGGGGGTGATGACCCACGTGCCACCAGTGAAGTGCTGACAGCAAGCCTCTCCTTAGAGAGGGGAGGGTGACAAGGCCAGGCTGTTTGCTGGTGTGAAGTGGCCCAGCTGTGGTGCCCTGAGCTCCTGGTCGGTGAAGCCACGCCTGGAGAGCCCTCGCTGCCCCTGAGCCCACACGCAGCAGATGCTGAGCTTCAGGGACCGGCAGCCTGATGAGGTTTGTGATCTTTTGTCTCTAATAGTTATGCCTGCTAGTCATTAGGTTTAATTATGTACAGAGCGGTGTTTTACAGGCAAACAGGAGATAAGTTTCCTGTTCCATAGGGTCCATAATGTACAGTTAACAATGAGTGAGCGAGAGCAGACACAGAAAGTTTTGGAGGAGGAAGGTGAGGAAGCCACCTCCCCTTTCAGAGCACAAAGAGCATGGCAGGGTGACCCTGCTTGCCACCAAACCGGGGTGAGAGAAGTGAAACCAGCACTCCCTGAGCACTTTGTTTGAGGCTGGCTTCGTCATGCCCCAGGCTGGTCCCCTGCAAAGGCTCCCAGGTGGGAACAGGTCTGCTGTGACTACTCTGCCTGGCGGTGAGAGCGGATCTCTGAGAGCTGGCGAGGACCAGGACAGAACTAATGGGCTACTGGCCTCGGGGGACTAATGGGCTGGCTAATAAGGACACGGATTTTGACATGGCAGAGCAAATAAGAATTGGCAGGCATTAACCTCAGACATGTCTGCTACCTAGAGAAATCCAAGCCCCTCTCTCACTCTTGGTTCTGTTTAGCATATTAATGTTTAATTCCATTAGCATCAGCAGCGGTGGCTGCTGCTCAGCCCGGGAGCTGCTCGGGCGAGCCTCGGGAGGTGCTGCTCTCGGAAAGGGGAGCCGGTGGCTGGCCGGTAGCCAGGCTCAGCCCCTGCCCCGGCTCGGCAGCAGCCGCCGACACTGCTGTGGCTCCCAGCATCTGCCTCTTGCTTGTGCTCCCCTGCTAATTCAGCATCAGCCGCCGCTGCCCGCTCCGCGGCTCTCTCCTCCCTGACACATGGCTCCTGCATTCCATTTCTGCTCACCGGAGGGATTTTCCATCTTTCTCTCTCTCGCCTCCGCTTTCACCCCTTTCCCTTTCACGTTCAGGGCGCAATGCCCACGTGCCTTCCAGGAGAAGCAAGGTTGCAGGGGCTGCTTCCAGGATAGAAATAGGACAGGGCAAGAGCTCCTCACAAAGAAATGAACCATGTTGATTCATCTCCTCGAGTCTCCCCGCTCCGCTCTCCTCACTAAGTGGCAGTGGCAGCAGCAGCATGGTGTTCAGTGGTGCATTTCCCTGTGTTCGACCCGGCAGCCCTGCACCTCTGGAGAGAGGATTGATCACAGGAGGACAGGAAAGGAGCAGACCCGATGTCTGGTGCGATTCCTTGCAGAGCTTATAAATCTAATCAGTGAGGTGGTGTTCTATTTTTCTCTCCTTTCCCCCCTTAATGTTTCCCTTTAAACGAGATATTAAAAATAGGAATATTAATTTGGCAGATGGTGCAATTGGGCTTTTGGCAGGAGCCTGCACACTGCGCTGCGGAGTTGCAGACCTCCGTCTCCACGCTGGAGCGCTGAGCGATGCTCTGGCTCCTCTCCAGGCTCTGCCTTCCTCCAGCTCCTGCTCCCTCCTCCAGCTCTCAGAGCTGGGGCAGAGGGAGCTCTGATGGGTCCTTGCTCCGGCTGCAGCCAAGTAGATTTGATTTCTGACAGTTCTGAGCCATCACCAAAGGGTGGAGAGCTCGTTTCTGTTTTAATTGCAGCCAGGTTTGACGGCCGTGGGAGCACTGCGCGTGTGGTGCTTTACTTCTGTGCGGGTCAGCTGAGTCTCAGGTCTGAGTTTGTGGGGCTCCTGGGTGCCCTGGGCTTCCTGCAGCATCCCAGAATCCCTCCCCTGAGGAGGGTCTATGGGGGCTGAGTGCGATGGGTAGATGCAAGCAGAGCATTTCCAGCTGGAGACTTCTCTGGGCACTGGGACCATCTTTTTTCTTCTTTTTGTGCTGTGTTCTGGTTGGTTTCAGCTCCGTCCAAGAGGAGGTTCTGGTGTTTCGTTGCTTTTCATTGCCTGAATTTTCAGAAACACTACAGAGCTAAGTTTCCCCTAAATTTTCTCTGCTGGAGCTTTGGCCCAGTGCTGCAATTTCACCAGGGGCGAAATGAGCCCTAATTAATCCCAGCATCTATGCCGTGTCCCTTTAGTCCATCTGTAGCATCCCGTGGTTTAACATGTCTCTCC
This sequence comes from Oriolus oriolus, assembly GCA_013400235.1. Taxonomy (NCBI): domain Eukaryota; kingdom Metazoa; phylum Chordata; class Aves; order Passeriformes; family Corvidae; genus Oriolus; species Oriolus oriolus. The sequence continues at coordinate 313,401 of VXBT01012723.1, read as the reverse complement.
TCACGCTGAGTCTGAGCCCAGCCTCAGTTTCTCAGGGCTGTACCTCAGCAGGGTCCTGGGGATGGCAGGGAACAAAGGCAGAGCCAGGCCTCGCACTCGCCGTTCCTTTTTCACATGCACACAAAGATTTTTTTTTTTTTGTTTTCCGAATTCTTTTGGCATTTTCTTGTCGTCCTTTGAACTCCTTCTGGCTTGTCTGTCTTTGTTAGAACGTGATGCCCAGATCTGGGTGTGTTGCTTCAAACAGCAGCCTGACGAGCACTGGGAAGAGCAGAATAATTACCTTGCAGGGATGCAGCAGCCTGGTGCTATTGACTTCTGTTCAATCGATCATCCCCCCAGCCCACTCTCTGTTGGATAGCTGTTTGGCCAGATATCTCCATACAGCCTCTCTCCTTTTGTTTATTCCTTCCTATGTGTTAATCTTTTGCATTTGTGCTGCTGAATCTCTTTGTATTGATTGCAGGGCACTTCTTTAATTCATCAAGCTCGTATTGTATTTTATTCCTGTCCTGCAAATTATTTGCTACCCTCCCATCCTGGTAAAATGCTCAGATTTCATTAGCATACCCCTGGTCTGGCTTCCAAGTTGTTAATAAAACTATTGAATGGTATTGACCTTGCAGGGCACTCAGTGGGACCCCACTTAACATTTCTGCCCACCGGACTCTGACCTGTTGAGGCACATGCACATGTATTTTTAATCAGCAGCACATCTTTGCTCTTGTAGTTCATCTCATTTGCGCTATGTAAGGAGCCATATGATGTTTTGATAATAAAAATTACGATCTGTGCAGCTCCAACCACCCGCCTGAGGATCTTCCTGGTGATAGATATAGTATCTGACACGATGCTCTCTGAGCCCTCGTCTGCCGAGGAGCTGCCGATAACCATGGGCAGGATTTGTGTAAAATCAGAAATGAAAATATCGTATTGCACTGTCAGACAAACTCTCCAAGGCCTTGATCACGTAAGGAGACTCCCCATTCTCCAGAGCTCTCCTGCCCTACACTCTGGCCAGGCTGGGGCTTGGGTTTGTGGAGTGGTGGCCGTGCTCAGCATCTCCCTGGCCCTGCACCGGCCGGGGCTCGCTCAGCGCTGCAGCCCTGCCCATGGGGAGCACACGGGCAGCACTTTGCAGGGGCAGGGCTGTGCTGAGCTGCTGCAGGAGGTGAGGCTCTTTCCTACAGCCAGGGGATAACCCAAAGGGTCGAGTCCCTGACTGCGGGCAGGCGGTGGCACCTCACACCTTCTCTGGCTGTTCCAGGCCCCGGGTGGTCTCACCTCCCTGCCAGATGCTCTGTTCTGCTAAAGAGCTTATCTTGAGCATGTTTTCCTCGCTCTGTTGGGGACAGAAGTTGCCTTTAAGTAAAGGGAAAGGTGAGAGGGAGAGAAAAAAAATCCCACTAATTCAGCAACGTGCTTTTGACTGCCAGAACCAGCCTGCATTTCCCACTCCTGCTTTGGGAGGTTGCTGCTGCCAGGACTGGGTACTGCTCCATTTGGCATTGCCAGAGAAGGCTTGGAGGCCAGTGCTTCCTGGGAGCATCCCCTCAGTTTCGGTCCTGACCGTTCTGAGCCGTCACCAAAGGTGGAGAGCTCGTTTTTGTTTTGATTGCAGGCAGATTTGATGGCAGTGGGAGCACTGGATGTGTGGGTTCTTGGCCAGCAAACATCAGCCTATCCCTTTTCCACTGACAACGTGTTCCCAACACATGAGGAAATGAAGCCCTAATAAGAATGGATCCTACTGATCCTGAGACCATTTTAGAAAATTTGGGGATAAATTGCTCAGGCAGCCTTTGCCCAGGTGGGGCTTGCCTGACTTTCATCTCTTTAGTTTATTGGTGGGTACCCCTCACCCCCATGCTTCATTTAATGCCCTTTCATTTTATCTGACGCTGGAGGGAAGCTGAGCTGTGCTTACCCTGATTTCCTTTGCCCTCCTGGGATACAACATGCTTGCCCCTTGCCTTCCCTCATCCTCCCCGAGGTGCTGGGCACACTCTGGGGGTCTTGCAGGGTCCCTTGGGCTGTGCCAGGCGGGGTCCCACTGCTCCTTTCCTCTGCAAGGTATCTGTGCTCTGGCACTGCTGCTTGTGCCTGTGACAGCTCCTTTTCCTTCTAACTGTTATTGAATTACAGAGCCTCTTAATTGTCTCCTTTTCCTTGAAGACTAAATCAAAGCAACTCTTTAGTTCATTAGTCTCCTTGCTGTCTGTCAGAACTGACTTTTTTGACTGAGCCTGTCAGGCTGTGCTCCTCCTCCCTTCTCTCCCAGTGACTCTGAAGGAATTCACCTTCCAGTGCTGTTTTTTATGCCTCAAAGTTGCATTTTGAGGACTCCCTTGTGATCACCAGTGAGAACCACTCACAGCTGCATGCGGGGATCAACAGAAGCGAGGGGAAGGGTGGCCTGTCCTGTCCCACCTGTCCAGTCCTCCATCCCTGGTGGACAACTGAACTTCCAAAGAGTGGGTTTGAAGCTGAAAATCTGACTGAGAGTGACAAGGCCAAAATCTACTGGGCAGAAACACCTCTTCCCACTGCCTCTGGGGCAGTCAGACCTCAGGAAATCATCAGCTTCTGCCAACAAAGTTATGAAGGGCCTTAAAGCCAAGGGAGGTGAGATGCAGTTAGTGGGGGCTGAATGCTACGTGAGACAAACAGTGTTGTTGTCACATGGTGGGAGAGCTGGATCTCCAAGCAGTCTGGTTTTCTTCCTTGGGACTCCCTACAGAATGCAGCAGTGCTCTGACTGCTTTGGAGTGAGGCTGCAGAGATGCCCTGTGTCCATCTACCTCAGCCCTCAGCTGCCAGGATCCATCCTGGCACCATTCTCCCTCGTAGCCAGAGCCCACCCTGGTGACAGCTGCATAGGTGTGAGCTCAGCTTCCCTCTCCCACAGCCACAGATCACCAAGATCACGCAGAACCAAGCCCACAGGCCTCCCCCTGGCCCACCTGCTTTGGTCAGCCCTACACAAGATGAGTCTGTGCTATTTGGGTGTTCCCAGGGAGGTCTGCAAGGTCAGCCACGTGTGAGAGAACAGCTGCACTTGGGTAAGGCTGGCAGGATCCGGCCTGTGGTGCCTGACATATGGTAAGGCAAGATATCTTTCCTGGCGTGTGGATCCAAAAATTATTCCTGCAAGGTGCAGAGTTACATTGATTGTATTACTGGATTATCAAATGATTAAAGCCATTAACAATCCACTCTTGAGCAATCAACGTAACAATGTTTAGTTGCCTTGCAGTAACAATTAAAAGATGAAGCAATTTGCAATAATTAGGTAGTATCTGGAAAAAGTAGTCCTCATTAAGAGAAGTTAAAAAGACTTTTTCTTGTGGTTGAGATGAACCTAGCAGGCCAATTTTGCTCCTTCTTGCCCTCTTTCTTCCCCCCCCCTGCATTTTAAGAAAACAATCTGTTCTTTTTTAGCCTTTTATTCCAGCAAAGATCAAAGGGGACGTAGCGAGCGGATGGCTCCCTCTGCGCTCAGGGGTTGGTGGGAATCGTGGGACGGCGGTGCCGGGGTTGGGAGCTGCTTTTCCCAGGGAAGCTGTCCCGAGTTTGTGCTGAGCTGTCGGGCTGCTCTGCTGCCCAGTGGGATTTCGGGCCACGGAGTCTCAGCAGGTTCTGCAGCAGGGGAGGGTTGGGGAGCGAGCACTCGTTCAGGCACGTGCCTGGCTCTTCCCCTCCCTCGGCCCCCACAGGGACCAGGCAGCACCTCCAGGCTTGTGCCGTCCTGGCAGCCCGCTGGGAGCCAACGAGCGAAGCACAGGCAGAGCAGGCTTGCCCAGGGCCAGCAGCAGCCCTGGCTGCTGCAAGAGGGGGTGTTGTGTTCTCCTCGTGCCACGGGGCACTGACCCCCTTGCAGAGGGCTCAGAGCTGCTGCCCCAGCTGTGGGGTGCTGCTACATGACCACGCAGACACGTGCAGATGGGCTCACATGAGAGCTCTTGGATGTGAGAAGGTTGTGCATCCTCAGTGCTGAGGAACAGGAAAGCGAGTAAGAGCCTGGCACTGATTTTCTTTTTTCTTATTTAGCTGAAGTCAAGTGTTTGGGGTAGCGAGTCAGGGTTTTGGAATACTTGGTGCTAGTCATTCCACTGTTCTGATGGCCACTGGAACCGGCTCTAAAGGAGAGCCCATCTGTGTACATATATTATTAGCAGGCCTTGCTGGGGCTGGTGGCTCAGAAGATGCTCCATTTGCTCACGCAGTGGAAAAGTAGGCGTGTTCCTCTTCTGTGCCCAGACTCCAGGCACGTACCTGGGCGATATTCCTTTGTGTTTAGTGCCATCAGCCACAGGGAAGTGGAGGGTGAGGGATGTGGGATATGCTTTGCAGGTGGGCTCTGGAAGAAATCTGGGTGTCCCAGTGCTGGTGTCTGTGTGTGGCAGCAAAGACTAATCCAGTGGCAGTGAATATCCACGGTGGAGGTGAACTGGGGAACTTCCAGTAACAGGTTTGCCAGAGCCATAGCTCATGCAGGGATGGGTAAGTTACTTCACTGAAAAATAATCTCCTTGGTGACAGTCCAATCATCCTGTCTGGAAGGTTCTGCTCCAGAATTTCAAACAGGTTTTCTACCTGAAGGTACAAGTGAAGATGTTCAGGTCAATAAGTAATTACAGACATTGGGATCTGGCCACTACCCTGGGATTCCCTCTTCTGCTCTGGCAGAATGAGCTGTGGCCAGGATCTCCTCTAGCTGGCAGCTGGCAGGGCTTTGATTATCTGCTCCACCCAAGTGGCAGCTGCTCTGTGGCCTCCGAACCATGCTGGGACACGTGTCCCTGGAGGAATGCCATCTCTCTCCACATGGAGTTTGTAGCTACACTGATGGTGCTCAGGAGCTCCCGGGTGAAGCAGAGAAATTCAAGTTCCGAACACCAGCTTGGGGTGGAGTGCACGCAAACAGGGTGGCCACACTTGCCTGCAACTCCCTGAAGCAGAAAAGCGAAGTGGCCTCCACCACGTTTTGGGTCCACGTGGCAGAACTTGGGATGAAGGATTCCCACCACCCTGTACAGCCTACACAGAGAGTGTTGGGGGGAAGGGCCTGGATTGCCACTGGTGATGCAGCACCAGTATGTCCTCCTCTGCTGTGTCCATATGGAGAACCATCTGGTGGGGTTGCAGACTGTGCCTTCGCGCTTCCCTGGAACACGCAGCTGCTGGGATGCGCGTTGCCATTCGAGGCACAAAAATTAGAAATTATATCAGAGACTGTAGAGTTGTCACGAACGATATGAACTGATAGGAGCCGATGTTCTTTAGCAAACTACTGCTGTCACAAATAGAAAATGAGAATGGATTGAGCTACATTAGGACTGTGAGAGTAAATCATCTGCAGTTTCTGGGATGTTTAGAAATATGAGGATACCCTGAAGGTATCTTTTGCTGATGAGAAGACTGGAGTGAAAAAGGCATTTGAATAGTGGATAGACAGGAAAGATGCGGTCACTATGATAATTTATATAGTCCTCAGAGGCAGAGCAGCATTTGCAATAAATGATCACTAAAACCTCAGGAAATACTCTTGCACATACTGGCTGTAGCTTTTTTTGGCCTTTAGTGCCACGGCTGGAGCAGGGCTGACACCAAACAGAGACCATTCCACATTCCCTGCTGGGCACGGTGGGTGCAGATCAGACACGTTTGTTCTCATGTCCAGTGGAAGATGAACATGGATTACAGCTCGGGTGTAGCCACAAGGACCTGACTCCATCCATCACTGCCACTGGCTGGTGTTGGATGCCACCTGAATGCATCATCCATTTTGAGCCCAAAGCTCACGCAAGCCAAGCCCTCCCACCGGGATCAAAGGAGGGATCCCCGGCACACGTGTGGCTGGAAGGGGCTGTCAGGGTGGCTGCAGTCTGTCTGGTTACACCAAACCTCAGGGAAGGGGGCTGGAGGCAGCTCAGCGGCGTGGCCAGAGCTGGGGTGCGAGCAGGGCTGCTGTGGGGGGTGTGGTGCTCTCGGGCCAGCCGGGGTGGCACAGCGTGGGCGGTGGGACAGCACGGCACAGCCATCCGCCTCTTCCTCCTGGCACAGGCTGGTGGCAGCCCTGACTTGGGGAAGAGGGGATGCAATGCAAAAGAAGAGTGAGGGAAGGATGTTTTGATGTTTCTCTTGACTGTCATTCAGCATTTCTTAAAAAATCCTGCTGCACATTTAGATGAAAACCCACTGTTTTTCTACTGCCGTCCTCCTCAACTGCACCCAGTTTTTTCTCCAAAAATGTTTTCTCTTGCCCCTAGAGAAGTGTCTGCTGTTAATTCTGCCTCCTCAGGAGCCTCATTCCTCCACAGTGCTTCTTGTTGGGGGTGCCCATGGGCTGGGGGTGCCCATGGGCTGGGGGTGCCCATGGGCTGGGGGTGCCCGGGCTGACACGGGGTCTGTCGGGTGTTGGCACAGCTCAGTGATCAGCAGCAGCCGCTGCCTTGCGAGGCTGGGCAGTGGGGGGACACCCCGGGGTGAGGCTGCTGCTTCACCTGCGGCAGCGGAGTGAGCCCCTGCTATGGACCCGGGGCCTGGGGGCAGCCCTGGGAGGACTCACGCTGTGGGTGCTTTGGCTGGGCTCAGCAGAGGCACCGTGGGAGCCTGGGACAAACATTGCAAATGCTGGTGACAGACTAGTGTTAGTCTGGGGCTATATTTATGGTGCCAGGTATTCAGACTACTTCCCAGAGTAATGGACCCTGCCAAAATAATTTATTCCTGATTTCAGCAGTGTGTGTGCATCTTTCTGCTTTTATTCACAAATAAAAGTTTGGTGGAATGCTGTCTTACAGGAACAGAAATATATTTAGTGATTCAGGTGGTGTTATAAAGCATGAAAATGAAGCTCATGTTGTCAGTCAGTGGTAGGCTAAGACGTATTTATACCTTTGGTCATAATTTCTTTGCTTTAAAATACGTGGTTCAGGGTTTGAAGTTGCACAGGAAGAGCAATAGCACTTGCAGGGGAAATGTAACAGAGATGCTTGAAAGAAAAATTCTGTGTGTGAGTATATGTGTATACAACATATACTTTGTAATATCTATTTATCTGTCTGTGATAAGTTTTAAACCAAATGTACTGGCAGTGCAAACCAGAGCCTTGTACTTTGCTGAATTAATTAGGAATTTTCAAAGTCTGAGCATGTCATACAAGTCCTGAATTGGCCACAATTATTAAGGCTGAGGTTTTTATTTTAATGGGGCTAGACATCCTGCTGTACTGGGCAACACACAGCTGCCTCCAGCAGCTCATGGTGCTGCTGCAAATTAATAGAAATAGGTTATTTCCATTTTGGAAATGGAGATAAATGATATATTTGGTCCCATCCAGGAAATCTGCAGCAGAGTAGAAAATTAAGCTTCTGTCACCGAGTCCCCTCCAAGCACTGCAGCCATGAGCCTGCCCCACCTCTTGTCTCTATCAAAGGTTTCCAAGTGGTTTTAAGTCCCGAGCTCAGTTTGGCACAGTTCTATGGTGCTTTTATGCCAATCTTGAAAGCAGTAATTATATAATTGCTTGCAAAATCACCTATAGCGAGAGATTACACAGTTCCTGCTGCTGATTGCTACTCCAGTGGGATCTCCTGGAATGCCTTCCCGAGCGCTGCCTGCTCCCCAGGCCGTGCCCAGGCAGACGTGAGGTGCTCCCCTTCCTCGTTCCTGGGTTCATCCCCGCCTGGGCTCCCATGCACAGCTAGCTGGGCAGGAAAGCTGAGCCCAGGGACTCACAGGGTGCTGACCCCTGGCAGAGGGAGCCCCTGGGGAGGCAATGCCGTGAGCAGCTCCCATGGGATGTTTGCCCCTGGATGGGGGCACAAGGTGTGTCGGGCGTGGGAAGCAGCCTGAGCGCGTCCGTGCTCCGGTTCATGCTGGCACTGCTTGTCCTGCCCCAGCAGGAGCACCAGGCACACCTGCCCTCTCAGCAAACGAAAAACCCACGAACTGAGGTCTGTGACCCATCCTCCAGCCCAGGAGAGCTTCCCTGGCTGGTCATAAATTCTCATTAGGCTGGTATTGCCAAATGGTGGGCGGCCGAGGGCTGGCGCAGGATAAGTCAGCTCCTGCCTACTCGGTCATATTCACACTCGGACTCATTCCTGCTTGCGATGGTGGCTGCTCAGCGGCACACACAGAGCACAGTATGTGGGGAATTAATTAGCTGTGTACTTCTCTGAGGGAGTTATTCTGCTGGTGCCCTGGGCGCCGCAGCGATAGCGTGCCTTCTCGAAGCAGCAGGGTCAGCCCTGCCTTTCTGCTGCTGTAGCAGCTCCAGAGCTGCCAGGGCGGGGTTCTGCCTCTGTTTCTGCGTTTCTCTCTGCTGAAGAGGCGAAGGCACTTCCCAGCTGTCCCTCTTGAGGCAGAGGTGCTGGGCCAGCAGCAGCCCCTGCCCTGGTGAGATCACCCCGCTGCACTGGTGAGGGGGCTCGACCTGCCTGAGAGCTCTCTGCAGCCACAGCAGGGGATTAGTATTTTGTTCTTTTTCCCTACTTGATCTTGTATTTTCACCTTGGGCTGCTGTGCAAATAGGCTGGGAGATGGGCTGCGTGTCGGAGTTGGACCAGAAGCTGGCCAGAGGCCCTTTGCATATGCAGTTGTTTGATGTCTGCTCCCTGTCCTGATCTATTTATAGCCGAGAACTTTCTGCAAATTTAAAATTCATTTTATGAAAACTTACCCAAACTTTCTTTAAATGCTTCCTTGTCCCTGCAGTCCTTGCAGAAAGGTCAAGCTGTACTCATCAATGTATTGATTACGCATTTCTCCTTCTATTGATTCTGGTTAAAGACTCTCATGATAGGTGCCCTGGATACTAATCCCTAAATTCAGTGGAGGGTGCAGGAAAAGAGGAATAATCTCCTAAAATTGTTTCAAGGTTTGCTGGCTTTTTACATGTCAACCATGATTTACCCCCATAGAACAGACCTGAAAGCTTGGGGAAAAGATAATTCCTCTACTTTCAGCATGTTTGATGTTGGGCATTTAGGGAACAACAAAGATTCAGTGACTGTGTGTGGCTTTGAAAGGAGGAAGCAGGCTTCTTTTCCCATTCCAGCTTTGTGAAACAGTATCACTTCTGTACCGAAATACAGAAGGAAAAATGTAATCCTGGTTGAGACCTGTCCTCATGTAACTTGGCACAGGTCTTGTTTCAGTCTCGGCAGCCCCTCACAGCCAGGAGGAGCTGTATTTCTTGTTACTGATGCAAGGCTCCCTGGCTTATCATGAAATCTTCATTTCTTTTATTATGGGGCAAAGGACCCACGGTGGCAGATGCATTTGGCTGAATGATCTCCTGTGGTGCTGTCACAGCTCTGCTGGCACTCAAGTTTCGCTTTCTTACACCGCGTTCAGCCCAACCCCGTCAGCTTCATTGCGAATTCCTTTCAAGCTGCAGGATGTAACGCGGTAATTAGCACCGTTCCCTGCACAGGCGCCGGGAAAGAGGCACCAGGGGATTGAGCTAATATCCCCTCTGTAGGGGCTTCGTGCAAAGCAGTGGACAGGAGCAGAGGAGAAGGAGAAAGCCTCAACCCAGGCGTGCGGCTGAACGCGCTCGGAAGGCTTGGCAGGGCTGGGGAAGGGGAACGCTGGGCAGGGAGCCAGGCCAAGAGGGGTCATCGTGTCAGGGTGTGAGGGAGAAGCTCGTCTGCACTGTGCAAAGCAGGTAATTGAGCAAGAACCTGTGGCTGATGATGTTTGAGCACAGGAGGATAGCTCCCAGTGGCACACCTGGCAGGTTTCTGCTGTGCTCTGTGCTGGGCCAGCGCGGCACGCAGAGCTCCTGGGATGAGGAGGAGGAGGGAGGTGGCTGAGGCCAGGCTGCTCCTGCCACCTGCAGTGGCTCAGGTGATGTGGACAGCAAGCATGGTGAGGGCTGACCGACTGCACTGCGCAGGGCTGAAGGGAAACAGATGCCAAGCACTCACACGCCCAGCCGCACTCCCCTAACACCGCTTGTTCGGTAATTTGGTGCCAAGAAGGTGGTAACTGGAGCCATCCTTGCTGTTGCCAGTAGGAGAATTTAATGTGCAAAGTCCTTGTGCCATCAAAGACACCCAAAACTTGAAGGTTACAAGCGGAGTGAGCACAAGGAGCTTCCAGAGGGTGCTGGTCAGCAGCTGCCTGGACCAGAGAGGCGCCGCTCCAGCCGCGCCGGGCACAGCCCCTCGCAGCCACCGCGCCGCATCTGCTCAGCCGTGCTCAAGGCAAAGACAACATTGATCTGAAATTTAAATCCAATGTAGTAACTTAAGCATTTTAAAATGCCTGTGAATCAATGGAAGTGATTGAAGTCGAAATCCGGATGGCCACACAGCTGTGTCGTATAATACCGGCCAAAGGTTGTCTTTTCTGAGCAAGGGTATCTTCTAACACAGACTTAATCTTCAAAGAGTTCTAAATGCTGCAAAATACTCATCCTAGCAAAAGTCTTTAATATGAGCCTTTTCTCTGCCCCCTTAGTAATCGTCAGTGCTGTCACTGGGATTGTGATCTAATGCTTTATGGATGTTTTTCTGCTTCATGCTTCCTAACACTCTGGGAGTGAGTCATGTGCGCTGCTGAGCCCAGCACCAGGAGCGGATCTGATTGAAAAGTGCACGGAGATTGTGTGAGAATGCGCTCAGGGTCTCCCAGGATCTCTGCTGCAGACCATCGCAGCAGCTCTCGCTGGGTAAGCCAGAAGATACTAAATGTGATGGGTATTTAGGATTTGTTTTCAGAGCATAATCCTACTAATACTTTCCTCTCCATTTGTCTGATCGATGCAAACGTCACTGGAGCAGGCTGGTCAAAGCCTGCAGGATTACTGGGTGGAAGTCATTGCCTCTGATCACACACAGGGACTTGGAGAGACAAGGAGCAAGGGATCAGGGTCTCTCACGGTGCCTCTGAGGTCCTCGCACTGAGGGAAGCTGTGAATGAATGGGATTTGCTCAGGGTACTGGGCTTTGTGGAGGGGCTGTCATGCAAGTCCTGTCTTCTGAAGGCTTGACTTAGCCCATGCCCACATGTGCCTAGGGAATCCTCCCTGATATGTTTCTATTTAATGTAAAAAGACCTTCCACCCCTTGGGCATTGGTGACCAACAGCCCTGTGTGCCAGCAGAAGGCACCTGCTGGAGTTTAGCTTAACTCTGCAGCATGGGAAAAAGGGCTTTCTTCACTTTCTGTTGGATCAGCTGCGAATCATTTCCAGACAGCGATGTCTCCTACTTCTTGTACTGTGGGAAGGAGTAAATAGTTGTCCCCTTTACTTTTCCGGCGTGACATTCCTGATTTTATAGCCTCCTTAGCTCTCTCCCTCTCCCAAGGGTAGGGAATCCTAGCCCAGGTAATGGCTTCTTGGATGGGAGCCCTTTCACAGCTATGTCCACATCTGTGCTTTTTATTTATTGTTTCCAGCTGAACACGTTCAGAAGCAGCAGACCAAAGCAGAGCATTTTCCATTTCAAACAGAAATATGCTGGGCAGTCCCGAGTGCAAATAACCTTCTCCACTGCAAGCACTGGCCATTTATTCCCTTTTTCAGTTCTGTTTCTATGGGATAGAATTGTTGTTATTTCAGCAGAAGTTTTGATGTTTGCACTATGGCTCCTTGGTTCCTTTAAAGCCCCTCGGTGGCAGCAGCACTTTGAGGACTCCCATGGGTGACATCAGCTGCATCCCCCTGCTGCCCACACCAGGGGAAACAACCTGTTTTCAGTGCTCCCCACAGGTACCTGCCAGAACAGAGCAGCTGAATAAAGTGCTCACAAGCAGGTGGCATCAATGCCTGTGCCTCAGTCTTTGCCCCTCATCCCAAATTTCTGTTTTTACACGTGCTCTGCAAGGTCAGGGATACAAGCATGAGGCACTCAGCAGTTCTGATGGTGAGGACTCTGTGTGCACACAGGTACACATAGAGATTATTTCCACTTTCAGACTGGAATAAAAATTGCACGTGAGCCATTTGGGACTACCCAGTCCATAGATTTTATCGAGCTAGAACCCTGTCTTCTGAAAAATCCCTGTTGTAGGGTTTTGATTGCATCTCAGAAGCTGCTAGAGGAATTGTATTTTAATGTGGTTTATTTTCCTCTCACAGCTCTCGGGAGGCACCCACCCACATGAGGCTGTTCTAAATGGTAGTGTCATTACATTTGAACCCTTAGTAAAAGGGTGGTTTTCGGCAATTGAATTCAGATGTTTAATTCTGAATTTTTATTTTGTTGCTGTACACAAATTAAGGTCTCTGCTGGTGCAAACACAGCTTTCTAGTAAGCCTGGAGGTGCTGAAATGAAAATTAGAACCGTGCAAAGGTTGGGGTTTTTTTTTTTTTTTTTTTTTTAATGAGGTCTGTAAGGCATGGGCTTGAGTTTGCTGCAACCTGAAAGCTCAGTCCAGAATCACAGCAAAGCCTGAATTACAGCAGGGTTCCCAGGCCCTGGCAGTGTGGGATCCTTGTGAATGTTGCATGACCTGGCTGAGAGGAACCAGCTCTTGGTGCCAGCAAATGCTGCCAACTGCCCTTTCCCACTCTGTGCAGTCACAGGGGACGGTGGAGTTTGGCACAGGGGTCTGGCAAAGTCCAGGTGAATCTGTGGTGGTTATTGGGTCCTTTTGCTCGTACCAGGGACGCCTGTGTTAGGATATGGAATCACAGAATGGTTTGGAAGGGACTGTAGAGATGAACCACTCCAACCCCCCCTGCCCTGGGCAGGGACACCTCCCCCTCCCCTGTCCCAGGCTGCCCAGAGCCTCCAGCCCAGCCTTGAGCACCTCCAAGGATGGGGCACCCACAGCTTCCCTGAGCCACCTGTGCCAGTGCCTCGCCATCCTCACAGTGAGCATTTTCTCCCCAATATCTGATTCTGAATCTAATGCCCAAACCTGGCCTCTTTCAATCCAAAGCCATGCCCCCATGTCCTGTCACTCCATGCCCCTGCCCCAAGTCCCTCTCCAGCTCTCTTAGAGCTCCTTTAGGCACTGGAGGGGGCTCCAAGGTTTCCACAAAGCCTTCTCCTCTCCAGGCTGAGCAGCTCCATCTCTCTCAGTCTGGCTCCAGAGCAGAGGGGCTGAGCCCTCCGAGCATCTTTGTGTCTCCTCTGGACTCATTCCCAGGGGTCTCTGTCCTTGCTGTGCTGGGGACATTCTGTCTGGGACACCAAGGACTGGCCATGTCCTGTGACCTGCAGCAAGTCACCAGAATGCCACTTTGTCCCTCAACACTCTCGTGTCTTTCCTCCACACACGGGATTTTGCCCCCGTGCTCCATCACAGCAGGGCAGGAGCAGTACAGACCCTGATCCCCCTCCTTGCACTAAGGCATGGTTTGGAAAAGCAGCAAGTCCTGCTTTGCTTCCCACATCTGGGTTATGAGATATCCATGTCTTGAATTATAATGTTTTAATACAGACACATAAAACTTCCTGCCTTAAGACACAAAATGATCTGTAACTATTAGGGATTACAGTTGAACGTTCCTGTTGGGGGAGTTTGAATCCTTAGGCTGCTCAGGGGATTTTAATACTCTTGTCTGGAACAGCTGGTGCCAGTGGAAGTGTGCTGGATGAGACAGGCAATGGGCCTTGTCTTATCTCTCATTCCTCTTTTCATATATTTTTATTTCCATCTGTGAGAGATGTGCCTGTGTTTCCAGATATGAGTAGAGAGCAGGCAACGTGGATTATCAGTGGAAAGACTGAACAGGGAGGCAGGAGAGCCCAGGGAAGTAGGAATGCAGCAGGGAGACAGAGCAGAACGAGAGACCAGGAGATGGCAGGAAAAAAAAGTGGGGCTTTTGGTAGGCCCTGAGTGGTGCAAGCAAGGGGATTGAATGGTGGAAAGGCAGAGGGACAAAACCTCCACAGGGAGACAAAATACTGGGGAGGGGTGAAAACTGAGAAGGGAATAAGTTTGTGCTGGAGAGCAGGCACTAGAGAAGAAACAGGCAAGGGCTGACCAGGAGGAGAAACGAGCAGAAAACATCTGAGGGAGACACCATCCCTGCACTGGAAAATGTGCAAAGGGGAAGGAGCAATTTCCCTGTTACTCCTGCAGCATCAGCCGCAGACTCTGAACTGTGGAGCAGGATCACGATGTACATGTTTCTGTGCAAAGACTTTTCACTTAAGAGACAAGACAAACAGAAATGCAGACATGGAGATGGAAAAGTAGAGGATAATGAGACCATGGTCTGGACATGCAAGACGCTGTTTTAAATGCTGTTTGCAGCACATGAACAGTCTAATTGAAGTCTGTATTTTTACAGCACAAACTGGTGTCCTAAGAAATGGCTGAGGAGAACAACAAGGTGAATGTTTACAAAGACTCTGTGTTATCCTGAAGGGTAAGAAGAGGAAGTAAGAAAAGGTTTCCCAGGGAATAGAATAGCAGAGGTTTGCACCATTAGGCTAAAATGGTGAGTGTCAGCTTGGACTGGGAGTGATGGTTACTCATGGGGAGACCACATGGAGATGTATGGATTATGTGCTGTACCACAGGGGTTAGGGCTCTGGGAAAGCTGTACAAAGTGGTGATGTGGTCAGGAAAGGTGCTGATTTTGGCACCAATATTCCCTGTGAGCTTTAGTGCCTCAAGATCACGGAAGGTGTCGTGTTAACGGAGCTCTGAGACAATGAGAGTGCAGACAACAGCTCTGGTGATGCAGATGAATACAGAGCGCAAGGGGACATAATGCAGAACTTCTAAAAATTCAGACAAGCTCTGGATGTGAGGCTGTGAGGGCTCCAAGGGGAAGCTGGCGTCTGAGTAAGGTGCCCTAATGACCAGCAGCACAGGGATGGTATGAGGAGAAGGGAATGCCCACGTGGGGGCCAGGGATGTCCTTGCCTTGAGGAGAGAAGCTGCATCCACTGTCTGTGGAGGAAAATGAGGACAGCAGACGATGGAAAAAATAAGTTATCTGCCTGTGTGTGAGGAACATTCTTTTAGCACAGAAAAGATTCACCCAGGGCAAGAGAAGAAATAACTCTAATCACCACCCACCTGCTCCTCTCAGGCATCTTTGCTAATGCCTCACTTCAGCGTGGTGCTTCACCAGCTGAGGCGGACTGAGATGAAGAATTGCAGTGCACAGCTCCTCCATTTACCCTTCTTTCATCCTCCAGAAACCTCTCCAACATCCAAGAGGAGGAATATTGCAGGGTTATCGTTCATCCGTGGATGCGGAGTGCAAGTGTGCGGTGCGGCTCACAGCTGCTGAGACAACCTGTGCTCGTCCCCAGCTGGGCAAACATCTGCTCAGGTGCTTCAAGAAGATGCTCCTGTTGGTCATTCATGTTTATCCTGTGTGTCCCAGCATGCTGTAGGGAAAGAGAAGAGACTCCTAAGCCATTAATTGTGATCATCAAAACCACAGCACTGGATTTTATTCAGCATCTGCATCCTCGGTTTGGCAGCCGAAAGTCCGTCCTTATCCCTGAGGCAAAAGCCCGCTTGGCAGCGCCTGTGCTTGCACCGTGGGCTGGCAGTGACTTTCAAGAGAGCTGTTGAGCAGTGCCCTTTTGAGGGCTGGGAAATGGTTAACACCTCCTGTATTTCTGTGCATACATCCCACAGTGCTCCACTTTGTGCAGTGTCATCCATCACAGTGTGAGCGGTGCTCAGCCATCACCCACGCCAGCCGGGCACCGCTGCGATGCCACAGCCTGCCTCTGTCTGTGCCTTGCCATCCTCCTCACGCCCATCCCCTGGGCTGCTCGGGGAACAGACATCTCAGCCTGCCTCAGGAGCACCATTAAGGGAGAAAACAAGCTGGCAGATATCAGTTTTGAGCCGTTCTTATCTGATTTATTGTGAAAGTCACCTCTTTTGATTTAGGTGGTGCTGATAGTGAATGAGAAAACATGTGTTTCTAAAACAATGGCAATGAAAACATTTCTTGTCAGGGACTGTAGTTTATTGTCTTACTGCTTGAAATGTAAAATATCCAGCAGGGAAGACACTGTGTCATCATAAAGCAAATGTGGATTATACAATGCGACAATAACTTCACGGGTAATGCCCAGAGCCGCTTCTGAGCGCAAGTTATGTCGAGTGGTTTGTGCTCAGCAATAGTGTGAACCCCCTTCATCACCCAGAGGTCTTCCAGGACTGGGTTTCTACAGCTGAAAATGTGGCACATCTGGCTGTGACTGATTCTTCATTTCATTTCTGGCTCTTGACCTGGGCTTTTCTCCAGGGATGGATCCCTGTGGCTGTGCTCAGCCCCTCCCTGCTTCCCTGCCTTAGGTGGCCCTCACAAAAACCATCTCCACTGAGACATGTCTCGGGACACCTGAGCAGAAAAGCCTCTTCAGAATCAGCATTTGTGTTCATTTACTGTCTGAGGCAGAGCATAACTTTGGCTTCAGGTCTCAGAAGGAGCTGCTGGTCGCGGTGCAGGGCTTGGCAGCGCCTCCCGCGTCTCTTTGCCCCTCTCATTTTGCTGCCTGGGCTCCTCTCCCTGATTCTGTTTGACAGTGTTTTCTTTCCCCATTTGGCAACTCGGCTCACCTCTAAGCCTTATCATATTTAAATGTTTAACTGCTCTCAGTCCTTAATTAAGAGTAGTAGCAGCAGCAATAGCTGTAGCTTTAGGAATGGCAGTGATTTTTCCTATCTTAAATTTTAATGGCTTTTGTACGAGGCTTCCCAGAAAAGGTGATTAATGGCACCCACAGAGGCTGAGGTAAATGTTTCTCCACGCTGATTTTTGCCCTTTCTATTCATGACCCCCTTTCTTGACAAGAAAAACTAAAAAGTCCATTTAGAAATAATTTTGTGATTATACTTTTTCTGGGGTTCAGTAGGTGCTTAATACAGCACTTAATATATTGTGTTGAATAAGAGCTGATCTCGTAAAGACCCAGCTCTTGGTGGTCTCCATGCCAACTCAGCTTTGCTTTGAGCAGTAATTACTAATATTGTTGGTAGTCTCCGAGGATTTGGTGGTTTTTGGAAACTAAACTTCCTTAGGCTAACCTTTATTTTTTCCATCTCTTGTACCAGGCTGAAAGGAGTAGATGGACTTTTCATTTGATAGAAACATCTGTGCCTGAAGTTTTATTGTTTTGGGTTTGTAGAATTGGTCATTGAGTCATAAGATGCGAGACATCTGTTTGCATTTGCAGTGAGACACCTAATAGAGTTTTAAGACCAAAGAAAGAAAAGGAAAGGAAAAAAAAAATTAAAAGATGTGAAAACCCTCAGGTCAAGTGGCAGCATTGTGATTATCCTCTTGGACAGAAAATATTTATTGTGGCTTGTAACTGTGTCTACCAGGCGGTTAATTAGCAAAGTGTAGATATTGTCACAGTGGAAGGAGGTGAATGCAATTCATAGCAAATCCTCCAAGATAAGCGGTAGACACAAAGGTGATTAAGCTGTCAATAAAGAAAAAAACCCAGGGTGGGGGGGAAAGCAGGTGGATTTCAGTACCTGCCCGCAAACCAAACCTGTGCCACTGAGCAGGGAGCCGTTTACACCGATAATATTTGTACTCCCGCAACGCCTCCGAGCTTCAGCCACGGACCGAGATCCCAGGCCGTGCTGATCCTGAGCAAGGAATGCCTCTGCATTAAAGACCTCATGGTTTAAACATTAGCCAGGAGACAGGAGATGGGCGTGAGCAGGCACAGGAGCGTGTGCATGGTACCGGTGAGGACTGCTCAGAGCGGCGCGGGCTGGCCCAGCACGAGCACAACCTGCCTGCTGTCATTTGCTCGTCTTGTAAGCAGCACGGCAAAGGCATTGGCATTTTGACAGTGCAGATACCATGCAGAGATCTTCCCAGCCATTAATTAAGCATTGGAGAGCCACAGCAGTGTTATTACAATCTCGTTTTGCAGTCAGGAGCTCCGAGACGGCTTTGCAGCGCTGGGCTGGGTAACCCAAGGCTACTCGGCTGCGCGGTGGCAGCGTGAGGGGGTGAACCTTGCCATCCTCACTGGCATTCCCGTGCTCACTTCTCCCAGCTGACTGCACAAAGAGATGATGATAAGAGGTATTTACTTGTATTTCAAAGCAGGTGAACAAAGGCAGTAGCAAAAGCAGAACTTTAGATGACACAGGGAAGAAAGATTATAGTCCATTTTTAGAATTACAGCATTGTCATCCTGAGTCGGAAGGAGCTCAGATCTGAGCTCCCAGGTTGTTTTTTTTAGCTATGTAGGAGCATTTCTGCTTCCTCTTAGCTTGGCACAGTCTAAGATTAGCATGTGAGTGCCTCTGGCTTACAGAGCCTGCCTGTACACATGCCTTCTCTCTAGATCATCAAAGTACCAGCTCCAGGTTTGGACAGGTTATTTCAGATTATTGGGCCATTCATGTGGTGATGGACCTCTGTAAAACCAGAACTCTGCCTCGTGGTGTTTCCCTCCCTAATAACAGTATGTGGTATGAAATCTACTGTACTTTAAACATCTGTTTTTAGGCTGTGTCTAGTAAAGACAATAATCTTTGATGATTTTTATTTTGTCTTTCTGGAAACTGAATGTGTTTCCTATGGCTTACGACCACAATACATTTCTAAGTGATTTTCCCTGGCCGATTTCCATTTATCATTTAAATAATCTAGGAACAAAGATGAGGTATTCTGCAAGAAGGTATATGACTCTGTAATCATTCTACCTTCATATCCCCTTTGGGGGGAATTATTAGAGATGAAATGACCTTGCTGGCTATCAAGCATTGCCAGTGTAACATGGATGGATAATATGACACCCCTGACACAGAGCCAAAGGCAGGTCGAGCAGATCGTGCTGTACCCGGACCTGAAAATGACAGAAACTTGATTAAAATAAATGTGAGAGAGAAGTCTGAGAGCGATGGGAGCCCTCTGCTAGCTTGCAGGAGAGGGGGGAATCTCACTGTGATGTATGGCCTTTACTGTACTTTTCATTTGGACCATGATGAGGGAAATTTACCATTTTACTGTCCTCTCCAGGGACCTTGTTCTGTTCTCTTCGTGCTCTTTAGGAGGAAACCATACCTAGTGGATGAGTGGAAAAAGTTGGTCACTGGCATCCTGTACAACAGCGTTTGGCATCTACAAAGCTCAGTTTCCCAATTTGCTGGAGGATGAGTACTGTACATCTCTTATACGAGCTGTTAAGAGCTTGGGTTGGTGAACTTGTAGCATGCTCCATCACACAAAGCTACATGGAAAAATCAATATTCTATATTAGTGTGACTATTTATTTTTCCTCCAGAGACTTCTAGAGCAGTCAACAAGATACTTTAGCACTTGTTTGCTCAACTTTTGGGCTGAGAAACTTACATAACATTTTTGCTTTTTATACTCCCAGGAGCTCTTATCACACTTCTTGGGTAGGCAGCCATCTGTGGCATGTAACACTGCAGAAGAGTGTCTAACAGAACTGAAATTGCAGATGAAAGTCTGGAAAAGACTTTCATGTAGACCCTCAAACTTGAATTTGGCCAAGGGAAATTAATTTTGTTAGTTCTCTCAAGACTTTTGCTGCTGAGAAACACATGATGAGATATCTGAAGCCATGTGGAAGCCTTAATGGTCCCCCTGTAAACTTCCTTGGAGACTAATTTAGAGTGTTGATAAATATGGATAGGGCCAAGGGGTCATACCTAGCCTCCAATGGTGAGGGCTTTGGCTTTAGCCGTGGCTGCTGGGACTGTACATTTATTCCTGTTCTTTAAAGCAGCGTTCCATTTAACACGAGGGTTTGCAGAGGGAATATCCCAAGGAGCTGTTTCTCTTAGATACCATCTTCCTTTAAGTAAGAAACATTGAACCCGGACTTTCAGGAAGAAAAGCAATTGGAAGAGATGACCAAGAATGAACTTCCTGAGGTGCAGGGAAGCAGGGCCAGAGGCAGAGCCCCGGCAGGAGCCATGCAGCCCGTGGGCCCGAGGGGAGGTGGGTGGTTCCACCCATCACATCCTGTCAGTGCCATCGGGATGCACTTGCTGCTGGGCATCCTGCTGACGGAGCAGAGAGGTTCTGAAGTCCTCTAACTTCATTTCCTGCTTCATCCTCAGGAATAGTTGTGCAAAGAGCATGATTTATCATGACTGTTATGGTGATCCACCTTGATTTAGTGGTGAAATTACAATGATGGATCATACTTAATTATGATCATTAAAAGACATCAAAAATGTAATCGGCTGTTCATCATATACCTTATAAAGGAAAAAAAATACCTCAGGATTTTAAAGACCGGGACTCTAGGTGTTGATAAAATTAGAATATGTTTTATTCATGCTGTGACACAGCGTTCTTCCTTCACTGATCTCCTTGTCCAGATATTTAACTTCAGAGGCATTGGGGAAGGATTTGAATGAGACTTTAATGGAGTATAAACAACCATGGGTCCTGGTTTTTCCATAGGCCCTGTGGGGGTGCAGGTCGTGCCCCACTTTAATGAAATCCACTGGGCTCCATCCATGGGGAGAGCTCGTGCAGCAACACAAGCTGCAGATCAGCACCTTGGTACGAGCTGTTTGGATTCTGGAAAAGCAGATTTGCCCCCATTTGACCTTGATTAAAGTCTAGCACAGTTTAATGAGGCAACATAAAATGCACGTCAAATGCTCAATAGGGAAAATCTTGTCAGACATAAGGAACAATTGGGATCAAGTCAGTCAGGTCTTCCCTGGGCTTTTAATGACCTGTTAGATTCAGCTTTACTGAGGGTTTTATAAAAAAAAAAAACCTGATAATGACTGAAGGGAGCATCATTAGTATTGGAGTGAGATGGCTAATGGCTCCAGATTGCTCACAGGTGTCAGAGAAGAAAAGTTTCTCCCTAGGCAGCAGCTCTGTGATCCCCCCAAGCACTGTTAGTGGCACTGCAGGAGTGCCCATCAAGGTTAATGGAGACGAGGCCCCCTTTGTGCCGGGGAGCCATGGAACGTGTGCAGAGGAGAGGGAAAGGGAAGAGCTCGGCCCTGGCATCTCTCCCCTGGTGCCAAACCTGCTGAGGGGAGTTTGGCAAGATCAGGGGAGGAACCATATGGCTGGAGGCAGGGACTGGAACATTTGATAAATATTACCATTAGAGTGTGTTACTAGCACAGTTCAGTGCCACAACAGGAGAGGAAAGGTGAGCTTTGATCGTGGTCTGTAGCTATCTGAGCAGCAAACCTTTTTGTTGGACACTTCTTGCCCAGCAAAGTACAGGAGTCCATCCAGGGAGCTGAACACAGACATATCTGTCTGTGACAGTAATTAACGTTGGCACCATTTACCACATCTCCTTTGGATCCGCGGTGTCTAGCTATGAGCAAATCAAAGCAGGATACATTTTCCAAGAGGTTTGCTTTGATTGAAAAGAGATTTCGGGGAAGTCCGGTGGCCTCTATTATACAGCACTCCAACTCAGATGATTGCTTATCCTATTTGGCTCTAAAACCTGTAACCCATTATCATGCCCCAGTTAACAGATGGCAAACTGGAGACCAGAGAAGATGTGCCCAAGGTCGTACAAGGTTGGGAGACTCGGAGGGTATGGAAAACATCTGGTAATTGCACGTTGTAGTGAAATGATGCCGCAGAGAATCTCTGCCAGTGGTCAGCAGGAGAAGCAGGGAGGGTCCTTGTGAGGGCTCCACGCTCAGGAAGGCGCTTGCTGCAGCAGGAGAGAGCCGGGTACCACGGGCAGGTGTTGCTGCCTTCACTGAACGACAGATACAGGTCAAACCCAGAGGGACATCAGGGGCTCATTTTTTGCCCTTCTTCAGGGTGAGACTGTGGCTCCCCTTGTACTTGGGGCGTGAGCACGCTTGGCCCCAGGGCCGACCTAACGTGCACCAGGAGGAGCAGCCACTCTTCCTCTGTTCTGAGACAGGTCCGAGTCTCGGGCTGGGAGCTGAGGTGGGGCATTCCCAAGGAAGCTGGCGTGGAGGAAGGACCATCACGGTGTGGTGGGCCCCACTCAGACTGCTCCTTTCTAGAGCTGAGAGGGGTGGGATTTTAATCTCACTGTGGTGATCCAAGTCCCAGCCAGTGGCTGTACAGCAGGATTTTGACCTTTTAGTTTAGAAAAGCTCCACTTCTTGCCAAAAGGGCAAATTCTTGCAAGTATGTTTCCTTCTCTCCTGTGGGCCCGGTATGCACGTAACTCACTCTTCATACTAAGAGCAAAGTGTTTTTGCAGAGACAATTGAAAGAAATTAAGAATGGCACATCATGATCATTTATATCATGTGTATCTCAGAAAGTTCATCAATTCATATTACATTAGGGAATATGTAAACTAAATGTGCACTCATCTGGCATAGTCCTCAGAGCAATTATTCTTCAGTTGATTTAGTACACTTGATAAAAATAAAGGTTAAGGAGGATGTTAATTTGGGATTTTTTTTTTTTTGCTGGTTTTTATAAAGTATTAGAATGCAGATTAATTCCAGACTTTATAATACTGCATCCAATTCTCTATCATATAAAAATAACTTGCATAAATCAGGGAAGCGGGCCTGATCCTTGTGCTCGAACACTCGCAGGGAATTTTGACATTGACTTCTATAGGAGCAGGCCCAATGTCAAAACCTAGATATAACATGAATCCGTGCCAGACACGTTAGAGCTCTGCTAGGAACATCCTCATTGGAGCATAATAATATGTGAGAGAGAGACACACACACACACTGTGAGCACTCCTGGGGTTGGGGGCCCTGGGCAAAATGTTGGTGGCAGAACTAATTCTAGTCTGAGGAAATGAGAAAGCCAGTGTCGTGAAATGTTGTTGCTTCCAAATCTCAGCCCATCAGACTACCCAAGACCTACATTTTTCTGTCCAATTTTGGGGGTGGGGGAGTGTTGGCAGGACATCCTCCGGAGAGAGTGAAAAGAGATAAAACTACTGCAGATTTTTTTTTCCTCTGAGTTCAAGAGAGAGGAGTGAAAAACCTGCCAGAGCTGCCCTAAAATTGCTAATGAAAGAGAGTGAGAGAGGCATTTGCTTCAATATGCTCAGCCAAAATGGGATTTTCAAAGGAGTCTGGATAAAGACATCAGACACAAAGAAATCAGTACCTAATAAAAGAACTTACCTGAGTCAATCCTGCTGATTGGCTTCAATAGCAGACATGTGGGTGTTGAAGCAGAATTCACTGCAGAAGTTTAAAAAAAAAAAAGAGAATGAAGAGGAAAAAGAAAAATAACATGCAAGTAGTAGGGAATGCTAATAACAGGAGTAGGAAAGGGTCCTGCCTCTGCAGGGTTAAGAGACTACTTCACAGCAGCTGGGAGGAGTGGTGGTAGTCTTCTCCCTCAGGAATAAATCAAGCCTCTATCCTGATGTGGATCTGGGGGCAGACGAAGTGCAGGAAATCTCCCCAGAAGAAAAATAGGATTATAGAAGTATTGAATAAGGAATTATATGGGAGTTATACACGGGAGATTTCACTGTAGAAAAATGGGGTTACATATATAAACCTGTGGCTTAGTTCAGAAAACTCTTATCTGTGGGCTTCTGATGGAGGGATGGCACGTCTTTGTTCTGTTTTACTGCCAGTCCCTGTCCCCGGTGCTGTGGGGACAACCCCTGTGTCCCTAGAGCTGCCTCCACCCCTCACAGCCAAGGCAAAAGGCTTTCTCCATGAATCCTTCCCCATGCACTGACCCCACACCCCTGGTGCACTCGGGGCTTGCAGGCAGCCCATCCTCCCTGGCAAATCCCAACAGCAGCCACACAGTGCCAGGAGCAGTCGGGAGCCCGCACGCAGGGAGCGGGAGTCACTCGCCATCCTTTCCCCATTCCTTGGCACTGCCAGCCCTGAGGAATCCTAACAGCTGTGTCTGCAGAGGGCTGGGCAGTCAGCTCTTCATTTCACCCCTTCTGCATCTCCCTTCTGTTCCAGGCCCGGGCGGGGCCGGGTTCTTGCGGACACGTGTGCACAAGCAGGGAAGATTTCATTTTGCTCCTTTCACATAGACTCTGTTTGGATTTGTGTGTGTCGGAGACAGCTGGATTCATGAGACATGCCAAGTTTCAGCCATCCTTGGTCCAAATCCTGTTGAACCATGTGCATCCAATTCTCCTCCCTCCCCCGCGTTCGGAGGAGCGGGGGAAGCGCTGGAACGCCGAAAGAGTCTGGGCTTGGCTCGGGGAACGGGCACTATAATTAGGCACAGATCTTCTTCTTCTGTCCTGAGCACAATGATCCCAGGATTTATTTCTATCGTTTGCCCATCCTTGGGTGTTTCTTGGTAGCGCTCTCCAAGTGTAGGCCTAAGGGGTTCCAGTGAGGATGGCTGGGAGCTCTTGTCTGCACAGGGGCTTTGCTTCATATTATCAGGCAGCACAGGCGGGCCCAGGGTGCCTCACTTCCATTAAGCTCATTTTTTGGACCAGTGAGTAAAACTACACATTTCTACATTTTTGGAATAAGAGAAGCATGCTGAGCTGGAGTTCTCAAGATGCCAAATGTGATTTCACAGCCACTATCCAGATAGAATTGCCCTTTAACATCATCCAAGAAGTTCTTATACACAAAAATTATTCTGTCATACATAAAATGGCCCAAGTAATTTGGATGAGTTATTTAATAAACTTTGCCTTGCTGTAATCCACAAACAATTTATGATGCTCTTGAATTTCCTCATAATTCAGTTATTTCTTGCTAGATAAGTTGGACGAGTAAGTTGTGGCCTGTTGACTGCATGTAAGTGATTAATTAATTGCATATTTCTGGATGCTGGAGTTTAAGTGTATTGGTCAGTTTAATTGGATCAGTAGGCCACATGCTGTACTTACGTTCTTAGGCTGGATGGATGCTTCTCCTTGAAAGAATCCTCCAAGAATGAAAATTCCTGATCAAGCATTTAAGGCAGGCATCCTGGCTGAAATGCCAGGATGCAGGCAACCACAAACTCAATCAATTACGTGAGTGCTATTGGCATCCCGGAAAGCGAAGTGCTGCATTGTGCAAGCCTTTTTCCAAAAGAGAATTTCAGCTCCAGAAAATATTCACAGAAGTATTACCTAATAATCACTTTGCCAAGCTCACTCCTGCCAGCAAGTTCAGTTGTTAAAACACATGTAAAGTACAAGCTCAACTGAAGCAAATTTCTATGAAAATTATGTACAGCACATGCTTTCATCCGCTCTTCCGAGCTCTCACAGTGCTGATATTAAAAGGATCAGCAGCGTCTCTCTTTGCACCATGTTTATTGCAGTTTTATATAACCTGAATGCCACGTACATCCTGGCTCTGTCATTAATTTTAAGCTAGGTCAAATTCATACATATTAGATAATAAGCATTTTTAGTCCCCAAATGTGTGCGTTAATTAATTTTATTTCATTCAGAGTAATTGTCCTTATAGCTCTGTGCTCATTAAAAGGAGAGGTTGAGAATCCTCCTTTGTGCTAGGCTTAATTTGGGTGGAAATCGCAGAAGCTGCCTTACAACTTCTCTGTCGATGTAGATGAGTCCTGACTTGCAGGCAACCCCCCTCCTCCCCACCACTATTACTGACTCAGGAGTCATTTCCAATTCCTCGGTGTAAGCACACATCACTCTAAGGAGACAGAAATTACATCCAAAGGAGTAGAAATAGCCAGGAAGACCTAGTTTTGTGTATTTTCCTTTTGAAAGATCCGAGCACGTTGTACTGAATGGAAGTACCTACAATGAAGCAGGTGCTGGAGGGCCACCTCCCCATGCCCTCATTGTCCAGTTAACTTGTCCAGGGGCAAACTTTCATGCCTGGTGGGCACTCAGGGTCCCTCACAGTGCCTGTGCCCGTGCAGGAGGTTTCTAATGTGTGACTGACAGCATGTATAGGTGACAGACTACAGTTCATAAGCAGCCCATGGGTGATCAGGTAGACTTGCTGAATTCGGTAAGGGTTCTGAAACTATTTATGTAGGTTTTTTATTTTTTTTGGTTTGTTATCTGGTTATTAGCATGGCTTGTGTGCCCCAGAGTTGTCTTTTCTCAGTGTCAGCCACTTGAGCCTTGAGACCACTGCTGCAGTTGCTGTTCATTAAAAACCTATTTGTCATTTATTAGGAGTTTGTAAATGAACCCTGAACAGGCTGGTCTCTCCTCCAGCACTGGTGATGCTGGGCATTTTTGTGTCCCCTTGTGTTTCTCACTCATTTTCTCTGTGAGAGAAGGGCTCTTCAGGGGTTTTGATGTGGAGCCAGTATTTGAAATGTTGGATTTATAGAGGAGGTGTGGCTCAAGCTGATCTCTCACAGATCACAGCAGAGGATGAAGATGCTCAGCACCTGCTGGGCTGGTGAATATCCCCTGGTGAAAGGCTGCTCACAGCTTCTGCCTCCCGTCCCCCCGGTTTTCATTTGCAGTTGACATCTTTCCTGAGTCGACCAGACACGTAATACTGAATAACACATTTTAGCTCTGAGTTAGCTACTTGAGGTGGGTCTAAAAAATGTATGAAGCACCAGCCTGGGTCTTGGCTTCTTCAGTGAACTTCCGAAGATGTGATTGGTGAGGAAGCATTTGAGGAGGAGACAGTCCCAAAGGGAACGTGTCCCTCCCGGAAGGTGATCCTTAAGGAATAGAGCAGCTCAACCTCTCCTATAAACACATCACTGCTCCTCATCTGAAGAGGGCAATAGGATGTGCAGTATGTGCAGTACTGATCATCAGACATGCACAATTCCCTGGCCAAAGGAGAAAGGGCATTTAAAACCAAAGGGGCTTGAGGAGACTTCTGTTCCAGCAAAAAAGACTTTCACAGAAAGTGCCTCTGATGGCACTGCACAGGGAGCCCGCCTTTCTCCAGCCCTCTTGAGGGTTTTTTTTGCACCATTTTTGCAATGCTGATCTTCTGAGCTAATGTCTTGAATTCCTCTGCCTGGTAATGCAGTGTGGTCCTCTGAGACCCCTGGGCCTATTTAATTTCATGCATGTGTAAGATACCTTTTCCCTTTCGGCACCATGATACCAGCTGCAGTCACTTTAAACACCGCCAGTCAATCCTAGTTATCAGAATCTGTACAGGGGACAGGAGGAGGGAGAAGATAATGGATTCGCCTTGAGAACTCATCTAGAAATCCAGCCCCACGCAGCAGACTGGCTATGTAATGTATTACTTTTTAATAATGTAAATATATTAACATTAGACCGGTCTTCTCAATCTTCAATACCTAAACATTACATCACTATCAGGAGCAAATGTAATTAGATATCATAAATATGAAAAATATTGGGACATTAACATAAAGAGCACCAATCAGTTGCTTTGCTTGTCGTGTAATTGAAAGGCATGAAGGGTTCACCGTGCTGCGCGTGGCGAGCAGGGATCAAGCCTAATGCGAGGGGACAGCTCCGGTATGCAGAGCCTCACCCGAAATAACTTCACAGGGGCACTGTCAAGGGTTTTTTAGGTCTGAAAGTTAACATTTCTGTGAAGTTGATTAGGGCTTGCAAACGCTCTGTGCTATTTTCTAATCAGTGACATTCGCTCTCTCGGTTATTTAACGGTATTAGCAGCAGCAAAAGTGGAACCATTTGTTTCAGGCCAAGCAATCATAATCCTGCTCACTCTGGATGCTGGTATTTAAGTATGCGTGGGATGCTGTTTTCATCCCACACTCCTCTTCTATAAGATTTTTGCTTTGCAAAGTTTTCCAGTCTCTTGGTCTTCTGCTTAGCACCCTCCAGGTAAGCCTGGAATCGAAGAAATGTCAACCATTTTAAATAAGGTACAATGCCAAAATGACAGATGAAGATTTTAAACTTCCAAAGCAAAAAGGAATTATTTAGCATGGCTCTACTGGGAGTACAGACTCATGCTAAGAAAAAATGGGATGCTTTGAATGACTTTCTGGCAAGGAAATCTGTGGAATAGCCCAAGAGGGAAATGTCGAGTCCTTGTTGCTGGGGTAGATTAGATCCCCACTAAAGACACCTGATCTCGGCTGGAAGACAGGTCAGCGGTGCTTTCCCAGCCAGCCGTGCAAGGCATTTTCCAGGCTGGTCATGAGCTCCTTAGAGCCCCCAGGTTCACACCCTGCAGGTGCAGAGGGAAGGCTTGGCTCCACACTCGGTGAGGACGGGATTCCGAGCCGAGAGCTACATCCTCGCGGCACAGAGAGGAAACGGAGCGGCGCAGCGTGACTGCGTGCAACCAGCAACAGGGTCTGCCTGAGATAAGGCTGTCCCTCCTTCTCCCCACCCTGTGCTGTCTCTCTGTGCCAGGTTTCTGAAGCATCCACCGTTTCCCTACCTGCTGCAGCCCACGGACACACAGCGGGGATGTGAGGGTGTGTGGGGTCAGCCTGGGTTTGCAGGGAGCACCTGCGGTGCGGGGCTGAGCAGGGTGTGGGGTTTTCCTGATGCAGAACACTCCTGAGCTCAAGCCCTGTGCTGAGCTGCTCAGTAAGAGCAAACCCAGCCAAGAGGGTGTCGGGTGGGCCTGGGCTTGCTTGGGCTTGGAGAGTCAGAGGGCTGGCAGGGGGTGCTCCCTTGGGTGTAGGGTGGGAGGGGACCCTCAGACCGGTGGCAGTGGCTGAACTGGCTGCTCCAAAGTAACCTGTCACTGGCAGATCTCCTTGCTTTGTCTTCTGAATTATCCTTGTTCTAGGTTTGGATGCCAAATCCTCTTTCACCTTCATCTCTTTTTCTTTCTGTACACACCTTGTTCTCTAATTAGTTGAATTTCTGTCTCTGCTTTGCTTCTACTTTAGTCCTTTTCCCAGCTCTGCTCTCAGATCTCGCTTTTCTTTACTTTTTGTCTGCCCTCTCATGGCTGGATATTTATTTGCTTATTTTAATTTCTCCGGTGGGAAAGCCGTTTCAGCACCACATCTTGTAGACATCAGAGGATCTTCTCGGCCCCTTTCTGTCCTCCCCTTCCCTGTGCTGGCATTTTTCCTTTGCTCTCTCCCCCTCTGCGAGTTGTGCTGTTGCTCTGCTCTCACTGCCATGGTAACTTCAAAAAGACACGGCCATTTGATATAGCAGGCGAAGGAGAAGTCCGCAGGAGTGTGTGCGTGCGTGTGGATGTGTCAGGGCAGGAAAGGGAACATCCTTTTCCTTTCTCTTTTCATTTTTAGGTTCAAAGCATTTCATTACAGCTGCTGGGAGGAGGCAGGCCAGCTCGCTGTGGGACAGGAGCCATGAGCCCCCTCCTGCTCCCCGTTTTGGGGCCGGGGATGCTCAGCTGCTCCCCGAGCCTGGCTCCTGGCTCTGCAGCAGCGGGGAGGGAAAAAAGAGAGGCAGCAACATCTTACAAGTCTAAAGCACAGTAAGGAGTAGCTCTGCTCCTGAGGGGAAACATATGGGGCATTAGGAGCTCTTTCCCCAGCTTTCACATTCATACTTGAAAGTTAGCAGCGAAGGAAAACAAACACAGCGCTTCAAACCACGCGAGCCGAGGGGGATGCGGGGTGCAGCAGCTGCCGGGGCGGGGCTGGACCCACCGGGGAGCGACTGCGGGGGAGCTTTCCCCGAGCTTTGGGCCGGGAGGGGAGGCAGCGAGGCACAGGTTCTCAGGGCTATGGTCCCAGGCGAGCTTGCTAATTCCAGCTGGGAGCGCAGCACCCCGCAGCCGAGCCCTGCGGCTGGGGAAGGAGCGGCGGAGCCTGCGGCTGCAGCTTTCAGCCCCATCCCTACAGAGCAGGCAGCACCACCTGCCCTTGGAGTCTTAAAATCAGAATCATGGGATCACCGGTTCACAGAAGGGTTTGGGTTGGAAGGAACCTTAAAAATTACCTCATTCCAACTCCCTGCCATGGGCAGGGACACCTTCCACCAGACCAGGCTGCTCACAGCCCTATCCAATCTGGCCTTAAATATTCCCAGAGACTTCCCATCTCCGCCCTGCCCCACGGCAGGCAGTAGTGCTGTGGGTACTGACTGTGTGCCCAGAGCTGGGTTCCTTGGCTATCTGGCAGCAAAGGGCCCCTACAGCCCTGGGAAATTCAATTACTGTTTTGGACTCGTTGTATATTTTCTCCACAGTCTCATTTTGAAAGCGGTAATGATCTTTCCCTCTCCCCTGGGTGCTGGGAAGCAGCTTGGGGAATTTGTTGCAGAGAGGGGTTGTGGGAATGGCTCCTGCCTGGGAGCACAAGGGTGCCAGCAGGGGGGAGGAGTCCTCTGCTTCTGCTTCCCCTAGTTTGTTACCAAAACCTGAAAAAAAAAAAAAAATAACTGGAGAAATGTCTCTGTGTTGAGACGTTTGTCTGTCTTTTCAAGCTGCTGGCAGGAATCAGTCCCACAAGCTGTGGAGAGAGAGGTGCAGCCTTGAGTGTCATGACGGGGTTGCAGGACCATGGGAATCCCACCAAAAGCAGCACTGGGACATGCCCAGGGTGGAGGCAATGCAGGCATGGAGTGATCCCAGTGCAGGCAGGAGCAGGCTCATCCCTGCTGGGCGGGCACAGCTGGCTGTGCAGGAGGTGGGGCTGAAAGCAGCTTTTCTGCTGCATGGAGCTGGGGAAGAACAAACCCAGTGCTCCACAGGGACCAAGGAGGGGATTGTCTGCAAAGATTTCCTTGTATAAATACCCTCCTGTGGCTTTTAATATGGCTGGGGAGGAGGGAGGAACAATCTGGGCCAGTAAAGCTAAAACCTGATTTTCTAATCTGTGAAAACCAAGCAGGTAAAGAATAGAGGGAGGAAAAGAGCAAACATTGGTGACCTCGCCAGGAATCTTGAAGGAGCAGAAAGAGGTCCCTGAAATGATGCTCTGCCCTGCTCACCTGTCCCTGTGCCCCTCACACATCTAGAGCTTTGTACTGCACCTTTAATGACTGCATGAGGGACGGGGTGGCTGCTGATGAAGGAGGATGTGGTTGGAACCTGTTCCCTGCTGCAGTGAGGACTCACTCAGGTCCTTTATCCTATCTTTATCACAGTAGCATCGTGGCCAGGCTATGCTAACGCAGAACACCTCTCATTTGCATGACATGATCAAGTTCCCCACGAAAGGATTTGACCAGGCACACGTGTTCCTGCTCCTCGGTGTGGAGGAGGTGGCTGCTGTGCTGTGTTCTCACCAAGAAGGTGCAGCTCGAGACACGCTGGGAGAAAATGCAGCCATCCTTCTTGGCTGAGAGAAGCAGAGGCACCCCTGGCCAGGTGGGGCAGGCTGGCCCCAGGACTGGACATTCCATGTACCTCACGCAGGGTCTGAGTTCAGCTGATGTGGTGCAGGCAGGAACAGGGCCGTGGAAACTCCTTGGTCTTGGCTGTGCATCCTTGAACGGAGTTGCAGAGCTCCCTGGAGAGGTGAGAGCTGGTGGGGACAGTCCCAGAGGGAAAATTCAATGAAAAAGGATGGAAAGAGAAAAAGGGATTAATATTGGTTTAGTTTTCACCTGAAAGCATCAAAAAAATTGGAGGATATTTGTAAATGAACTGATGTTTTGAGCTGAAAAGACCTGAAAGTCTGCTAGTGAAGGCTTTGACTTTTGTTTTTATTTTTTCTGTAAGCAAATAGCAGATATGTTTTGATGCTTAAGCTAATTTATTTTTTTTGGAAAGGGTGTTTGGCTGTTTGGTTTTGTTTACCCTGGCTTTATATTGGAGAGAAAACATCCTTGATGGAAATGTGTGATCCAGGAGGGAGTGTGTGCGTCTGCCACCAAACGCATCTTTTCAGTACAAAATGTCTCCAGCACCAGAATCCTGGGTTAATTTGCCGTTCTTGCTGGGCTGGGCTGCAGACAAACTGTTCAGCTGATTAGAGCTGTGCAAACACACCCACCACCGCACACACTGGTGCTCATAAACTGACAAACAACAGCAAACCAGGGCCTGGTTTTCCTTCCCAGAGACATTCAGTCTTCACCCCTGCCCAGCTCCAGTGCCTGGTGTGAAAATCAGCCTGTCTTACCCAGAAACACCTTTATCCTTTTGGCCTCTCGCTTTGTTTTCTTGCTGCCTTCCCCGCTCCCCCTGGCCTGAAGCCCCCCAGCCCCAGCAGGGCTCACCCAGACCCAGCAGCCTCGGGGCTTCTCTGCATCCGTGGGGCTGCAAGGAGCTGGAGCGGGCTGGGGCTGGGGATGAGGCGCTCCCAGCCCATCCTGGGGGAGAGGACTAGCAGGGATGGAATTGTCGGGCCCGTCGATGTGCACCGGGGCGCGGTGTCGGGGGGCTGCTGCTCGTGCTCCATCCCAGCAGCCGCAGGAGGATCTGCTCCCTCTGGGAAAGGACAGGCTGGGAGCAGCTCATCAGCCTCCCCGTGGGCAGGCACAGGGATGAAGGGCGCCTGTGTGCAGGGAGCAGGGGGAGGCAGGCTCGGGAGTGGAGGTGTCTGGGGGTCCCGCTCGCGGCCAGGGGCCGGGGGGGTGGGAGGACTGGTCAGCCCTGCCCATGGGGTGGCTGTAAGGGGGTGCAGTGCCTGAGCACTGCCAGCACAGCAGCACCCACCACCAGCCTCCAGCTGCGAGGAGCACCGCGGTGCTGAGCCTCTCTGCTCCCCGGTTTTTGGCCACCCTTTGCTCCTGGCTGTGAGATCCTGGAGGGGTTGTTCTCACAGGGGAAAGCCCGGATGAGCTTCTCGTTGCTGGAGCAACGCAGAGCAGTGGGAGCAGCCCCGAGTACCTGGTTCCTAAAATCCTGCTCCAGCATTAGAGCCCCATGGGATTTATGAGGCAGCGCTGCAGGGACGCACACGGAGAGCTCTGCCCGCTCCCAGCCCTGCCCATCCTCCCTGCACCTGCCGTACCTGCAACACACAGAACCCCAATTCTGCTCCTGGGGAAAACAAACCCACACATCTGTTCTCATGCAGCTTGGGAAAAATAAATTTTAAAAACCCCCAAAACCACAAAAAAAGGGTGTTTTAAATTGAGCTCGTATTTTTCCAAACTTCTTTTCTCTTTGTCCTTGAAGAAAGTGTCTTGGTTTCCTCTGTCTGGTTTCTGAGAATGAATTTCCTAGCAGGGACACCTTGTCAGCTTTTTTTCTTGGGCTTGAATTCAATGTTTCAAATGAAATGCCTCTTTTAGTCTCATCTACTTCATCTACAAGAAGATGGGTGAAAAAATCTATTTTCTTTCTTCTTTTTAGAAGATTTCTGTTTTCCCTCCAAGTGGCCTTATGGCTCCTTTTAAGAAATTATATAACAAATTGTGAAAATCTGGAAGGGAGCTGATAGTTTGATTTCTTTAAGACTCTCCCTTCTGCCACTAAGACAAAGAAAGGGAAAGTAACATTCAGTATGCAAAAAAAATAGAATAAAAAAATCAAACTTACTGTTTCGCTTTTGAACAAGGTGCAAATTAGTGAATATTTGTTAAAATTTGAGACAGCAATTGTCTAAAAAAAGTAGTTTCAAAGAGGAGAAGGTTGTTTTTTCTTCTTAAGTAAAAAAGCCCCTGAACCTTTCTTTCTTTTAACTTCAAAAGGGAGCCAGATTGCAGAGGAAAAGAGAAAAACCTTAAATCTCCTCTGAAGGGGAAGCAAGTAACTAAGTCAAAGTGATCTTATTTGTGAGGGAATAATTTTCGGTTCACTGTGGCTTTTTTTTCCTAAGATCATGATCAAGTGACTTGTAAATTTTTAACTGAGCTGGTGGAACCTCTGCTCTACCTGCAGAGGTGTCAAGTGGTTCTTACTTGGGATGAGTGGGCTGTGCTGACCTGCCTCTTCCTGGAAACTCCATCAGCAGGCACCAAGCAGAAGCTCCCCTTGGCCTTGAGGAGGTGTTTTCAGTAGCACAGGAGTTGAGGAAAGTGCTCCCAGCTCCCTAGGATGGCGTTTTGCGCTTGTTTCTGCACTGATGCAAGCAGAGGCACCCGAGCCACGCTGGAGGTCAAGCACAGATCCAGGGCTTGGGGGAAGATAAGTGGTGCCTGTCCTGCCTGGCACCGCTCGCAGCCTCTGCATTTCCAAATCAATGGCGATGATAAAGAGGGTTTTTCAGATGTGACCCACAGGTATTTCATGTTTATGCAAGTGATAATCTCTGGAAAAAAGATGCCCGCTAAGGAGTGTTCTCGTGGTATATCTGTGAAAGCCAGAGTCAGCCTTGTCCAGACTGATATTAACCTCCGTACACATCTCTATGTGCAGCATCTGCTGGGTCTTTGGCTGCGCTTGTGGGTTTGACATTGAACTCCTCATTTCAGCCTCAGCTTTGATAACGTGCGGCCGCCCCAGCGGCACAGAGCGCCCATCCGCCCGCGCCGGCCCTGCCAGCGGCCCTGCCAGCGGCCCTGCCAGCTGCTGCCAGGAGCTCGCAGAGCACCATCGCACAGCTCATCGGTGGAACTCGGCCTCCTGTGCCAGCTGCTGCCAGGAGCTCACAGAGCACCATCGCACAGCTCATCAGTGGAACTCGGCCTCCCGTGCCAGCTGGTGCCAGGAGCTCACAGAGCACCCTCACACAGCTCATTGGTGGAACTCGGCCTCCCGTGCCAGCTGGTGCTCATCCCGGGTCCTGCAGCGCCGGGGCTGATGGAAATCGCCACGTGGAGAGCTCCGTGCCCGCCTTCAATCGCCGGAGCACAAACACTGGGAACGGAGCCTGGCGTGCCGGGCGTTGCTGGGGCTCTCGGTGATTGCCTGATCTCAGCGCTGCCATCCTTGATGGAGGTTCAGCAGTTACGGTCACCAGCACCATCAGCACGGGACCCGGCAGAGGAAAGGTTCTGCTCACTGGAGTTTGGGCTCTCCCAGTTTCCCTCGTGGTCCCGGGAGAGTCAGGTGAGGATGCGGAGGGCTGCCCCAGCGAGGGCTGGGACCACGGGGTGCAGCAGGGTGGGCAGGGAGATGCTCCTGCGTGTGTGAGTAGGTTAGAAAAAAATAGAGGCCAGTAAAAGAACACAAAGTTGGGCAAAACTTGATAACAGCTGGAGCCCGTGCAAGGGCAGAATTACAAACGCTGTAGCCCAGAGCTGGGCTCTGGCTGGACCTGCTTGTCTCCAGAAGATGAACATTTTCCCCACTTTTGTAGAGCAGCAAAAGCTATTCTTGTAGCTGTCGAGTCCTTTTTTGAAAATCAGTAAGGGTTTTTTTTTCTTTTTTGCCTCAATAACCTACAGCAGAGAGTCCTACAGGCTAATTATATGTTTCATTTTAAATCCTTTAATTTTTTTGTAGTTCAAATAGATAACTCTGTTTTTCTCCCACATCTTTGATTCAGACAGATGATTTGCTTCATTAATTGATATGTGGAGGAGGGGGGCTAGAAATGAGCTATATTTATGCTTCAAAAATAATCTTTTCCCAACTGCATTTTTTTCTTCTATGAATCCTCATATTTATTTCAAAATTATCCTGAAGTGAATGTCATCAACCTTTGTGCCGGAGTCTTTTGCTGGATTAATTAGTCTATAATGAATCTACTTCTCATCCACTTTGATTTCCAACTTTGAGGTTGGCCCGGTGTCAGACTGCACCCAGAAATCTGCTTTCTCTCCTGATCTGTCAGAACCAGGAGGAGGGCAGGGTGCTGGGGCTGCCTGAAGAAACGACGGTTTGGAAGAGCTGGGATTTCGGTTGTTGAGGTGAGAACGCGTTTGGGAGGTGCCGCGTTCCTGCAGGAGCTGCTGAAAGCCGGTGAGATCAGAGCGGAGCCGCCCCAGAGCCCAGCCTGGGCCGGGTCCAGCCGCTCTGTTGGATGGCACAAGCATCCCTGTGCCAGGGATGGAATCACGTCCCAGAGGGAAGATTTTGTGTGGCCCTGTCCCTTGGTGATGATTATTTCAGCTCTTCCTTTTCCTGGACAGAAGGAGAGGCTTGTGAAGGTCCCAGCCCTGAAAAGCAGACACCAGAGTGAATCACACCATTGCACTGGTGTGACACCAGCCAGGGTCTCATCTCCCCAGGGAGTTTTCCAGCTCTGCTTGCTTGCTGCTTTCTTCTTGGCTTTTTTTCTTTGGCTTTCAACACACTTTGGTGAAAAAAATGGGTGTGAATCATTTTTCATGAGAAGCTTCCATTGCAAAAAGTGCTTTTTTTAGGAACTCAGCATCTTTATAAGTGAAATGCCAGAATTCTCACAAGCTGAAGCTGAAATGTGCTGGTTGCAACATTAGGTGCTAACAGTTGGCAAAGCTTGAGTCCCAGTGGCTAAAACACCAGAGAAAATGGCAGACAGTTCCTTGGCTTTTAAATTTGGGCTGTCTCACTTGTGTGACAGGAGGAGAGAGGGTAGGACTGGGCTCGGGCTGGCTGGCTGCGACTGACACGATTCAGGGACAGCTTTTTATGGCTCTCATCATGGTGACGTTCTGATTGCCTCCCCAGCGCTAATGAAGACATCCACTAATGGGCCTGCCAGGTAGGAAAATATTATTATCTCTGATTTCCAGATGAGCCTGCTCCACGTGGCTCCATCTGCCTGACATCTCTGGCCTGCGTGACAGCGGTGATGACACGTCCCACGCACGTGGTGCTGCTGCTCCTGGCCCCACGGTGCCACCGTGGCTGCACGGGGCTGGGGCTGGCCCCACCATGGCTCTCAGAGATGCTCCCAAAGCCACCAAGAAACCTCTCCAGATCACCAGTGTTGTTGGCTGAGAAATGCGGAAAAAATGCCATGTCCACTGTTGGTTTTGTCTTGAAATCTTCAAACCAAACCAGTTGGTGGTTTTAGGGGGGGAATTGTCAGTGGTTTCGTCTAGATATCTGAGAACTTTTATAGAAATGCCTGCAAAAAAAATGTGCATAACATGTTAGTAACAGTCTCAAGAAAGCTGGGAGAGTAGAAATTTTTTTTTGGGAGAGTAAAAATGGATAGAATATTTTGTGAGATTAAAAATGTTTGATGCTGGCACTAGCTTGGGGTAACGTGGGGAGAAATGTTTGTGAAAGCATCATTTGGAACGAAACCTTTCATCTGACAGTTCAGGTCAGCCTCCAGGCCACCACAAGGGCTGTGACCCCTGGCTGGGCAGCCTGCCTGCCTGCCAAAATTTCAGACCCTGCCACCTCTTCTGGAGCTCGCTGGGGACACACCTGAGCGTGGCACCTCTGGCCGTGGCCCTGTGCCAGGCCCCGCTGGCTCCCGCCCTGCTGCCTGCAGGAGCTGCAGCTGGTGGCAGACACGAGTGGTTTGCAGGCAGGTTTGGAGCTGGAAGAGTTGTGCAGGTCAGTGCCACGCTGGGGACAGCCGGGTGGCCGGTGACCGGAATGAAGGATGGTGCCTCTGCTCCGGTCCCCTTTGACCTGAGCTGAGCAGCAAACTCAGCTCGGCCTCTGGGTGGAGAGGTGGCACACATGGGTTTTGATAACTTTCTTCTGCTTAGAGGTCATTGTCCACTTTACATATTCATGTTCTGAGGGACATTAAATAAATAATGCTGAACTTGTTAAGCTGAGTGGCTTGCAACTTCTGCATTTCGTGTCTTGTTTGCAATCGAGAAGGGATGTGAGGCTGCTAAATACAACCTGCTCTTTAACTAGGAAAGGTTTTGCTGTTCAGATCCCATTATCTGCTCGCTGGGTTTGAAAAGCAGGACTGAAATTGTTTGCAGAGAGGTGTCTCCAAACCTACAGGCTGGTTTCCATTTTTGGGGGGAGAAAAGGAAAAAAAGAGTCCTGCAAATTGATGGTTTTGTTTTGATCAGCCCTCAGTGCCCAGCACGGATTGTTGTGTGTGGTGGTGGTCACTCCCTTTGGCCTCTGCACTGGCCCTGCTGCAGCCCCTGTGCTCCTTCCTGGCTCCTGAAAGGGCTGCCAGGCACTCCCCGTGGGCTCCCATCATGTGGATTCTGATGTGCTGCCTGCAGTGTTTGCAATAAAGGGCAATTTGCAAGAAATCCCTGTGGCATGAGATGGAAAACAAATGGCCAGCACCTCATGTTATTTTTTTCATCCGTTTGGTTGGTACCAGAATATCCCCCGGTGCCTTGGGACTTGCAGTTCAATCCAGACACTCGTATTTGCAAAAGATGGTTAATGAATATGAGGTTTCAAGGTGGGAGCCTTTCAGTGACATGAGATTTATGTAGAGACAGTTATTATACTTCCTCCCTCCCCCCCCATCTGCTTCAGAAGGCATATGAATCACCAGCTGAAGGCCTCCTGTATTTGTAAATCAGCTGAAACATAACAGTGATGTTGGGAAGTTGTACTGAGTTAACTGAGCTACTTCTCAATCTCGGAGCTTTACATAACCCCTTCTTAATGCACTGTTATTTCCTTTATAGATAGACTCATAAATTACTCCTGGTACACAAAATGCGAGGGAGGCTGCCTGTTTGCACAGCATGGGACCAAGACCTGCACATTCAAATATCGGCAGACAGCTGGAACACAATCTGTGAAAAGGCACTCAGAGCCTCCAGGTCTATTAAATACAAACTTAGAACATCTACCAAGAATTTTATATCTTGCATTACACTGGTAATGCCAGAAAGAATAGGTGCAATACCCCTGGGACTTTGTCGATAAATGTCACAGCAGAGCATCCAAGAAACCTTCTGTGGGTAGATGGATCGGTGTGCACGCAGAGCTGGGGACATATGTGTGCTTCTGCATGAATGGGAATTCGTGTGAAACTAAATATCTGAGCGAGGAGGATCAGCCTGTGATAGCTATATTTAATCTGGTATCCCATTTTGTGCTGAACTCTAACCACACCAGGAGAATGGGGAAACGTGTTACTTTGGGTTCTGCACTCATTTCACTGCAGTCATACAAACCCACAACGTGTACAGAACCCAAATTGTCCTTTTCTGAAGTTATTTGCTTCCTAACGTGGGGAAAATTTCCATTATGGACAAAGTTGCCTCATTTGCTTCCACCAGTGTGGACACTTTACACCCGCAGTTTTTACGGGATGAGCCTGGGAGATGCAGCCCTTCGACTGCTGGACACAAAGGGAGGCAGGATTGACACCAGAGCCTCTGGTTCCACTTCCATTTCACTGCCTTTTTTATCTTACTGCCCGACTCCTTCAACCATCAGCATCTGGGTGTGAAATGTGGTCCAAGGCCATGTCTTTCCCCAGACCCCCCAGTGGAGTGTGGTAACATTTATGCTGCTTTCACCTCGTGCAGCAGCCCAGATTTTACTGATCTATTTCAGTTTCCTGTTACCCACATCTAGTAATCAAAATCTGGAAAAATTTGGATAAAATTTACTTTGGTTTCAATCTAAAGGACCTTTTGATTACGCTGGTTTTGATACGTTTCCAGCTGTGAAAAAGGCAGAGCTGTTCAGGCTAGTGATATGTTGGGTTTGATCAGCAGCATAATCCATTGGGCATGGAAACAATTCACTGCTCCCAAGAAACCAGTTGTTTCTGGGGTATTTTTGTTTCTTCCAGGAATAAGTTCTGGTCAGGAAGGAAGAGCAGGGATGTGAAAACAAATAACACTCTTGAATGGCTGTTCCAAAGCAACAAACCTCTGGCAGGCTGGATGAGGGAGGAGAGGCTGCTCCCTGGCCAGACTTGCTGCCTGCTCACCTGTGACACTGTTGAAGCTGAACCAGGTTTTGGTACCTTGGTGCACCCTTCAGTCACTGAGGGATAAAAGCTCTTGCCTACAAGGCCTACCAGGTGCAAGGAAAATGCTTTGGGATTTTGGAATAAGAAATGGATAAAAGCCCAAATGACTGTATCTCATTGCACTGCTAAGGAATTTTAATAAAATTTGGTTTAAGAGGCAGGGATTAGGTATGGTGCTATGTAAAAACATCAATTAGCAGAAGAACAAAAAGCAGTCATACAGCTTGAGATTGTTAGAAACTCCTGCTAGAAATATCTGGTGAAGAATTTCAGAGGCATAAGTTGCCACGAAGCCTACAATTCTCTTCTTGATTCCTCTGGTAGCTTTCTGTTTTTATAGCCATGGGGGAAAAAAAAAGATTAATGTATCTGGTTTTTAACAATCTATCCAGGGTGTGGAAAAAAGCCCTTCTTACACTTTGCCTTTCAATTCTCCAATAATAAATTAACTATCACAGTTTAAGATGCAATTGTTGTTCTTTTATGTCTCCAGACTAATGCATCGTGACACCTCGATTACACGAAGTGCGGGTGGCTCCTCCTGCCCTCTCTCTTCTAGGTGAAAGCCTGTGAACAAATCAAGGCAATGCTCACCTGCTGCCTGGGCTGGATCTGCCCCATTTCTACAGCAGCAGCAGTGCCCAGGGTCCCCAGCTGTCCCCTGCACCGGTGGCAGGGAGGACACAGGGCACCCGTCCCCACGCTGCTGTCAGACCTCCCAGTGACGTCTCTGAAGGGGCAGCGCTTCTGTTTGTGCTCCTGTGGGCCTGCTGTCTTTAACAACTTTAAAAAATAGTAAGAAGAGGGAAATTGCAAAGCCAGTGGACCGAAACACCGCGGTGTGCAGGCAGGAGTTGCTGTGCCCGCGCTACTGCCACGGACGCTGCGGGAGAATACGACCCACAGCTCCAGCGAGAGTAATGAAATGTTTTGTGACTGAGGCTGCCTGGCCCCGTATCTGCAATAATCAAATCCTGGTAAGGCAATTTAGCAAGCTGTGTTTTTTTTTTTTCCCAAGAGAAAACAGTTGGTTGTTCTTTTATTCCATCAGCTGGGCTGTGCATTCCACCCACTCCCCTCTGGCCGTTCTGCCTTGGCCAGGCTCTGCTCACCACAGCTGGACCAGCGAGGCTGGACTGTCACTGAGGCCATCCTGACCCTCATGGCTGCCCAAGCTCCTGAGCAGAACCGCTCAGTTTGGACACTCCCAGACTCAGGCAAAATTCCTC
This sequence comes from Oriolus oriolus, assembly GCA_013400235.1. NCBI lineage: Eukaryota > Metazoa > Chordata > Aves > Passeriformes > Corvidae > Oriolus > Oriolus oriolus. The sequence goes on along the minus strand of VXBT01012723.1, from coordinate 272,808 downwards.
AGCCCATCTCCATGAAAACATGATTATTGTCATTAAGTACATCCTGTGATACCCTCATCATGCCCTGATGAGCCCACGCACTGAACCTCACGGCTCCTGCTGGAGCTACAGCCCGTACTCAGCTGTGGAGGCACGGCTGCGTGCTGGTCTCTCACTGCTGGTGAGTGGTCTGTGAAGGGTCTGAGATCGCTGTCACACCCTGAGAATCACACACAAAATAAAGATGTCTGCTTTCTTTCCCTCCCACTCCCTGCAGGGCTCATTTTGCAAACTGGAGCTGCTGAGGATGGGAAGCCAGCTAGAGCAGCATCACTCCGGCGGCGTTATGGAAGTGGGATGCTGCCACAGAAACCTGCAGGAGGAGGACAAACACACCAGGCTCCCAAAGCACCGTGTTTTGATGGCCTTGCTCTTCCATTTGTGAGACAATAGACTGAGGAGCCCGTGGCACTGCTGCTGCATGGATCTGGTGACAGTGCTCTGTCTTCTGCCAGCACCACCATGAACACAGGGGCCATGTCCTGCAGGTGCAGGCCGTGGCTGTCACCCGGCACATCCTTGGCTGTGTCCATCCCAGGCTCGGGTGAGGAGCCGGGGGCCCTGGTCACCGGGTCAGCATACACATCCCCATCCCACCACTGCCACCTCTTTTGTTGTTTGGCCCTTTAGGAATCTTAACGGGACCCATAATATTTAATAGGTTTGCTAGTGATAATGTCATTTTAAGTGACATAGCTGTGATAAATCGCTTCCACACGTCATTGAATTCTGTTTCTAAATTTTTATGTATTTTTGATAGGCCAATTTATCCCTGTTGCAGCTCCAGCCCGTGCAGTCAGTGGCATTCCACTGGGGGTGAATTTTGTCTGCTATTTACAGTGTGTGCTTTTAAGCAGTGATTGGTGTGACAGTGTGATCTGTACAGCTGTCTCTCTGTATTTATTCTTTTGCCTATAAGTTTGATTTATACTAGCTTCAAAAAAGAAAAAAAAGCTCATAGCTTTTCATGTGAATGACTTTAAATAACTGATTAACGATTGCTATTAGCACAGCTATAATGGAACGGGGGTTCTGAGTTTATGGGCTTGGCAGAGCAATTGCAGGTAAAGCTGCTGTGTGCCCCTCTCCAACTCTAAACCTTTTCTGAGGTTTTCTTTATAATTGGACAGTGCCCTCTGGGTTCAATCCGACTTGATGTGTCTGACACGAGGTTCATGGCGGAGCCGCCTGCGAGGGGATGTTTGATGTGTGCTGGCAGCGCGCGGGTACCGCCGGGAGCCAGGGGTGCTCTGCACCCGCCTGCTCCTGCTGGGGACAGCAAACCCCACACCCCACACGACAGTGGGGACTTGCAGGCGAGGCAGGCAGGGTTCAAGCGCTCTGCTTGAACTTGTGTCGTAGTCGTCAGATTTGTTTTCGTGTATTCTAAGAGCTTAAAATGGTGTCTCTCGGAGGCGGCATCCTCTCAGGCTTGTGTCACAGAAGGAGCCCCTGAAGCTCTGTTTATAAAGCTGCCTCTCTGTGTGTGGCTCTGTGGCTGCACTGAGTTGTCTCCTGCCCCTTCGGCTGCTGATTCTCCCTCCATCCTGATTTCTTCAGTACCACCCCAGCAATCTCTCAGAGACTTTTGAAGGGATGCAGTGCTGAGTTAACCCCCTCCGCTTGGCTTTGGGTTTCTTCTCTCCTCCTGGACCGATAACAGCAGAGTCTGGAGGCCAGGAACACCTGCAAGCAGCAAAGCTCTGCGCCAGCGTGCCTGTGTGTCCTTGGGTTGGTGCAGGGATGGGCTCCTTGCTGCTGAGCCCTCGTGGAGAGCAGCACAGCCAGCCTCACCTTACCCTAACCTGCCCCGAGGTGCCAGTGAGGATCATTCCAGCAGCAAACTCCCCCCCAACACAGCAGCTACTACACAGTTAATGTTCTCCAGGACTGAGCCCTCTGAGATGTTTATTCCAGCGTTTTCCTGCTTGAGTTACCACCTGTGGTACCAAATAGGAGGAAGGATGGCTGTGTCAATGAGATGTTCATGTCCTGCAAAAAGAAGGAACTTGCAAGCCAGGAAATGTTGTGTGTGTTTTCCTGAAAGTTTAAGTCCTGAAGGTGTTTGTTTTGATGTGTTTGCAGACAGGGAAGCAGAAGCAGCAGCAGAGGGGTTCAGTTTTTCCCAACGTTAGGCAGTGAAGCCATCCAGCTAGGAGCACCCTGGTTATTTAGTTGTCAGATTTGTTCCTGTCAAAGTCCTAGAAAGGGAATAATATGGGGTTTTTTTTTATTTTCTTTAATAAGATGGCAGTGCTTCAAAAGTAGTAGAGGACAAGGCAAAGTCTGGGAATACAAAGCATTTTTATTTTTGTTACTATTAACCACAGCTCGAGTAGACCTGCCTGAGAATCACTCTTGTTATTTTGTCTGCTTTCCTCTGGTTTATGTTCCCTGAGCAGAGTTTGATTAAAAACTGTTGCATCTCATTTTGCTCACAAGGGTTGAGGTGCTGTGTCGCTGTCACCTGTCTGCAGCCAAAATTATACGACACATCCTGGATGGGGTTGAATATTTGCTACTGGTTTTGATCTTCTTCAAAATATCATTTTCACTTTGTGTAGCTAGAGAATAGTCGGCCTCCTGCCGTTCTCATTCACTTCTTACCCTTGAACAATGAGAATAAAATCTGCCTGCAGTAATGTTCGGTTTTTGTTGGGGAATTTTTCTGATACAGAAAGGGAAATAAAGAAGCTGTATGAAATAATGGTGCCATTCTCACATAAACAGATATTTTTGCTGTTAACTTCATGTTCGAGGGGTAGCAAGGAGGTCAGCTCTAGCTGAACTCACAGCAGAACTGTGGAACTGTGTGGCCATTCAAAGTCTTCGGCCTTTTGGGCTTTCGGAGATTTTTTCTGAAAATACTTTTAACTCATGCAGATTTTGCCTTCCTATGTCTAAAAAGGGCAGATTTATTACAGATGTAATGGCGTGTCTCTGGTGTTTCAGTGGATGTGGGCTGAAGGATGCCATCTCCCTGCAGCAGCAGCCCAGGAACAGGGAATGTGTGCCGGGCAAGGCAAGGGTCAGCTGGGAGTGTCCGTGTTTGTGTGTGCCACCAGCCTCTGTGGTGCCCAGGGAACCTTGATGTTGAGGAGTTCAGCTCTTTCCAGCCCTGGGAGCCCTTCCTGGTTCCCTGCCTGCCCTGGCATCGCTGATGTGCCAGCCCAGCAGTGGTTCCACGGAAAGGGGGATGCTGAGCAGGTTTCTCATACCACAGCTGTATGAAACGTGCGTATTTGCTAGCATGACTCTGCAACCAAACATCGGCTCAACTACTTTTTATTATTAATTTCAAGCTCCAGCTGCTGCCTTGAAGCATTTTGTTTTGTCATTCTGAGAGTTGCTGCTCAGAACAAACAAAAGGGAAAGAAAAATGAAAGCAAGGCCCCTAAAACTCACTAGTAACGTAAAGCCTAGCAAGGATGGCTAACCGTGACTAATAATCCATCAGGGTGGCTCATCTGTCAGCTATAGAAGCATCATTTCTAGATGTTTACTAAAGCTTTTTAAGGTCTAAGCTGAGTTTACTGCATTGTGACAGCAGCAGGGTGCTGGCAGCGTGTGGCCAAATGTCTGTCACCCCCAGGACAGGGCCTCCTTCAGTGCCGGCCAGGGAGGACGGGCAGTGCCTGCGTGTGTTACCTTGGCCAGAGGAAACCAAAAGCTCCAACAGCACGGGGCCTGCCCGCTGGCCTGAGAGGGGGGCCTGCCCTGGGAGGGTCCTTGTGCCTGCCCTCACACAGCTTGGCTCGTGAGTCTCTTATTCCTGCAAAGCTTCGTTCAACCCTCCGCACGGCTTCAGGGTCACAGTGGAGGTGAGGCACCCGCTGGGGGTGTGGGGGGAGCAGGGAGCAGCCCTGCACTGCTCCTGCCCGGAGGAGGACACGCAGCTCTGACCCTGCCTGTGTCTGCCAGCACAGCCCTTTTCCCCCAGCGGGGCCAGGGCAGGGCAGCTGTGGCACAGCTCCCTGAGAGATGGGGGGACACCGAGGGCACGAGGCCTCAGAGGGCTCCCACCGAGCCCAGGAGCTGATGAGGTGGGTCCATCTGGAGTAAACTCATGCTGAGGGTTTCACCAGCAGCACGTGGCTATTTGTCACCAGCAGATACTTGCTCTGTGCCTCCTGCAATGTCTCAGTCACCTTGTCCAATCTCCCTTCCAGCGACTTTCCCTTTGCCCTTAACTAATCCATCATTTGGAAGCAGCCCGTGGTGTATTTGCTGTTTTAAAGTGCCGACCTTCAGGCTTTGCTCCCACCATGGCTCCCGGGCCACGCTGATCCCTTTTCCCTTCGGAGACTGCCAACATGCTCTGGTTTTGAAACAGCTTCATATAAAACTGGAAGGAGGTCTCAAATCCAGATCAAGCTTAACATCCACTGTCGATCCCCCACGTACTCAGCCTCTTCCCTCCTGCAAGTTTTAAGCCATTCTTTTCACTCTGCTGCTTTGTGGGGCTAATGAATTTGCTGCTGCTATTCCCTCTGAGGAGGGGATGGGAACAGTCACACAATTGCTGTGAAAGGCTTAGAAATACATGTAAGTGGTTTGGGTTTCTCTGTGAAATCTGAATTCAAATCCCCACTCTCAGTAAAAAAGAAAAAAAATAAAAGGGAGAAACACCAACACTGAAGAGTAACAACTTAAAAAAAAAAAAATGTTCATAGGGAGTGTGAGGTTTCGCTGCCTTTATCTCTAGACGGGAATGTTGTAGTGTTGCCTACAGAGCCTTTCTTCTCTGCATTAGGCGAGCGAGGAGATTTCATTTCATACATCATTTACAATGGAGTGCATCAAGAGCAGAGTTGGTGCATATTAACAGGGATGAGGGGAAAGAGTTGGGTTCTTTGAAAGTTTCAAAGCATCTCCACCAAGGAGGGCAGCCTGGGCTGCTGATTCCCTCTCACTCTGTCGTAGAAACAGTGCAAACCAAAAGCCCATGGAATGGCAGGAGGGGAGAACAAAGGCACAGAAGGGCCCGTAACGCACTAGCAGCAGCGGGAGGTGCAGTAGCACAGGGATGCTGGAACAGACAGCCCCATAAGCCCAGAGAGGCTCTTCCATCTCCTCTTGCTCTCCTAACTGGAGTGAGTACAGGGCCCTCGCAGTACTTGGAAGGGGTGGTCATGAGTTGAGAGAACATGAGGAAGACACTGTCCTCCTTCCTGTCCAGCCCATCTGACCAGCAGCTGCCCATAACCAAGCCTTCTTCATTGCCTCACCCTGCACTTTGAGCCAGGTCTTCAGATCACCACAGAATGGCCACCCCATGTATTCAGGACAAAGTCTTGTAGAAAATGACTTGGGCTAAGAATCGATGCTCTTCTCAGTTTATTATATTTGGGTTGGTTTTGATTTCCTCCTGGAATTTGCCTCTGTAAGATATACTTGAAGAAACTGGAAACTGGAGCTTGTGATGAGCTGTAAAACTGCACCTAGGGATGCTGATGTTGTCTCATCACGGGACTCAAGCTGGAGCTTTCTGGAAAACACCAGGCACCACAAAACATGCTATAAAAGCTTTGGAACTGGCAGTGGAATGGCAACGTCGTCTCCCTCCCCTGCTCCCATGCTGTCTGCTCCTTTGGCAGGAGCTGTGCGGGCCACCCTGCAAGAGGGAACAGGAAAGTCCCCAGCAGCTTGTGACACCCGTACCAACATCTTGCCACCTTCCTCATAGCTGGAGAGAGCCACTGGCCAGGGAAGCACGGGACCTTGGGCCTCTGTGTGTGTAAAATTCCTCTCTGCCTGCTGTCTCTTGCCTTTTCTATGGAAGACCACCTAAGTGGTCTTGAATTCTGTCTAGAAGGGTCTGGCAGAGAGCCTTAGGAATAATTCCAGTATCAAGGGCATCTTCCAGGACTGTTGCACTGGGAACACAATGATTACCTTATCTGCCTGATGCTGCTCTTCCACGTACACATTTGTAGGTCAAGGGATTGGAAGAGATTTAAATAGGAGTCCCCATGGCTCTTGAAATTAATACAAAGTCTTATTTGGCAGACATTAATATAAAGCCTTTCCTGGCTGTTATAAAATTCATCACATTCCATTCTGGTGGGTCACCTTAGTGCTGTATGATCTGAGGGAGGGCAGAAACAGCAGCAAAAATGCCCACCAAGTTTGGGAATGCCCACCTGGACCCAAACGCCTTCGGGTTTGTTCAGTAATTGATGTGGAACAGAAATGCTTCCCCGGATTTACAACGTTTATTTTCAATTAAACTGTTGACTGGTACTTGCTCAGAGCCTGTCTTCAGAACTGGTGATGGATTTAAGTCGCTCAGGAGACATTCAGCTTGCTCCAGGTGACATCTTCAAGGTTACAGGCGAAAAAAACCAACCATGTCGGGCTTCTGTCAGCCGCAATTTTTGCCCTCTTAGAGTTAGGGAATGGAAACTTTTCCCATCCCTCCCCCATGACTGTGCTCAAAACTCCACAATCTATTTTCTCTCACTCTTCACCTCTTCTCCTTTATATTGGCTGCTTTGCACCAAAAGCCCCATAGTTACATGCACTTTGACACTTGCATTTCAAAATGCCTGATTGTGGAGTTCTGCCAATACCAGCAATTGATCTGGTGCCACAGACCAGCTTAATTATGCAAGGTCAGTCTCTCTCTGTCTCTTCTTGTCCAGGGAGCAGCAGCTATGGGGAATAAAACTTGAACAGTCTTTAAATTTTAATCATAAACTTTAGTAAGTCACAGATTTGTTTTGCTGTATGTGGGCTTTTCTCTATTGTACTTGCTGCAACTTCTGCAGCCTCCCTGCTCAGAGCACGGCTTTCCTGCTCACTACAGCACTGGGCTTTTGTAAAGCACGGTATTTTACACTGCTATTTAAAATGCATAAGTTGTGTGATCTAAGCAGTTTCCAGTTCACTTTTGAGCTCCTGTAAAACGTATCCCTGAAGGCATTTCAGCTGTGCAACTAAGAAGGTGAGGGTATTAGAGGTTGTGAAATGGCTTGTCTGCTAATTCTTTCTATGTGCATCTCTTCAGATAAGTCTCCTGTGACCTCCTGCTACAAGCAGAACATTAGTTAAGTATCTTCTTGGTAATGGAGTGTCCTGGACCTGATCTTATATCATACTAAGGGCTCTTCACGCTATCTGGGAAGATGTTTGCCTGCAGGGGGAATAGCAGAGGTGTCCCTGAAAGCACACGAGGTGCAGGTAGCTTTGCTGAGCAGTGCTGGGCTGGCTCAAAGGCCCCGCTGCAGCCCGTGGGGCACCGAGGCAGGCTGGAGGCTCACGGGGCTGCACCGCCCGAGGCTGGCTCAGGAAGGGGTAAAGAGATCCATTTACAGCAGCCTTGGGCATGCCCTGCACTTCTTCTGCCCCAAGCTACGGGCAAACAAAAAAGACTTTGGACCCCTCAGTCCATCCCTGAAGCAACTTGGATAACTGACAGGGTCTAAGGGATCATAATTTTAATAATAAGTCCTCAAAATAATTAGTCTCTATTTCAGAATAGCAATTATAAAATAAGAACAAATTCTGAAAAGAGAAGATCCAAATGTCTCATAAAAGTATTATTAATAATAATTTTAAATTAATTTTAAAATAAAATAATAATAATAACAATAACAACAACAACAACAACAACAACAGCAACATGGAAGGGGGGTCAATATTGCAAGGATGCAAGAGGTACTGTTACCTTTGTCTGCTGGGCTCGGACAAAGGGAACGAGAGCTGTGAGAAAGCAAGGAAACCGGGGATGTTGAGCAGTTCCAGTCATGCTGCTGATGGGAAAAGAAGCCTCCTGCAGTCCGTGCCACAGCTCCTGTGCTTGGGAGAGGCCCGGGGCTGTGACCACAAGGGCGGTGCCAGACCTGCATGGGCAGAGCTCTGCAGAGGTGGAGGGGGCAGTGGAGGCACCTGGCCCAAAGGCAGGGTGCTGAGGGGCTGAGCTGGGCTCAGCTGGGGACACCCAGCCCGTGTGCCGGCTGGCAGGGCTGAGGGCTGGCACCTCTTACATATTCTTTGGGGGGGAAATAAAGCCCAGCAATCATTGCTAATTTTCAAACTCAGCATGATTACAGTATCTCACTTTTCTAGCACCCAGCCATTAGAGAAAAGCACTGTGCAAGTCAATTAATGATAATGTCTCTTTCCTCGAGATAAAATGGTTCATTCTTGCAGCGGCAGCGCTGCCCTTGATGGTGCTCGATGAATAGCGGCGCAGAGCCGCTGTCTTCCGGGGCACTTGCTGGCTTTGGTGCAGATTTAAAGCAGCACTGTTTGAAGCTTTGCCTGTATAGCTCTGTTACGCTGTCCTCCTTTGTAATGAAAACTTCTCCTCTTTCATCATTTTCAATTTCAAAGCCTTCAGGGGCTGGCTTCCCCAAGGCTACCTCTCAGTCTGTGAGGAACAGGGTGTCTGGCTCTGCTCTTCCTCGCCAGCCCAATGGCCAAGGCTAGCTGGCTTTCACCTTCCACAGCAATAGTTTATAGCTCTTGGCTGGTGTTTACCCAGCACCTTGTCTCATTTTAAAATGTAGTTCTTGATGTGAAGCCATTTGTTCCTGAGCTGAAGCGCTCGATGTGAGTTTGGGGGAGGTTTGTTTACTGCAGTAACCAGCTTGCTCTGTATGTATTCCCATCACTCTCCCTTGCTATAACCTACAAATCTCTCCAACTTATTCAGCTCAATACTGGAGATGGTTTTTGAAGTCTTCTTTAAAGTATAGTGAGCGCCCTTAAAAATTTTCCCAGCTTTGAAAGATTCTACCTGTTCTAATGCAATTCCCAATTTTAAAGATAGGGAATAAATATCTCGGGGATGGTTGGCTCACATACAGCTCCTATCTCTTAAAACATTAATGGTCCATGCTGTTTGATTCTTTTTGAAAGTACTCTGTTCCTGCTTTGTGTATTTAAGTTCTTTTCTCTGCACTGGGACTTGCCAAATGGAGTTGTGTCTCCCCCAAACCCCCACTGCCACCCTTTCATTCACAGAAATCAGTGAGATGTAAATATGGCTCATTTAGTTTTAGCACTGCCAAATTTTGTTTCAAAAATCAGACGTAAGGTCCCTTGAATTTTGAAAAGAGTTTCAAAAACCTTTGTTGAAAAAATAAATTCTGAATAATTCCTGGTTTTGCTTTCTGCATTTTGTGCCTTTGAAGGTTCACACTTCTGAGCCTTCGTGTACAATCATAAGAGATTGAAACTTGCTTTACTGTTAATAACTGCTGCATCCCCTGCAATCACACAGCTCCAAGAGGGAGCCACTGCAGGAAATGAGCCAAATCAAATACTGCAGCTTTATAAACTCCTAAGACTTGACAACAACAAATTCTGCTCCCGAAAATCGCCCCTTGGTTTGCCCACAGCAGCTGTGAGCACTGGGAAAACCTGGGGGCGGGGAGTGGGGTGACTGCGCCCAGGGCTGCGCGGGAAATCGGGTGCAGGGCTGGGGGCACGGCCTCCCACAGTGGGACTGGGGGTCACAGAAATCGAGTTTGAAGGCAGCAAAGAGTTTTTGCCCTGGAGAGCGTATTGGCCCTGAAGGGGTTTATCGAAGCTCAGCTCTACTTTGTGTTAGAGCTGGTCTTGCAGCCCTGGGGCTGAGCTGGGGCTGGCTGAGCCTCCCAGCAGCACCCCTCTAGTTCAGCCACGACTGTAAATCACGGGGCTTGTTAGCTGGAGCTGTCTCTCCTCTATTAGTGTCACTTTAGCTTGTCCTGTCCTGTGGCAGGTATCCACAGTTGTTTGGCTGGGTATGACTGATGTCTTCTCTAATTCACGTCACATGCCAAGAAGAGAAAAGCTGGGGGAAGAGGGAGCTGCCCTCGGCCAGCACAGGGGGCTGGAGCCAGGGCTCTGCTCTGGGGAGGGCAGGGCTGGGACAGATACCTGAGCACCTCTGAGGTGAGCACAGCAGCAAAACCTCTGCTGGTCACATACGGATGGCACGGCTTTGCTGGGGCTTCTGTTTTTAGCAGCTTCTCGTGCAGAAGGTGAGCGGGGGCTGAACACCAGATGAAGATGATTCGGTCTGTCAGAAATATGGACTGGTTTTTTCTCTGCTGTTGATGACATGACACAGATGGTCAGGAGACAAAGCTCGGGATGGCTGTGGCTGGTCATCTCTGCCCCATGTCTGGGTGATGCTGACAGAATGTTCGCCAGCGAAATCTTGCCGTACATACAGACCAGCAGTGACACCAGCGAGCGAGGGGGACTGAAAGCGTATGTGCAGAGCCTCGGCAGTTTGGAACAGAGGCATGCACAGGACTGCATTAATCAGACATGACTTTTGGGCAGCCAGGGCTGGCAGGCGGGTCACCTAACCCCCCAAACTTCAGTCGCTGCACCAAAATCCCCTTTTCTTTCTGCCTTTTAAATCTTTTATCTTTCCAGTCTGCAAGATGTGAGATAGCAGCACAGGCCTTCTGCTTTCTTCCTGTTTTCCTCACACACGAGATATATATAAAAGTATATATAATTTATAGATAACGTATACATAAAATAATATTCAGTCTAAATACATGCAGACACACACGAAGCATGTTGCAGAGCCTGTGGGAAACGCTGTCTGCAACGGAGTTTGCTAATTACAGCAGCTCTAATGGCAGCTTCCCCCCACCCTTCCCAACAGCAACAAAGATCAAAACCTTTTTTGTTTAAAATATTTACTGTACAGCTTGCAAAGCTTTAATCAACGTAACATGACGTTTCCTTGCAGCAGCCGAGTAATAAATATGCAATTAATAGGGAATTGAAATAGACCCATTAGCTGTTTGCAGAGCCTCCACTTCCCACTGTACAAACGCTTTCAGAGCGTTTATTGCTCTGCCTGCAGTCAGCTGTGCCGCCGGAGCACAGCGAGCCAGGCGCTGCCCCCACCTTGGGCAGGGAGGGGCACGAGGGGTTTCAGAGCAGCTTTGGGACTTTTGGAGTGAGGATCACTCCTGCTCCTGCTCTGGCAGCCTGGGCGACACAGGCGGGCTGGGAGGCGACAGATCCACCCACAATTTATGTCTCTCCCTCTTGGGAGCTGGGCTTTTGAGACTGTTGGTTTTGCTTCAGCGAGTGTGGCTCTGCCCAGTTCACAGCGCCAGGCAGGCTCTTTTCCAGCGGCTGTGCACTGGTTGTAGTGGCCCGGAGCAGGGCTGGCAGTGGGGAGCAGGGCTCTGTGCATCCCTGGGTCCTGTGGAGCTGGGGTCATGGCAGGGCTCCTCCTACACTGGGGCACCCCTTGGGCAGCCTGGCACCTGCTGCGTGGGCAACAGCCCCGCTGGGTTGGCTCTGCAGGGGCCCACTGGCCAAGTCAGCACGTGCTTTCTGCAATTTATAAGCTGCTTTTCAAAATTTAACTTCCCACCACGGCTGAAGCACCATCCTGGCCCTGTCTGAGGGAGCAGGAAGACAGCACGGAGGTGGCTTGAAGCCCCTTGATAACAAAGTGGGAAAACATACACGGCATAAGCACCTCAGAGCATTCTGCAAACTCTTGTCCCACACCTAAAGCCACAGTGTGGGACAAGAGCCCGAACTGAAGCAACAGCCCTGGCAGCTTTGCCCGAGAGCCAACAGGCTCCTCGCTGGGGAGCTGGCCACGTGCCCTGCGGCCACCCTGCCCTGCGGCCACCCCGCCCAGCGCTGCTCAGGGCTGGGTTCAGGGATGCCCGGGTGGGTGTCGGGGCACTGGAGCTCGTGGAGCTGCTCTGTAAGCAGCCAGAGCTCCAGCCAGATGCTGCTTCCCAGCAAAGCCTCCCCACTGCACGGGGAGGAGGCGGCGCAGAGCTGTGTGCCTCCCAGCTAAGCATTAGTGAAGCTTTTTAATCTCTCACTGTGGGATTTCTTTTTGCTTCTGCATCGCACCATAAAGTATTTCAGACAAGGTGACATTTTCCATCTGCATGAAGTGCTTGCAAACAGTGTGAGTTTAACTTTTATTGGCCTGATTTAGGGGTATGGGACTGTGCATAAGTCTTGGTCTCTCAACCTATAGCCTTGCACTTTAAGTGATGAATTAGTCAGTAAAATAAACAGGGCATTATCTAGCTGTACACACGTCTGCATCTTCCAAAGAAAATTAAACTGTGTTTGACTGTACAAAAGCTAATGTCGGTGACATCAACTTGGCTATAAATTAACCAAAACTCAAAAATAATCCAGAACTTTCTGAGAGCTTGCAAAAGCTCTTCTCCTGGAGCAGAATGCTTTGCATGTAGGAGGGCAGCGGGTGACCATGCTGAATGGCCTGTGCCACTCTGTCCCTCTGTCGGGGAGCTCAGCAATCCCCACCAGGTCTGAGCAGTGCATGGGGTGAGGTTCTGCTGCTCCTGCAGTCCCCACTCCCATCCCCACGTGCCCAGGGAAGGAGTGATCCATCAGCTACCATCTGCAGCGATCGACAAATGTTGATGTCTTAGTGGCAACCACCACACCTGCAGCTGGCTGTGATGGAATACTGATAGAGACATTAGTACCCAGGCTGGCGATGGGGGTTTATATTTCATTTAACCCAGAACACAGCACACTGCAATGTATACATTTGTAACTGCTCCCCTGATGGTCTCTCTGGAGTATTATAAAGATTTATCATGTAGTGTTTGGTCAATACTAAATACCGTGAAATGTCAGTAGAGCAGTTCTTGGGACTGCTCGAGCAGTAAATAACAGAATCCTACAATATCCAAAAAGAAATGAGCAGGTGAGCAAGTAACCTTAGAGAAGCGAAATGAAACAAACCCAATCCCTAACCTTCAGAAAAAAACAAAGCAGGAAGGATTTTATTATTAAGTCTCCTTGACTTTTAATGAGGTATATGAATATTTGTCATTTAGATGCATTGAAAAGCCATTTAGGTCTGGAAATCCTGCACCACGGCTTTTCGGGGTCAGGCATCATATCAAGTTGTCTCTCTTTCTGCCCCCATGAAATCCTTGCACCTCCTGCTCCATGACCCTGTGGCAGCAGCTGTCTTAGGGTTAAGAGACAGCAGGAGCATCCTCTGCGTGCTCCCCTCCAGAAACCTGCCTGAGAAACAGCAGCTGCTCCGTGGGAGGTGGGGGGGACACCCCTTCCCATTGCTGACACTTGCTGCTAATCACTCCCCAGCTAATGGCAGGGATTGCTCTGAGAAAACCTTCCAGGATGGTTTTTTTACAGGTCAGAAGTTGGCTACTGCTTAAACATATGTTCCTCTTTCCCTGTCTCTGACTTGCAGAATAGCTGCTAACTAACCAAAAGACAACATGGTGAGCCAAGGCTATTAGTGAATAATAATGCCATTTGCAGGCAGCAAAGGCTGAAAGGCTTCCAGAGCAGTTAGCAGTCTGCAGGCATCTCCCAGAAATGCATGAGCAGAGCTCCTGTGCATCAGCCAAGGAGCAATTATTCTTGGAAAGCACGTCTGCCTCACGCTTTAAAATCTTTCCTAGTGTCTCGCGTTTAAAAAAAAAATAAACGTGCTGAAAGAAAGCAGAGAAACTGGAGTAAAGGACTTTACACACTGTGAACGAACACAGCTGCAGGTGTGGGCACCTCCTGGCACCCTCCAGCTCTGTGCTGGGTGCCCCATGGCAGCGAGAGCCAGCTGGGGTGAATCCAGGCTGGGCAGCCTGGAGCCTGGCCTGGAGGAGGAGGAGGTGACCCCTCTCTGGCCTTCCCAAGGGCAGAGACACAGGCAGCACACAAAGCTCCTCAAACATTGCATTTTTAACTGCAATTACAATGAACTTCAGTCAAGCAGGCTTGCTTGTTGTTGGTTCTTTGGTTTTTGTTTTTTCCTCTTGGTGTCCTTGTGGTTTTCTTTCCCCCAAACATCTCATTTTTAGCAGAAGATTATATTCCTAATGGGGTCTTTTTGACTGCAGTATTGTACAAAGCTCTGCTCTTTAAAGAACTAGCATGGATCCTAACAACTCTCCAGGCAGGAAATCTGGTGGGAACTCTGCTTTCCTGCTTACTGATCTATCGCTGAATTCAGCGATCCCACTGAGCCCATCAGTGCAGTGCCTTGGTAGCACGTAATGACACAGGGAGCCACCAAAGGACTGTTTTATGGTCCAAACTTGTTAACTTCAGAGAATAATTCTTTTGCAACATTATTATATTTTTTTGGCAAATCACCGAGATGTTTGCTAGTTTATGCCACAATTTTATTTAACCACTGTAGTGCTATCCTTTTCCCTTTAAATTACATATTTCAGTTCCTGCGTGAGACTTACTGTCAACATTTGTGTGTGTATGTTGTTACATCTTGTTACATCCTTTTTTTTTTTTCTGTTGTTCACTTATTTTAATTATGCATTTTATTTTAAGTGCATTGTTTTATGACATCACTTGTTAATTGTTCAATTATCGCTCCGTTCCTCTGCTGCTCTGCAGCGTGCAGTAGCCTTGAAGTGCTGTAGTGGCGTGCCACAGACTGGGGAAACAAAAAAACGGCCTGAAGACCCAAAGATGCATGGCAGACAGGTCTGTGCTATTTAATTACATGTTGTTTCATAAGTAATGGGTAAGAAATGAGCTCCTTTGTCAGTGTTGTAGAGCGTTTGCAGCGTGCCACCAGGCCCTGGCAGGAGAAGCCTGCTGTCCTGGCTGGGCTGAGCAGGGGACACCGGCTGTGCACGCACCCTGACCGGGGGGCACCAGCTGCAGGGACATTCTGGGGACTTACAGCCCCTCAGGGCACCAGGACATCGCTGTGGGGGCTGTGCTAGGTGTGAGAAGGTGCAGGTTAAGGTGCAGCGGGTACACTTACACAGTCCTTCTGAGCTTCCTCAGCTCACCCGCTGTTACAGGTCCATCCTCTTTTAATTCACTCCTACACCAACTTCCTGGCCACATCATGCCTCCCACCTCTCCTTGCCAGCTCCCCGTTACCCTTTGCATCTTCAGAGAGCAGACAGAGCCTGTGGGCTGCATCTCCTGCCCTCAGCCCCGCCTGACTTGCAGAAGGAGTCATTAAGCCCAGCGCGCAGCCCGGGCGAGGGAGCTGCAGTGAGCTGCAGGCGCGGTGCTGAGCCTGTGCCTGTGCAGGAGCCCTCGGGCTCTGGCAGGCGATGGGAGGCAGCTTTGGGGGTGCAGGTGCACACCCGGGGAGCGGCTCGCTGCCAGCTCGGAAGGGTAAGGGCCCGTGTCCCCTCCGGCACACCAGGGGCTGGCACTGGGCTGCCTGGGCAGCTGGCCGGCCAGAGCAGGGCAGCACTGCCCAGCGGTGTGTGCGGGCTGGGGCTGGGGCAGTCAGGGTTTGAGTGACTCCCACCCACTTCTGGGAGACTGAAGAGACCGATGAACCAGTGCCCAGTGCCTCTCAGCCCAGAGCTGTGTGTGACACACCCTCCAAGTAGCTGTGCGCATCTTCTATCGTCATTTTTATCCAACAAAGCCCAAACAGCCTGGTTTTTAACACTAAACTCTTCATTAGATAGCTCACACAAAGCATGCCAGGTGCATGCCCGGGTACAAAACCCTTTCATTTGCAAATCCATACTGTTTACTAATTTGGGAGGGATGTGTGAGTTGATGGCTTGTGTTTCTGTTAGGAATGCAACAGTTTGCAACCCATTTATAACAAAAACCTGAAAGAGAGCTGAAGATGCTGAGACTCCCATATATTGCTGCAGTTTCTCACTTGTTTTACAGTAATTTCATGTTGCCTGAACACAGTAGTCGACCTTTTTTTAACTCCTGCTTGCAGGGTAGAACAGCAGGGATGGTAAACCTTATGCTTTAGCTCAGAAATAGCACACATCAGTGAGAGAAACCAGGGCTGCACCACGGGAGAGAGGGGCAGTGGCAGCACGAAGCAGCACTGACTACTGAGGTTTAATACATATACAAGAAAACCATATTTTAGGCCAACATGCAGAGAAATTGCATGTTGGCCTAAAAGGCTGCTTAGGCTTAGTTTGCTCTTGAACCCTGGCTCATATCTAGTTTTAAATTCTTTCTCTCCTGCAAAGCATGCAAAGCATGTTCATTTTAGAGCTCTGAATTACTCAGAGTCCTCAGAAGCTGAAATGGAGACTTTCACGAGCACCATGATGGTCCTGCTCCACCTGGAGCTGGCAGTGGCAGAGTCTGCATCAGCTGAACACACGTTTAGGTTGCCATTCTTTCCTAAAGGCAAAACTGCATCTCACAATACCCTGAAAAACCTGTGAAATAGTTAATTAAGGTGGAAAGGCAAGCACAATAAGTGCATGGAAGGAAAATCCCACTCTGGCCAATTGAAATTGCATTTGTGCCCTAAACTGGGGAAAAAACTATTAAGAGTAGCAGTGACCTTGCATCCTGTGTAGTCTTGCTGTGCCTGGGCTGTGGAGGACCAGATTTGTTCTTAGGGCAACGAAGTCATGAGGAAAGGTAAACCACAGCACAAGGGGCATGGAAAAAATTAACACAGAGAAAGTAGCAGAGGATGAAAGCAGCACTCAGAGTCATCTGGGTGCTGGAGAGCATCTGCTTGTGTGTATATAGAAGGAAAGAGAACACGAGAAATGGCTCTGAAGCAGCCACGCTGGATGTTTATTGCACAGAAAGGACTGGGACAAATGAGAACATCTCCACGTTTTCAGCAGGCTGTGCACAGTGTGTGTGACTCTCACAGTGACCACAGACTTCAGGAGCAGTGGGTAAGCGCCTTCCTTTGAGTGAACTGCTTAATCTGTTTCCAAAACCGTGAAGCCCAACCTCAGCGATCACAGGGATTTTGCCTGATTAAAGACCAGAATAAATTCAGAGGCCAGGTTGTCTGGCTGTTGCAGCAGCAAATGTGGGAAGAAGGGCCTTGGGCTATTTTCCTTGACATGGAAAACTTACATGACAGATCATTTGATGTGTTGATTCTATTTTTTAAACATTGCCTAGCACAGACAGCAGAGCTGGCTGCAGCTCAGCATCAGCTCTGCCCTGCACAGCCCAACTCCTCTGCCTCGCAAGGCACAGCCGTGCCCGGCCCCTGCCTCTGCTGGCACGGACTGGGCTCCCACAGGGCAGCAGCATCTTTCCTCAGGTGCCTTCCCCACATCCAGCACATGTTGATAACAATCCCTGTGTTCCTCCTTGAGCTGTTTGCAGGAGCACAGCCAGCCTTGGGCACAGCTCGGTGCTGGACCAGTGACGGCTCTCCCCTAACGACTGTGCTGCCACCAACCAAAACTGCTCCACAAATCATTTCACCTGGCTCCAGTCTCATCTCCTTGCCATGGGGGGCAGCTGGGCGGACAGTCCTGCAAGGTCCATGGCCCCAGATGACCCTGAAGCCTTTGTGGCATGTTCCAGAGGCAGCACTGCATTGCTCTGTGCTTGTCACGTGGGGATGGGAATGGGAGCCGTGGCACCGTCAGTACCTCACCCCTCCATCACTGAGCCCTCGTGGGGAGCGGTGAGTACCTCATCAGACAGACAGACAGACAGACAGACAGGCAGATCCCACTGGAGCATCACTGCCTCTGGGCTCACTGCCATGGGTGACACCTTGGGAGGGAAGTTTCACGCTGGGGAACCTTGCTGAAGCCTTCCCACATTTCATGTGTGTGAGAGAAGATATTCTGAGGGAGGAGTTTCTTGGGAGCCTTGATGTGGCATTTGGCTGGTGGGATCTCTTGTACCGGTGCTGGTGTGTGACTAGGACAAAAATGAGCCTGACTGTCGGGTCCTGAGAAGAAATATTCTCAGAAACGGGCAAAAAAGACAAAACTGCACTTTCTGCTTTGTTGTTTTTGTAAATAGTTTTAAAAGCAAAAGCAATCCTAAATCTTCAAGGTTGAATCTTTTGTTTTGTCAGATTTTCCATTCAACACCAGCACTTCAGAGCTTGTGGACAGACCTTTAAAATTACACCAAAGGGCAGTGCTGAAGTGCAGAGACAGCTGAGACTTCCAGTTGGAAGAATTTCCCAACCTGCATTTCCTGACAGAGGCAGTGGGAGATGGGAGAAGGCAGATGGTAGGTGGCATTTGTTTATCAGAACAGGAACTGTGGGATCTCTTGGGGTGCTGCAAAAACTACACAGCTGAGGTGAGAAGTTGCCTGTGTGCACTTATCAGCTCTTTCCTCTGAACTAAAAAAGTGCTCCTGTTTGGTGCAACTTGCAGAGAAAATGGATTTAGCCAAGCAGAAGCAATAGGAAGGGCATCAGTCTCGTGCTGGGTTTGAAGGTAAAGTCACCAGGGCTGCCACACCTCTTGCCATGACCAGGAAGCCCAGAGTTTTGACTCCAGAAACCATCACTGAGGGTTGGAAGTCAGGAGGTAACACCAGCCCCACTGAGAACCTCAGTTCCAGCCACTTCAGGTCACACTTTTGGATGTGCTTTCCTTGTGTTCAGGTCTGTGGCAACCAGAAAGTGATGTCATATTCTCTCTTTAGCCTCTAAAATATTCAGACTATTTGACTAGAGAGGCTGCAGACCTGTTGGGTTGGCTTTTTACCACACATGAATATTGCCAAGCTCTCTAAGAATATTCAGGTTTTCCAGCCTTTCTAATGCCTAACACCACCCCTGTTTTGTCCTAGAAAGAAAAATTAATCCAATTTATTCCCTGTATGCTCCAAACTCCCAAATAACCAGGGCAGCCACAGCAGAAAGATGAGGTGCTCAAGATGCAGCACAACTGTAGCATCCTCATGGGAGGTGCCTGAAAACTGGAGGTAAATGCCTCTCTCAGGGAATAGTGTGAATTAGCAGGGGCTTCCCCCAGGGTTGTACAGTTTTGGCTGCTTTCCTCAGTGGAAAACACTGAGATGGTTGGGCAAGAAGCAAAGTGCTCTGTGTACCAAGGCAGATGTGCATCCAAACAGATGTGGTCATTCTGCTGCTGGGGCAGAGCCAGAGCAGCTTTAGGATGACAATGGAGATAAATTGGAATTAAAAAAAGGTATGGGAGAACTGGAACCCTAATGTTGCTTTTTCTTTCAAACTGATCTGTACACATGTCACACAGTTTGATGTATGAATAGTAAATTATTCTATTCATTTCTTACTCTTGATGAACAGTAAATTAGTCTAATAACATTTACTGTTCAATTCATTGATTGTCAGAGGGAGATTAGAGGCAAATAGCTTTTAAGTCTTTCCAGCTGCAAACATTAGAGTTGTCTAAAGTTATGATTTTTGACTGCAATTAGCTGCAGCTCTGCAGCATCCCCCCCTCCAGCTCCATCCCCATGGGGCAGGCGCGGCCCTGGCCCCTGCCCAGCCGTGCTCTGCCAGCCTGTGGCAGCAGGGATCCCAAAGATCACCTCAGCCAGGTGAACTCCTGCAGCTGCTTGACAGAGCAGCTCACAAAAATTAGTGTTTTTAACACCCATTTACCCAAATGGCTTCGCAGCTCCGCACAGCAAGAACGCTGGGGAGCGGAGAATAATCCTGAGAGCTGTGAGGCTGGGGGCTGCAGGGGGGTGTTGGTGTGTGTGTGGGGGGGGTCAGGCTCTGCCATGGCATGAAAAGCCTCGCTCTTCTGTGTCTGGAGGCTCTGAAGGGCTCTCATTGGCAGGAGGGCTCCCTGCAGCCGCGGCACCGACAGCAGCGGAACACAAGCGTAGGAGCGGGGAGAACAAGGCCCATGAAGCAGCAGCAGAGCAGTGGGGCCGGTCACAGACGGATGCCTGCCTTGTACCCGCGTGCTGCCCTTTGTCACCCTGCTGCCCGTGGCCCCGGCGCGGCGCTGGGACTCGGCCCTGTCTGCGCGAAGGCACTGCTGGCCATTTCACAGACACAGAATTACTTGCAGCCAGGAGAAACCATAAACAGCAGCATCACTTCAAACCCTGCCACCGCTTGGAGGTGTTCATTACCTTTATCTACACCCTGCCCCCCTCTTCTTTCACCAGACTAAAGAAGTAAATAAAAGTAGCCGCCTCTTGCTATGCTAGTCAGGCGCTATCTCTGTGAGAGACGTGCTCACTGCCAGCTGCGGGTGGGCTGAGTGCTTTGGGGAAATCATCCTCCTGCCAGTGCCACAGCCCTGCTGAATCACAGAGCCCTGGGATGGTTTGGGTCACCTTAAAGATCAAGCCCCTGCCGTGGGTGGGGACGCTCAACTCAACCAGGTTGTTCAAAGTTTCGTCCAACCTGGCCTTGGACACTTCCAGGGGTTGGGCATCCACAGCTTCTCTGGGCACCCTGTGCCAGAACCTCACCACCCTCACAGGGAAGAATTTCTGCCTAGTATCTAATCTAAACCTCCACTTTCAGTTTAAAGAGGGTCACCCCTTGTGTGACCCCCAAAGTGGGGGTAATTCCCCTTGTCCTGTCACTCTTGCGCCTTGTCAAAGGTCCCTCTCCTGTTCTCTTGCAGCCCCTCTAGGTCCTGGAAGGGGCCCTCAGGTGTCTCTAAGGGATCAGCCTGGGTACCCAGCACTGCTGCTGAGGCAGAGTGGCACGAGGAGCTGCTGGGGAAGCTCAGGTGAGGTTCCTGGCACGGCAGCCCCTGGCTGCTGGCACGGCAGGGCTGGCACGGGCCGGCAGCGCTGCAGGGATGGGTGGACATGCTGGGCACAGATGGGGCTGGTTCAGCTGTGGAGATGCAGCTTCTGCTTTCTAAGCATGTGGGCTGTAAGCAGCAATAAACCACCACTCGCTGTATTTCAGGGAAATTCGCTCCCATCAGAAAATGGAAATCTGTTGAAACTCACGGTGTGCAAATAGCTGGTTTTTGGTGGAATATTCCACTGGGAAACATGGGAAGAAGTTTCACTGACTTGGAACGCGTCGGGGCCTGGTCTATATTTAGCTCTCGCTCACCTGGGCTGGCAGCAGTTGCTGTGAGAGCTCTGTGTTGTGGTGCTGGCCCTGCCGGGCTGACTCACCGCCAGCGTGGCGCGAGGGCAGCTCGGGAGGCAGAAGCCAAGCGGGAGAATGGGACCTCGACTCCAACAAAGGCAAACAATACCTCAGCTGCAGACAGGGATTAATGTCAAAGCAAGATCTTATTAAAGACAAGGCTTCTAATTTAAATTTCTCTGGGTGTTTGCTCATTTCTTTCTTTGCTTCCTCTCCTTCCCACAGAACGACCCAGAGCAATGACAAAATATCGGAACTTGGGGGAACTGGAGTTGGGACTGTTTGGGTGGGGTTCATTTTAAAAGCTTTACTGTTCATGCCTTTCTTATCCTAAGGTTTTCAAATAGAAATACACACACACCTTAACAACAAAAGGCTGTAATGACTGCATTGTCACTAGATAAAACTGTACTAAAAATAAATAAATGCTGCAGTTTAGCATGATTCAGTAGGCAGGGTCCTTATTATTCTTCCACCATTCAAAGGAAGATTCAATTCCAGCATAATACACTCCATCTCTGCAGCATCCCTCACTCGACTGGGGCTTCTTTCAGAGCTTCTCTCTGCTCACGAATGCAGAGGGATAAGAATAACCACGGGTGAGTGTTGTGGTCACTGATGCATGTTTTTAAGTGGCAGGACACAGTGAAGAATCTTGGTTTAAGTGTAATAAAAGTGAGGTCCCAGTTTGTTAATGAGGAGCATTGTCTGCTGCAGACACTAATTTCACTACAGGGTGCAGTCTTCAAACTTTTCATTCTAATTAGAATGCATTTCCATATTCTTTATCAATTTATTCCCTTATTGAAATCTTCTCAAATGACCTTTTTTTCTTCACTTATGACTCATCCCAAGATTTTTATTTTTCCCAAAACAATCATTCAGATGCAACTGCATTTTTCCAGTAAACACGTTAAAAAATAAATGACCTTGCCAGCTCATGCCTACACAGTGGGAGAAGGGCATTAGCAGTGCAGAGGCAGCTACTAATAATACATGGGGAAATTAAGTACGGGAGAAGGCCGTCTTCTAATTCCTTGAGCATTTAATTTCCGAATGCCCTGCAGTAGAATGTGTCTCGAGTAGGAGCTTAATGGCTACCAATGGAGTTCCAGCAGTGGGAAAACAAGTCCTGACGGAACAAGGGGCATTTTATGCACACAGGAAAATAGGTTATCTGCTAAGGAGGCTTTTTTAAAAAATTTATTTCCTTCAGTCCTCCACAGCTGTGTCCAGTTCCAATTTTTATAATAAAGTAAATTATTAACTCAAGTTGACGAATTGGTTGGTGTTGGTAATAGGCTTTCAAAATGATTAGTGATATATACTCATTACCCAAATTAAAAAGCCATATTAAAAATAAGGAGAGGAAATGTAGCAGCATTATCAAAGTAATAATTTCTATTTAGTGCATATCTTTCCTGAACTTTGGCAAATGTTGAATTATGCAAGACAAACACTAATCTGAAAGCATTCTCATTAATGCTGGTATTTCTTTGCTATCAAATTAAACCCAACACATTCACAGTGCATCTGACTTAAATGTTATCACAAGTTCTTCACACTTTGAGGAAGATTGTTGATGTGTTTGAAAATATTATATCTATACACAAGTTACCAGGCCTGAGCCATGTTCTTCCCTTGCCTCAGGATAACTACTAATGGGAAAGACCTATATAACTCAAAGTTCACCCAAAATAATAATAATAATAGTAATAATGGTAATAATGGTAATATAGTAATAATAATGTTAATAATGTTAATAATAATAATAACAACAAAACGATTATTATTATTATTATTACTATTATTATTATTATTATTGTATTATTATTATTATTATTATTATTATTNAAACCCAGAGATGAGTATCTTGACATCAATTAATCACAGTGTTTGTAATCCAGGGTTTGCCATAGTTTTCACCAACTAACAGTATCAAACAAGTGTTTTCCCTTTAAAGATGCTTTACAGATGAAAACACATTTACAAAACTCCTTTCAGAATAAAACAATAATCAGGCAGCTAATTAAGCACAATATAAGTGCTGAGCTTTTGAGTTAAAGACCTGTCCAGGCCGCAACATCATTTTTACTTTGTTATTATACGCAGAAAGCTAATAAAAATATAATTTTGAAAAAAAAAATCACATTAGTGATTTGCCAGAGTGAATGTAGATGTCAAAAATGCTAATGCAGAGAAGCTGTCAGGAGTTTAAATAGATTTTTCACTGACTTGCCGTTCTTAATTATAGCTCAGCACCCTGTACAGGTTAAAAAAATGCTGGGTTCCTTCGAAACAAACCATGAGCTCCTCACCATCTCATCAAATTCTCCTTCTCTTTCTTTCAAATGGATCAATCAGATGCCAACACATAACATTTTTCATTTACATCTTTTCTTAAGCTTCCTTATCCACCGCAATTATATTTTTACCCAAACCTATCCTGAAGGGGATAGAAGAGATTTCATGGAAGAAGCGTAATTGGCAATTGAGCTTGCTCTTTTCGTGGGCTTCTTTTATGAGAAAAGATAACGTTTTGTGTGGTAGAAATTCAGCACTTAAATTAGGGGCTATGCTGGCTACTTAGTTAAATAATCTAGAATAATCAGGTCAGGAGGGAATAGCTCATAGCTTTCCCTTAATGTTTTGTATTAATTTTTCAGATAATGTAACTCCACGTACTACCCAAGCATTCAAGAGTGCATCAGAAAAGCGCCACGAACCGGGGGATTGACAAGTTGCTAATCCAATCCTCTGACAGTCACAGGGTGCCATGTAAAAGAGATCCTTTGTTCTTTAAGAGCTGATTGAGTTCCATTAGTATCCATATTCAGAGCCCTGGGCACAATATTAATGCTAATACCGTTGTTACGGAGATGGAAAGCCGGTAAGAATGAACAATAATCAGCTCACAATATCATTGGACATATTCATGCAGCTTGTACTGGGGTGAGATCCGATAGCTCTAAACCTTTCTAAAGAGAAAACGAAAATCCAATTAACATCTTCTGTGTAAACCTCCTCGGCTACTTTCACTGGAGATGACCTTGGGCAGCTGTGCTGCAATTTTGCCAAAACCTCGATTATGTCTTTAATTCAGTGGCGTTGTTGGGTTTTGCCCAAACAGAAGGCCTGGCCCTGCAGCCCACCTCTCCTGCTGGGGAAGACTTGCTCACAGAAGTTCCCTCAGCAGCCTTTGGCACGCTCCGAGCTGAGCCGCGGCACAGACGGGCTTTGGGACTTACGCGTCCTTGGGGACGTCCAACCCAACCGGTGAGAAAAGTCCTTTCCTCTCCCTCCCCCACCTCCTGCCAAGTCCCAGCTCTTAGATCACAGAATGGTTGAGGTTGGAAAGGGCCTTGAAGATCACCTAGTTCCAACCCCCAGCCGTGGGCAGGGACGTACCCTGGTGTGGCTTTCCTGGGTGCGGCGGGCGGTGAGCCCTGGTCAGTGGTCGGTCACATCGTGCTGCTGAAGGATGTGGTGAGAGCAGCAGGTGCTCCACGTGCCCTCAGCAGGGCTCTGCTCCAGCCCAAGGGGAATGGCAGCCCAGACCTTGCAGCCCAGCTCCCCGGACCCAAGGGTAGTCCAGCCTGTGCTCAAAGGAAAATCTGCTCCTTTAGAGCAAAGGTTCCTTGCAATCAGTTTGAATTGAACCTAGAAAAACACTAATTTGGAGCAAAATTTGGCCTGATGGGACAAAAATAAGGAGTATTTAATCTGGGACAGGATAAGAATTTGCCTGCATTCATTGCCTGAGATAGGGTGAGGAAGCAACTGCTATGGAAGAACTCACAAAGAATTTATTTTTTATGTATTTTACTGTCCTGTCCACTCAGTGTGTTTCATTGAGCCAGGAAGGAAGGATAAGTTTCCACAGCCCGCTCTCCATATCTCTGCTTCTCTGACAAGCAGACTGCAATGAGACTGGCAGATACTGCACCCTCCTCCTGGTAACCACACGGCTCAGGGCTTCCATGAGCAACATCATCCACTGCCAGCTCTGGTCCTAATCACCACGAGCACGATTCTGCAGGGAGTGAGGATCTCGGTGGAAAGAAGCACATTCACTCCCAGGCAGCACGGACAGCTCCTGGACACAAAGCTTTTCCTTCTCGGGACTGTACAATCCACGGGGAAAGAGGTAAAAGACTTGTTACTGGCTGTGCTAATGCCACGGAGATGTTCAACATGAATTGTAAGTTGTCTTCAACCTGAATCTTTGTTGCAGCTGCTGTCAACACCACAAGTGAAGATCCCAAAATATAAAGCATTTTGAACTCCTTCTTTTCATTTCCTTTTCACTACACCAGGATGATACTGCCTTATCTCAGAGACACACTTGCATACTTGCACTCTATAATGGAGAAACAGCACGACATACAGGTCCCTAAAAGTAAACACAAAACTCTGTAAATCTTGCATATAATTAGGAAGATTCTTCTGGATTTATTATTTTTTTCCCCCAAAGCTGTTACTGCTTGATTTGGCTGTCATCTGTGTCACTTCTATGGAAAGATTTTCTATGGTAGAAAGGGAAAATCAGAACAGCAAGCTAATAACTTGTTACAGCAGGGAGATTTAAGGTAGAAAATAATGAAGCAGAGCTGCTGACAGCACTGTGTTAGCTGCACCTCTTCCTTAAGTGGAACAGGTCAGGATTACCCTTTGTTTTAGAGGGTCTCTTTTGGGAAAAACCAGCACAAACCTTGCACCTGACGGACACATCCTTCAGACGGCAAAGAAAGCAGCTTCCCTGTAAATGTCCCCAGCCCAAGACCAACAAATCAAATTCAGTCTCGACTTTATAATTTTTATTTCATTTCCTAGTATATTAATTTTCACCATTTGCTTTCACTGATCTGTTGAGTCCATTTCAGCTGTGGCCTTTACTCGATTGCTTAATTGGCTTAGCGAAGCCTGGGTGCACCAGCTCTGCAGTGGGCTTGCTTGGCTTCTGTGCGTGTCCTGCTTGTTCTTTCTTGTAAGAGCTATAAAAACCAAACAGAACTTATTTTACATAAAATGGAGGTCAAGCTTGGGAATCCCAGGGCAAAGACAATCTCAGGTATATGGGGGGCAGTCTCCACACGGGTTTAATCTCGCCTTGTTCGGCTCTGGCACTGTTTGAACGCTGACATGTACGACTGCCCAGCCTGGGATCAGTGTCCAGGCACAGCCTGGCTGGGGCAGGAGCTCTCATTCGTGGGGCTGTTCCCGCTGGCAGAGGCAGAGTGAGGAGCAGCTGGTGGCGATGCCTTCTGCAGAGACAGTGACGCTTTCCCGTATGCTCCGCTGCCATCCTCACACCTGAGCGAACCCAGCCCCTGCTGCCGCTGGGATTTTCAGCACGCTGATGCAATGCACTGGCATTTCTGAGTTTGCTTCATTTGCATTTAAACAATCAAGGGTTTTAATTAAAATGCATAAATGAATCATCCACTAGAAGCCCTATCTCCCATGTTATTTATTTTTTATATTAAACCTTCAGTTTGATGGATAAGCACTGCCATTGGTCATTTCTGCTAAAATGATCCCATCAGCACTGAAATATTTGACAAATCTGATGTTAAATTTTTCATCTCTAGCTTTCAGCACTTGTGGTCCATTGAGATAAATAGTACAGCTCACACTTTTGATCTATTCTTTGAAGCTCTCTGGGACCAGCTCTCTGCTAAAGAGGGAGAGGCACAGGTCAAGGGATGGTTTGAGATCCAAGCAGAGCTCTCCTTATGGCTCCTGGGCATGGCCCAGCACATCCTCAGTGATGAGAGTGTCCTTTCCTTCTTCACGGAGTTCCATCTGCAACAACTCTCTCTACTTTCTCTATAGTGACAGAATTTGGGGGTTTGGCACTGATTTGTTGTTAAAACAGAAAGTAATGTGGACTTTCTCCAAAGTGAAACCCATTTTATGATTTTTTAAAAAAATTATTATTTTTACCCTGTAAGAGTGGTATCTGCAGCCATCACAGAAGATCCTCCTCCTTGTGGAGCACACTACTTTGCAGCATGGCACTGCACATTTAACTCCAAGGAAAGTAATTTGTCCCAAGAACTGCATCCTACAGAGAATAAAGCAGAAAACACACTCTGCTGGTAGCTTCTCTCAGAGGATTACTGTAAAACTAAGCTAATAACAATGCAACATTCCTTCAAAAACTGAAATGTTGCTCACATGCTAAGAAGCTGTAAGAGTAACAGCATCATCTGGTGGCTTCTGCCACAAAGAATGGATTAATTGATTTTTTTTTTTTGTTCTACTTTCATTTAAATTCCTCGTCTCTCAGGTGAGGCCAGGTCCTGAAGGAATGTGTGAGAGGAAAAACAGACGGAAAACGGTAAAAATGAGAGAAGCTAATAATGAAATTCTCAGCTATACTGAAACATTAAACTGCATCTGAATATCTCAGATCTTTTTAAAAGGATTTTTTAAAGAACATTGAAAAACACCATCCTCATTGAAGTCAAGCTTCATTTACGGCAGTGCCAGATGGGTTGGGATTTTCGAAGCATACATTAAGAGCAGGAACAATGCTGCTAAAGGCCTTGAACCTTAGATAAGGATTGGTGTAAACCTCCACAAAATCTTAAGACAATTCCTTTTCATCATTTCTTTTGTAAGTGCCAAATCAAACCCTTCCAACTCCTCCTGCACCTTCCTTTTGGAATTCTTATTATTGATCCTCTTAACGCTTGGAGAGGTGGTGTGTAAAAATGAGATGAGCATGTGTTGGTTTGCAAAAGGGTTTCCACTGTGCACAAGTGTGTTATGATTATGAGGGTAAAACAAGCTAATCCACCACATCTTACACCTATGGTTAGTGCAGTACCAGAGGCTGAACCAGCCTGCCCGAGGTATTAAACCTCCCCAATCCAAACGGGCTGAAGTATTCCCAGAAATATCCGAGGTCCCCTGTAAGAAGTCTACCACGATCCAGATGAAGCACAAGGGCCATACTAGCCTGGAGAACCCAAAGACTTCAGGATTAGTTGTTGCAAAAGCTTATTAACAAGGCAATAACATGAAAATTATTCCTTCTGGCTTTATTGGTGCGCAGTGTCTGTTTTACATTCATATAGTTTCTGTCCTATCCTTGGCAGTTGTCTTCTTTGTTGTATTCTTACAAAGAGAGAAATATCAAAACATTAATTTAAGCTGTCACAATGCAAAGGGCTGACAGTCATATAAAGAATTATCATTGTGGCAGAGAATGGAGACAAGTTAGTGAGGGAAAATTAAAGTGACTAGCTAAACAGAACCAAACTTCTTGAAAAATCTAGGATATTGCCATGACAATTCAAATAGCTCCAACTTTTTCTTTCTGTGTTTTTCAGCCCTTTCCTTCACAGACTATTATAAATCTGATGGGGAAAGGAAAGAAAAAGAAATCACTTCATATGTATTCTAGTTTTAGTGAAATATGTATTTCAAAAGAGAAGATTCATCCTGTACCAGTTTGTGCAATAAGATAAATTGCAACTAACATCAATCATTGTAATTTTCCATAATTGTAGAAGTCAGACTGACCAAGATTACAGCCTGTCTAATCCTTCTTGCTAATGCATACAATGTAGAAACGTGTCTTTGTCCTATCCAGGTCTCTTTTGGGAAACAAAAATGATTCCTTTTTACCAAACAATAAGATTCCTGCAGGTGGTGGCTCAGGGTATCAAATTGCTTTGTATACTCCGAAGAATAATTTTAATTAGTTTACAAATAAGAAAGGGACTGGTTAAAAGAAGAAAATAACCACTTCACTCTTGTGTTCTGCTTTTCAGCTGTAGCTCTTGGGACATTTTACTCTGTCTCCGAAGACAGCAGGAGCACGAGAGTCTCAAGGTCTCTCCATGCCCAGCAAGCCAGACCACTGCACTCCGATTTGCTTTCTCTGGGAAAGAAAATCAATGGAATCTTTTTCACAGGAAGAGTTTTCAGTGGGGAGAACAACACTTATCCTGTGCTCTGGCCTCTCGTCATAAGCTGCCCTCCTCATAAGAGGAGGATGGCAAGAATTTAATGCAAAGAGTTGGTGCAAGTCCCCATCCCAGCTCGCACACAAACGCCCGCTCCCTGCAGCGACGGTGTCTGCAGCGTGAGCCAAGGCAGTCGGCAGTGCAGTGGCTCACAGATCAGATTGCTAATGAAGCATGAGCCCACAAGATTGCTTTATACAGCCTAAATTCATAATTAATTCCCACACACACAAGCAATCACTGAGTTCGCTCAGCTGGCGCATCAAACCCTGAGCAGAGCACCACAGGCTGAGCAAGGGAGTCTTCCCAAGGTGGATCAGTGAGAGGCTTACACGGGTAATGCCAACAGGACACAGGCACGAGACTCCCTGTGGGTGTAAGGACATAAGATCCTTTCCACTTGTTCATCATCCTTACCTGTCCTTAAGCGCTGTAATCCTGGAATTAGGCGGGCAGCCTGTTTGGAAGCACCGCAGGAGGCTCTGTGTGTGTTTGCAGCAGAAGCAGCCACTCAACTCAACCAATGCCAAGCCCAAGGTGCCAGCGCTGCCTGCCAGAGCAGGCTGGCCAGGGCCTGGCGTGTCCCTGCAGGGCTGGGCCCTCTGCACGGTGAAGCCACACCTAAAACATTGCAGAAGGAAAAACCAGGGAAGGACTGCAGTCACTATTATTCTCCAAATAAATCAGATGTACATTATGAGCTGGGAAAGCAGAAAAGAAAACACTTAGAAATGTAATAAATGTGAATAGCTGCAGTTACACAAAACGTAGCTTCATACCTCTAATTGTATCAATTATTTTTTATGATTGTGATCTCAAAGATGTTAAGTTTTAACATCTAAGAAGATGTATTTGCAAATCACTTTGATTACTGTGAATAGTGGGAATGTGTTTAAAAGCTTCTGCATATTCACTTTGGCCCTGGGATCCCCCTTTGCAGCATCCTGAATCAGCTGGCAGAACATTAGGCATTTTAGACACTTCTACTTGAAGCATTCAGACAATCCTGGAATTATTTGGGCTACTCAATTGGAGAGCCTTTGTCTAAGATGTCTTTTCACTGATCCCAAGGCTCTCATGACTGATTTTGCTTTTCACATTTTTCTCTCTCTTTCATTTTTTAATCAGATATGTTTTACTGTGAGGAAGAATTTGACCATTTCCTATTGTATTCTAAGAAATCAGCCTACTATACCAAGCATTCAAGGTAATTTCATTTCTGCAATAGAAGGTATAATTGAAGAATCATATTTTCCGTGTAAGATACTGTCTAAAACTAGGCCCTAGCATGAACTCTGGTCAACTATATACAGTCCTCTTTAATAAGGCCTTTGATAGCATTCATTTAACACTCTAGTGCAAAGCCTTCAAAAGGGCATTGAATGAAATTAAGTTTCCAAAAGAACTGTAATAGTAACACAAGTGTCTTTCCCTGAATTAATGGCAATCCTAAAATCTCCACTGCTTTGAAACAGCACATTAATCCACAATGAAAATGTTTACATAGCATTTAAAACTACAAACAGGATTAGCAAAGAACTTTCCAAGGACAAGATAGATTCAGTTTGATTTTAAGAGTGAAAGGAAAGTAGGAGGGCTAAAATTAGATTGGGGGAATCCTACACAAAATGTATCTGGGCTTGGTCTTCAGCTAACCTATGTACAGCCAGTCCACTCCCCCGATGGGGTGTGTGCTGTGTTCCCCCAGGAAAAGGTCTGGCCTTTATAATACACAGAGATCCTGGATCTGGAAAGGAACGAGCAAAAAGCTTCTGCAGCGCAGAGAACAAAAGGCTGCTAAAAGAGAAGTGCCAGTCGCCTTGGCTGCACGTCCGTGAGGAGCCTGGTCCCAACTGGAGAGCGTATTTCTCCTTGGGACTTGACCAGCTTCTCATTCTGCCTCCATGTCCTCTTTTGGGCTGAGCGGAGCTGCAGCACCACATCTGCCCTCGCCCCGCTGCTGGCAGAGCTGCTGCAGGGCTGTGCGAGGGACAAAGGCAGCCGGGAGTGCAGGTGAGCCGCAGGAAGGTGAAACAACATCATCTATGAATTATTTGTCTGAAAGGTGTGGCTCAGGAAGGCTCATCCTCACACAGCAGAAACGATTTCTTACCCTGGCCCAGTCTCTGGCTTCGCCTCTGCGGCAGGTCCGGGCTGGTGCCCACCGAGCTGAACGGGAGGTGCAGCCTCCCCACGCTCCCGGCGCTGCTCCTCACCCTGAAACCCACACACACATCCCAGCACCTGCGCTGGGAACCCTCCTTCCAAAGGTGAGTCTAGAATGAGATGAACAGGGATTGCTTTGGGAGCAAAAGCAAATATCTGCGAAGCCTTAAAACCTGTTCTTAGTAGACTTCCTGATCGCTCCAGGGTGTCTATGCCCACATGTATGTACTTCTGCAGCAAAAAAGTGCAGCAAAAATGATTGAACACATGAAGAAAAAAGTGATTAAAAAGACTAGCATTGTTTAGGTTACAAAACACAAGAGTAAAAGATGATACAACGTAAGCAGAGAGAAAGGGCTATTTATTCTGTTTTCTCTGAAGCACAAATATGCATGGAAAGGTGAAGGAAAAATGCTGAAAACATTCGTGCAGTGTATAATCAACCCTGCAACTCCTTGCTGCAGGATATTAGGCAAATTTTTCAGAAATATTTCTAAATGTGTTTGATGTGACAAATAATAAGCCTCAGCTCCTGAGGTGAAGGAAAAGCAAAAACAAACCATCTCCCCAAACTCCAAGGACGCTTAGTCCCTGTCCTTGTGCTAGAGATGGAATTTTTGTCTCCAGAGGGATGGCATTATTTATTTATCAAGTGCATGATATGGAAGTGCTCGTTTCCTTCGAGCAGGAGGTTCTCTAGAAGGCAATTAAAAGGGTCAGCAAATGCAGCTGTATGAAGCCATTGTTTCAGATTTCTCCCATGAACCCATGAATACATGAACCCAGTAATGGTGAAGTGGCTCAGGTTTAGTTACTTTGTTCTCAGCTGGTGATTTTCTCCAAAGATCCTCAACAACAGCTAGGTAACAGTCAAGGCTGCGAGTGAAAATGGAATTAAATACATTCACATCCTTGGAAAGTTCTTGTTTCTACACCCTTACAGACGCCAGGCAAACATTTTCTCTGCGGATACCGCCTGTTTTGGGTATAAAAGGGAAACTGTGGTAGCTCCAGCGTTACTCCAAGTTAGCAGCGAGAGGAGTTGGAGTTTCAGAGGTGCCCGTGCACGGGGCAGTGGTGGGAGCACCCAGGAGGGCGCCGGTCCAGGGCAGCCTGGGCTGCGCTGCTGCCGCTGGGGCGGGGAAGGTGCGGCCGCGGGTGGAATTAGTACCTGCTTAAAATGTACACGGAGAACAAACTGTCTTTTTAAAAAAGAACTTTAAATGCTACTTCTGGCTCATGAATAGTTTTCTTGCAACTGTCAGGCCATCTGCTTGGAGAGGGGTCTGTGCAGTCATGAAAGGGATCTTAAAATATACTCTCCTCATAAACATCTTTTGTTTGGAAAATCCACATGCATCACATAATGCAGTAAATGGCAGCACAGGCTCAAGTGAAACATTTTTAAATGCCGAGGATGCAACCTTGGATACAGCTCCCCGTGCCCCCCCTCCCCTCTATTAATAAGCTCGCTTTCAATGCACCCTCAGACACTTTCTCGCACAGCCTCGGATTGGCAGCACCCACCTGCTGGGAAACATGCTAAGAGAACTTCCTTGGGTACATCCAAAATACCAAACTGGCTTGTGGGCAGAAAAGAAACGGGCTCCTGCAAAGCAGCTCTCTCAGCGATTACATCATTCTCACAGCCAATTTTCTGCCTACATTGCACCATTTTCTATGGGGTGTGTGTGTGGAAAAAAAACCCCAGCATATGTTCGTGTGTACAAAATCAAAAAGGCCAAATTAGGGGTGTGCAAGCACATCTGATTCCAGCATTTCCAAACTGTCATGAGCTGAGGTTTCCAGAACTGCTTGGTACATGAATATATACAATACATACATATGCACACAAACATTTGTTTGGTTTGCATGCTTAGAATATGAAATTGTGTGTATGAGAACAGTGTTATGCTTTCCTTACGTTTCTTTTCTGTTTATTTTCATCATTCTTTGGTCATTTTTTGTTTACCTCCTTTTTGTAATTCCAATGTAAGTTCAGATATACAAAATGCTAATTTTCTTTTACATAAAAATGTAATAAAACTTTCTGGCTTTCTTTATAAACAAATTTCAGCAGGAAGGTTGATGGGATGCTGTATACCAAGTAAAGAAGAAATACTGTTTAATTATCTTCCATATAAAATCCAATAAAACGTTCTGGCTTTTCTTATTTTTCTGTACTGGGGATTAACATCAGCGTCTTTGTGATGAGAAATCTGCATTCATGGCTCCTCTATTTAGATTTAAATAGGAATTATAGTTCTTGGCAGAAAGGGATCTGTCAAATATCACAGCATTTGTGGCAGGTGGTCACTGCACTGCTTAGTACAGACACTGCCTGCTTAACCATAGCCTGAAGTAAACATCAAAAGTCAATTATTCTCTTTGTAAATATTTTATTTATATTTTGGAGGCTCACAAACATCTTTTCAGTGCTTGGCTGAGGCCTTCCTCCACAGATCATAATCCTCCTGAACCTGCATTTGGGTGGATGAGAATGTGCTTAGCAATGCAGGGGAACCAGCATAGCTACCAGTGCATACTGAGCTTCATAACCCAATTCTCTGCCTGGAAACCTTTAATGACTTGGCTGGGTTGAAGTGGACAGAGCTGAAACTTGTCATGGTTGTTACCCATAGCAGCTGCCAATTAGTACGACAACCATGTATTATTTTGCCTTTCCTCAGTTAAAATGTATTTTGAATATAAATACTGCAAAAGAAAAAAAACCCAGCTGAAGCAGGGTCTAATTCCTTGGATTTAAGGCTTTGGGGGGGTGGGAAAGCAGGAGGTCTGGCTCAACAGCCAGATGAGTGTGTGCAGAGCAGCCCTGCAGTGGGAACCTGGATGCACACGGAGGAGCAAATGTGGAACAAGAGCTGAACTCCGAGGGTCAAGTGCCTTGAAGAAATGTCTTGTTGCAGGGTGAACCTACTAAAACGAAGTGACAGGATCTGGCAAGTTACACATACATGGCAGAATCTCTCCCAAAACCACCATGGTGCAGAAAACGTCTGAAGATGCTGCTACGTATTTTAGATCCTTGTTTGAACTCCATCTGAACCCTCTGGGCCATTAACTAATCAGATCATCTCATTTAAACAATGTTATAAAAATAATCAAGTACTTCTGCCTACATAAATACACTTTGAATATATTTACCTTAAAGAAGCAGGATTTTCTTGGGTATTTACTCCTGGCATTCGGGGAACAGAAGGAGCACAAAATGTTAAGGAGGAGCAGAATTCTCTGAGATGGGGCTGTGGGTAATTTTCCCTGTAAGCCTGTTTGGTGGCAAGTTAATTGACTCCCACATTACCCAAACTGCAATGTACTAAAGCACTGGGTGCTCGTTTTCCTGCACTATTTGCCTGGCAAAGGCCATCTGTTCTACCCCATCCATCCACAGGCACAGCCTCTATTGTTGTAACAGGATTCACATACACGTGGATCAAGGCAAGCATGTGCCTCTAACTGTTTTGATCCCCAGAACATGGATTTTTCATTTTCTTTGTTTCTTTGTGCTCACCCAGTAATAATACTTGTCATCTGAGAATTCATATTGATCTTGTCATTGCCTTAAAACTGGATGACAATTACTATCTTTGTCAAAATTCGATCTGATGAAATGGCTCCAATTAGGAAGGAAAAAGAAGGAATCCATCACAGCAGGGAACATTGCATTTGGCTTTAGAGTAGGGAAGCTTCTCTTAAAGGAAAACTGAGAAGAAAATGGGAGCAAGCATGACAGAGATTAGGATGCCAGCCTCAAAATCCATAGAAATTAGGTATACATACAAAATGAACAGCCATTTAATTTTTGCAGTCCGTATCTGTCTGCAAATCTGAGCTGAAGCTGCTGTGACAATAAATGCCAGTAGCTGTTGTTTTCATTTTCTGATCTGGTCAGATACACAGTGGCAGTTGGCACCAGGCTTCCTACATTTTCAGACCCAGTTCTGAGTACCAGTATAATTATAATACATTATCAGGAGTAGATTTGCTGAAGTTCATAAAATGATAACAGCATAAATTACATCATGTTTCCAGATACTGATCTCACCTTGAAACTAAACATAAAGAGGTAGTGAAAGAGTTGAAAACAAAAGAGCAAGTGCACTTCCATTGCTACAGATACTGGCACTAAAGCAAACAACTTACCCGTGCTAATTACAAATAAAATTGTGCTAATTACAGATTTTTTTGTTTATAAAACAGCCCTAAAAATTAGTGTGTGCATTTGTGTGTGTGTAGTGGTGGGGGAATCTTTTTCCAAAACAAAGATGCTTTTTTCATATTGAGTTAATGTTTTATCTGACTAAAAAAGCCCTGCCAGTGTTTTGTTTCTGAGCAGGAGTGAAGGGTCAGGTTCACCTGTAATTCTGGGTAGGTCTTACCTGGGAGCTGGAAGATGGATGTTGGTGCTCGGCTCTGCCTGAAGGACTGGGAGCCTCCACCCACCCCACAGAACGAGCTGAGCTCAAGGCCGTTCTTGCATGGATTTCTCTGAATCAGGCCAGTAAATCTTCACAAACAAACGTGTGTTTGGATTTGTACAGGCACGTGAGCTTCTGGACAGCAGACTGCACAGTTCACCTCCCTGGCACCTCACATTTCCTTAACTGCATGGAAGAGCTCCTCAAGACACTGAGGGAACCCAACGGAGCACTCCAGGCCTCCAGCAGGTGCTGCCTTTCCAAGCTGAAACTGTGGGATTGGTGGGATGCAGAGATGAGTCACCACACCTCGCCCAGCAGCAGGCTCTGCTGAACGAGGTGGGCGAGCTGGTGCTCCTCTAGCGAGCTGGGTAGACAGAATTTCCCTTTCCCCAAATCTTTCTCCCCCCGCCTCTGTTTTCGTTAGCTAAACATACTTACTGACTCTGACCTACATTTGAAACAGTTCCAGAATGCAACAGAACTGTGTTTCTGGGGAATTTGATATTTGCTAAAAATTTTAATCCAACCCATTAAAAAATGTTATATGTTAACTGAGCAAACACAGCAATCAGAAAAGTATACAAACCCCAAGCAATTGTCCTGGACTTGTTTACAACACACTGCTATTAATGAGCATCTGGGATGAGTATAGGATCTTGTACTATGGATCTCATGGTCTGTACAATAATGGCTGATTTTAATTGACTTTTGCTTCATATAGCAAATCCCAATTGGAGAGGTTCCAGGATGCTGCTAGTGAAGAACTGTGGGCGGGTGCATGTTTTGAAGTGATGGTAAACATTGTGACATATACTGTGTGTGCCACATATTCTCATATGCACATTTTGACTTTTGTTGCCTTGGCTTTCACACAGCATTTCTAACATAGACATTCCTATTTGCCAGTTTGAGTGGAAATCTGTTAATATGTGAACACTGCTCCAGCACCACGGCTGGACTCGGCTCCTCTGCTCTCCCACGAGCACCCAGCCCCGCGCGGCACCGCGGCGTCTGTGCCACAGCACTGGCAGGGCTGTGCAGGGGAGGAGCTCTGAGAGCTACTGATGCCATGATGATTTTTTGCTTTTTCTTTTATACCCCTTTTATACACTCTTTTATACAGCTTTTATGCATTCTCAGTGCTTTTAGCCCACACAGTTATAACTCTTTAAGTTTGATCACTTCCCTCACATCCAATATCCCGTTAAGCCAAGAGCCCAAACACCCTGGAAACCCCAGACCCCGAGGGCCTCTCCAGAACACATTCTGTAAACAAAGCCAGGCCCAGCCAGGGGAAGGTTCCTCGCTGAGGGGTCTCGCTGGAGTCCCTCCCTGGGCAATCTTTGATAGATGTGCTAATTAGCAAGGCCTATAATTGCACACACATCCCATCGTGGGGGGCCATTTCTTCGGGGGGCATTTCGGGTGCATTTCGATGTGCATTTCGGCGCACCTGGGGATCCTTCAATAAATACCAATAAAAATACCAATAAAAACCCTTTTTCCCTCTTAACCGTGTTTAGCTCTTAATTTTAAAACCAGAAAAAGGCGTCACTACCATGGGAAACCATAACTCTGGGAATGTGGAGCTCAGCTCAGGATGATCCACTCACTTCCCATGTAAGTCACACAACCGAGAAGGCCTCACTCTTTTACTGCTGTGAGTTCTGTTTTCCTTTCAGGAGATGCTGGTAGCTAATGCCAAGTTTGGTCAAGCTGTTTTAGCACTTGGAGTACTGTCGGTATTAAAATACCTCTAAAGGTCTGGGACTGTGAGCCAGATTACCTGTATGATGTATTTTAGTGATTAGCCAACCCTTCTGCTTGAACTGAAATTCGTCCTGAATCCACATCGGCTCTTTGGGAACCTGAACTCAGCCAAGATTTGCACAGGTTTTTTAATCTGACACATTAAGAAGTCCCCTGCCACATATCCCATCCTGCCTGGCTGCAATATCGTGGCCAATATTAGACTAACAATTTGGGTTTAGGCTCTTTCTACACAAACGTTTACATCACACAGAGCGAAGCTGTAAGGTATTTATAGGCACTGGAGCTATGTGTATCCTCTCCCTGGCAATAAGCTGCCCTGAGCACAGGGAGGGTGCTCTGCTGCTGTCCACATCCCGGCCCATTTCTCCAGAGATGTGACACCACTGCAGCAGCTCCTCCACTTTAGCCCTGAAATATTTTCTTTGAAAAAGGAAGGGAAAAAAAGTAAGATTAAAATAAGAGAGACACATTTTCCTCACTGCAGCAGAACCACTCCTCGCAGAGCCCACCTGGTTGTTAGACAAGATTCACGCAAGAGAGATTTGCGTGTGCGAGGCAACCAGTGTGAAGGAGCTGCTCGAACCTACTCTGCTGCACACAATGGAATAAATGCTGGTGAATGGGTGTTTCTGTGAGGTAATACTTCCACACAGCCAATTCCAGTGTTATCCAGCATGCTGCCTTGCCAGGAGCCTTCGTTGTATTGCAGGAAGCCATCTGTGATGGCAGCTAGCTCGGGAAGGGAGCAGGATTCCCAGCGAGGCGCCGTCAGCAGCGCTCCCCTCCAGCACCCGCTGCCAGCAACAGCAGCAGCAGCATCATTCCCTCCAGGGTGGGGAGGGCACTGCCTGCCCAGCCCCAGAACTGCCCCAAACCAGCGCTGTGCCTCTCACCTGCTGTTCCCAGGGTGGGTCCATACAACCTCCCTGCCTTGAGCCACGGCGTGCGCTTGGCTGGCACCAGGAATCGCCACGGAGGTGGTGGGGAGGGCCGTGGGTCACTCCGAACGTGTCATCTAAAGCCCTGTTTTCAGTCTTTTTAACATATCTCCTGGCAGAAAATGCTGATTGTTTTCATTGATCTCTGCTGCTTCTGGTTTTATTTTTCTTCCTCTGTCTTCAAGTCTCTATCTCAGGTCCCTTTCTCTGCCAAACCATTCATTTGCTGCTGAATAATCATGTGTCTGTGTTTCGGGGAGTTTCCTGTTTTGTCCATCTTTCTGTTCTATTGGCCATACATCTTTTTCTCTGCAGATTTGTCCTTATTGTGCACCGGCACGTGGCTATCTGCTAACGCCAATATTACTCCCTGAGAATTCTTTTTCCTTGCATCATCAAGGATTTAAGTGGAAAGCCTTCAGCACAGTGCAAATTTCACTCCTGAGAAAATCCATCTTTTGAGGTAGCTGATTTTAATTAAAGAATACTCTCTCTCCCTCTCTCTCCCTCTCTCTCTGGATTACACTTTAATTTCAGTTTCTATCACAACATTAGATACTTCTTAGATAAAATGTATTTTTGTCTCTTTTCATCCGTGATTATCTGTAGTTCTTAAACACTTGGGGTCAGCAGCTGGTCCCCAGTTGATGTAGTTCAGGAAAAATTCTATTCAAAGGAATTAATTCAGAACAAAATTGGTTTTAAGTTCAAAATCAGGCAAAATGTTCATAATATTTTGCCCTTATTACATACATGAGAGTGAAACCCTCAGAAATATCAGTAATAGCAACCGTGGTAATAAACAATAATCTCTGAAATGTATAACACCTTCCACCTGAGCACTTTAGACATGAACGCTTTAAGCTACTGTCACATGAAGAAATGTCATTATCCTAATTTTACACAAGGGGAAAAGAGGTGGCAGGAAGTTAAGAAAGCAGCTGAAAGTCTCATAACAAGAACTGAACCTCCACCTCCTGATCTCCTGTTTCTAACACCCTAAGCACAGAGGGAATCTGTTCCCAAGGGATGTCAAATTGAGGTCTTGAGAGTTAATAGCTATGAAAGAATCAACCCTATTCAAACACAAGTACAGTCTGAGTTTCTGCCTCCATCATTTGCCCAATTAAGACTGAAATATTATCAGTATCATAACTTAAATTGTTTATGCACGATAAATTTGCACAGTTAAACAATTTCCACATTTCTCACAGAAACGGTTGAACACAATCCTGGGCAGGGAGAGCCTTGCTGCAGATTTAAAGCTTTACTGCTGCAGAGGAAGCTGGAGTAAAACCCTGCCACTCCTGAAGCCAAACTCAGAACTTCCCATTCTGGCAGAAGCGGGATTTTGGCCAAGGTGCCCATGGCCACGGGGACTCCCCCACACGCAGTCAGTGCTGCTGCGTGGGGAGCAGTCGGGGAGGGTTGTGCCCGCGTGTGTGTGCCCGTCTGGGCGACAGAACGCCGGCAGGCGCGTGGAAACCCACTCAGCAGCCATGGCATGGGATGAGTTCAGGCTGGCAAGAAGGGGCTGTTCTATTTTCTGTGTGCTGAATGACATGCAGCGAGTTGTTAAGTCATTGCACCAGCCATTACAGATTTTTTTTCCCCTACCTTTTGTCTGCTTTTTGCTTGTTTTAATGCCCCCTCCAGCCTGTGCACGAGGCAGATATGTATCTCTGCTTAGTCATGCATTTCTGGGCTGAACAGGACTAAAGAAAAAAATATGTATGTAGGATAAGTGTAGGAATAAAATGTGCTTTGGCAAAGTGCTTTAAACTGCCTTTCTGCCAGTAAGCCATTAATTTGTGCTTCTTTGTTTTCTCCAAGCTCAGAATAATTCCCATCTGCCTTGACTCACTATCTAGCTCAGAAAGGAAGAGGTCCTTTTTTGAGCATGGATGAAATAGGAAACTTTATGTATAAATGAAGAATGAAGCTTGGAATTCTGGTGTTTCTACCACTGGGACCTAAAATAACTTGAGGTCCTGCTCTTTTAATTAATTTCATTATGATGAGCCTGCCTCTCCTGCTCTTGTATTTTTTCCAGCTTTTGTGTTCCTGGCCTGCCTGCAATACATATGTATTCCCCTCCTTCCTTCCTGCCGAAGCTGAAGATGCAATCACATCTTTGAACCATCTGGTTTTTAATTTATTATTCTCCCCCATTGCATTGATGGGCTCTCTCGTTTTTCTGTCAGGGTAACAACTCAGCTCCTGTTTATCTGAGATATGTTAACATGCAGTTCCTCTTCTGGGCACTCGCCCGGTCTATTGTATTTCCTGAAATTAAACACCGAACAAGAAAATAATATTATTTTCTTCATCAGACCAGGGAATACCCCCTACCTTTACAGCCTCTCTTCCTGCTTTTGTCGTTCCAGCGAACATTTTACGACTCTTGCTAAATTTAGGCTGATATCTTATTTTTCTGTCCTCTCCACATCGTTCCCAGGATGGTTCACTGGAGCCTGCCTGGACTTATTCCCGTGTGAGGAACCTGGTGAGGAGCCCACTCATGTGAGGCCAGAGAGCCTCCAGGATTCCCCGAGGGAGGCACAGGAATCCCCGCAGAGCTCCTGGCGTGTCCCCACGGGGCAGGACACAAGATTTGGGAGAATCCTTCCATGTGTGGGTTCACTCGCCCACAAAATGAGCAGCGTGGAGCAGCGGGGCCCCTCGCAGCGCCACGGGCAGCTCCTGTCCCTGCCAGGGGCCGGCAGCCCCGAGCTCTGACAGGGAGCTGTGCGGCCCCAGGACGGCTGGGAATTTCCAGGTAATCACAGTATGGAGAATAATGTGGATTTATATTTGTTACTTTACTTTTCTATAGTACCTCCCAAGAGCCTTCTGAGGCATTCCATTCTTTAATAAGCTGAAAGTGCTCCAAGATTTTTCTAATGAAAATGATATAGGAGCACATAGAGTGTTATTATTAAAACCTCTCCTTTTTTCTCTAGGAACTGCTAAAATACATTCACAGTTTATATCCTTTTTGGTGAGCATTAAAGTTTCTAATTTAAAATAATAAAGCCTGGTTTGCTCGCTTTCTTTCCCGTCTATTTCAAAAATATAAAACCCTGACAGTTTCCTAACTATTCTTATTTTGCTGAGTGATTTTTGGATTTCAATAAAAGTAACACTGTGGTTACAACACTTTGTGAGATAAGCAAAGAGATTTTTTTTTTTTACAGCACAATTATGGAAATTTCAAAGAATCTTATAAATATCCTGCTATTTGCATATATGAGATAAGCATATTTTAGTAATGGTTGTGACAGGCTAGCAAGGAAAATGTGTGGGACAGCCATACAGCAAATACATGCAAACATGAGGGGGTGTCTGTGCACGTTCCCAGTGCTCAGTGGGCGCAGGATCCCCGGGAACGCGCGGAGCTCCCCAGGGAAGGCACCACCCCACCCCGTGGCTCAGTTCCCCCGTGCAGGTGCAGGATCAGCACTATTCCTCCATGCCACAAGGCGGTCTGGGCAGCCCAGAAGGCGAGACAGGAGTTACCAGCCCAGCTCTGGGTTTCGCCTGCCCTTAGCAGGGTCCCAAGGTGGGGTTTGCTCGGGGCTGGGGACACGGGGACGCCCGCGCTGCCACCGCCTGCCTCTGCCACAGCCCTGGCACCGGGCACGGCACCGCTGCCAAAGGCCAGCACAGCCCCCAGCGCTCCTGAAAACCCAGCTGAGGCCAGCTTGGCCTTCCACACATACCCACGTCTCCACTGAAAATCCCTGAGAATGGAGCCAGAGCCGCTTTCTGAACCGAACTGCGCTTTTCTTCTGCTGTTTGCCTTTGTGTTTTTAAGTTGGAAATTGCTCCTCTGGTTACGCCTCAGAGCTGCTGGGAAGCTCCTAGAATTAGTGTGGCAATTTTCTCAGTTCTTTGTTGAAAGGGAAGAGTCCACACAAAAAATGCACTGGCATTCCAGCTGCATAAATAGTGTAAATTGCTGTCAAACAAAGAGACAATTTAGCTAAAAGAAACCCCAAACAAACAGCCCCCTCCACACACACTTCTGTGTCCCCATTAGAACCGCAGGTTTCCATTCTGCAGATCTCCCAGCCATCTGCCCGGCCCTTGAAAGAGTCCTTGAGAAACCGAAAAATGAAAACCACTTACTTTCTGAAAACTAATCTTGGCTTCCCGGTGCCTGGCTTTCAGGGGAGCTCCACTCGAGGCTTGATTTCTGTAAGTGCAGATACTCACTATGTCCTGAACAATTAGATGCCTTTGAGGATGTTGAAAGCTAGACATAAA
Organism: Oriolus oriolus; assembly: GCA_013400235.1. Classification (NCBI taxonomy): domain Eukaryota; kingdom Metazoa; phylum Chordata; class Aves; order Passeriformes; family Corvidae; genus Oriolus; species Oriolus oriolus. The sequence continues at coordinate 230,441 of VXBT01012723.1, read as the reverse complement.
AAACCAAATCAATCCAGAGTCTTGTTTGACAACTGACACTATTTCTAATGCAAAAGAAATAAAAAATCCAACCACCAAATAAAATAATAATAAAAAAACCCCAGAAAGCTCAAAACTTAAAAGAAAATCTACCAAATCGACCCTCCACTCTTTAGCTTTTAAACCACACATTTTTTCTGTGAACTTTTCTTTAGCCTGCCTAGAAAAAAAGTTACAGAGGTACAGATCCATCTTTTTTCTTCCCTGCTGAGGCAGATGACCTTTTCCAGAAACCAAAGTCCCCTGGCTCACGCAGCACACCCTCAGAAGGTTCACTGGGAGGTGGTAATGGATTTCTTCTGGTCCCTGGTATCTGCAAATCCTTCTTCCTTGCCAAAAATTTGGGGAGAGATGGGCTGACAGCATTGCCCAGACCCTACGGGTTCTCTGGGGCCCACTGACTCAGCCCCTGGGCAGGAAAGGAGTTACGGCACGAGGGGTCCGAAGCAGGAGCAGGGCTGGGGCTGCCCAAGCTGCAGGCAATTCTGCTATAATTTGTTCCTCCTCACAGGAGCCTGTCCCTTCTGTAATGGAGACAGGAAGGATTACAGGCAGCCACTGCCTCCCAAGCAGTTGATACTCACAAGAAAAATAGAAGAGCAAGGGAAGGGGCAGTTTTGCCTCGTCAGCTAATGATCCTTGACTCTCTTACTTTGTGTTTTCGGTAGCAAACAGAAAGAGGTCACACATGAAACTGTGGAAGTGTGAGGCGTCTTTATTAAATCTATCAGTGGGGTTTATTAAATGGAACGTGCAGCACGGGGTAGTGTGAGCCGGCACTGGACGGGCTCGGGGTCACGCCGGCCTCCTGCCTCGGTGTCACCGGCGCCGGGTTAATGCCACGAGCTCACAGCGTGGGCCTGATTAGAGGGCCGGGTCCCAGTTGGCTTTACCTCTGCCCTCTGCCCAGGCTTTGTTTGCAGTGTGAGCAGGGAGCTTTTCAGCTCATCACCCAGGCCACGTTCAGAGGCGAGGCCAAGCGCCGAGGGCTTCCCCGTCCGACGGGAGCAGAGCGCAGAGCGCAGTCCTTATCTCCTATTGTCCATTGATTGTTTGGGCTCTGGAAGAGTCTTCCCTTTTGAAGATCTTTTTCTTTTCTTTATTTTTTTTAATCTTCTCCCCCCTTTTCTTCTCATTTTCAACTTGCACCAGGAGGGCAGAACAGAAGAGGCGGCTCAAAGACGTTTTTAGCTTGCTTTCTCTCAAGAGATCCCAGCTCATGGCAAAGAAACAAGTTCCTCCGACAGGAAAAAGACCCTCCACCATACCAAGGCAGTTTTCCCTTCTGGAGCCGCTGGATTGCTCGCACAGGTTGGAGAGGGCCGAAGATGGAGAAACAAAGAGCAGCCCAGGCTGCAGTGAGGGGCGAGGGAGGATGTGGTGTGATCCAGAGGAATGCGGGAGGGAGGCAGGGATTTAGCATGATGGAGATGGCTGTGTGATTAGAGGTGACAGGAACAATAGTGCATGGCTGTGTCTACGCTGCTTGTTAGACACACGCTGGCCTCGCAGGAAAGGGGGAACACAATACTTCTAAATTAAAGTGGATGGGACTGCGCCACGGAGGGAAGAGAAAAGGAAATAAAACATAAGGACATTCAAACTGCTGGGTGAGCTGGTGTTTTCCTTACAGCCACAGCAAAGCACGACTGGCTCTGGGAAGTGGGGCAGGTGCAGCTTTAAGCCATCCCTGTGCACATCCAGCCATGGATGACCAGGGAACTCGGACGCCTCGGAGACGCTGGCCAGAGAGCTCCAGCCCCGGCCCACGCTGCTGCCCAGTGCCTGCTGCAGCAAGGCCTGCACACCGCCTTTACCCCCCTGCCCACCCAGCCTGCCTGCAGCAGGTGCTGTGCTCTGACACAGAGGGTGCAGCCCAGTGAGGAGAGCTGTGGGTGTCTCAGGGAACACCCTGACAGCCCTCGTGTGAAACACTGGTGACACCACGCTGCGCGCAGACTGTGCACTCGCAGACCCCAACACCACTCGGCCGTGTTCCCAGCTTCAGCAACACTGATGTACAACACAGCTGCAAGAGCTATCCTTACCTGCCACAGCAGACCCATGTTTCTGTGCCAATCCAGGCCTGGTGATGGTTAGCACTCACTCCTTTCTGTCATCAGAAAAGTAAAGACAACTTTTCTTATGGCTTAGTGTTTTTCTCCTTTCCAAAGCTTTGCTGTGATTGATGAAGCTGCCTGACATTGTCAGAACTTACTTGAACTAATAAACAATGGAAATGCCTTTATTTGTGCTAGTGCCAGATCCATCCCACTCACAGCCCCAGGTGTGCTCTTTCCTGGGAGCCTGTGATGTACTACCTGAGCCCCTGCTCGCCATTCTTCATGTTGATTATTTACCATTTTCTACCTTTTATCTATTCTATGAACATTTTGCCCTAATTGCTCAGCTATTTGTTGATTATCCTGCTGCAGTCGTTTGTCAGATCCTTTTATTCATTAATCTGTGAGACCCTTCAGTTGCTATTCATCTGATGAGGAAGTTTTTAACCGCCAGTTCTCAGAGTCATATCTCACTTCACGTCAAGGTTTTAAAAGGAACAGAATCATGGCTGACTGTAGTTGTTTGTGGAGTCATTTAGATGGGAACACCACATCCTAGTTTTTGCCATTCACCTGCACTAACTTCCTTAAAGCTTCCTTTAGCAGCTAAATCCTTCACATCCTGAGGTTTGTGGGCATTCTGCTCCACACAGTTGCTGCTTTGTAACTAGACGGGCAAAAAACTTGTTCAGCAAAATGAAATCCTTCCTCCTCGTTTGCTCAGTGCGGGGGGAAGCACAGCTGACAATGCCTGTGGGAGTGCTGCCACTTGTACCGAGCGAGGCGAGCCCTGCCCCGCTGCCTCCCGCTCCTCTCCGCACGCTCTGGAGCGCACCTTGTGCCAGCCTCTCTCTCCACCAACCCGACCCACCTGCGAAGCAGATCCCTGGTCGGTGTGAACGTACTCTGACAGAGGCAGCTAAAGCTGCACGGGCCGCTGCACATCAGGAGGCTGCGGTGTCTGACTCACGCCCAGCACCCTCCGCTGCTGGAGCGCGGAGCTGCTCGTGCCTCGTGTCCCGCTCCAGCCTCGCTCTCCCACGCCAGGGGCCGTGCTGCCAGCGCAGGGCTCGGCAGGCACCATCCTGTGCTGCACTGAACACATTGTATTTCAGGGAAGCATGACTTGGGTGTCGTGCCACTGGCCTTCCTCCAACAAGATAATCCAATTTTTCTGATTTCCAGACTAAATATACTCATTCCTTTTGACAAGGAGTTGCGGTGTCAATAAGATTTGAGATGCACAGACAATAGCCTGGAACACGGTATCTTTCTTTTTGTGCCAAATTGGCACTTTTTTCCCTGGCTGACAGAGGCAAACCGTGCATGAGGAGGCTTCCTGGGTCTAGACAGCCCAGCACTGCAGCTTGGGCTAGGATGGCTTCAGCTTGACTGAGCTGCCTGCTTGCCTGCACCCTGCTCCCACTGCCTGGTTTTCTCTAAAAGCTTAGCTGGAGGATGACTCACTTCAGTGAACATCAGAATAAAATCCTGCATGGAATTAAATGTGCCGTACAGAGCTCTTAGCTAGGCAGAGCAGTGGGGCTGGGCAGCTTTGGAATTAATTCCACACTCTGTTTATCAGGAGCCTGGCCTTCAATACCTTGCATTGCTCCTAAATATTTTACCTCTTGTTGCACTAATTGAACCTTTTGTCTGTTGACTTTCAATCCTTCCTCCTGGACTGCAGCCAAATCTTCCAGCCTGCTGACATGCTTGCTCTCCAGAATCTACCCAGTTCAGGTGCGAGCCACCTCTGATGTCACACGCTTCCTGGACCTGCAGGCTAATTTCTCCCACGTTTGGGTGACGTGTGTGTGGCAGATCACAGGAGCTTGTGAAATCCTTGAGGAACTCAGGCAAAATAATTTTTTTTCCTCCTGAACTGTAAACCCCAAACTTTTACCAACATTTCTCTGCTAAAGGGCTAAAGAAAAATGCATTTGCTAGATCTACGGCCAAAAACCACTTAGCTCCTTGTGCTTCTGCAGTGGTAATTTCTGGCATTTTAACAAGAAGAGGTGATGTTTGCAGAGTTACAGCATTTAATGCTCTGAAATCCGCAGTCAGATGCATCTTTCTATTTCCCTTTAATACCAGCCTCACAGGGGAATTACACACGCTGGGTCACTGCGCTGGCACTCCTCGATCCACCAGCCTTCCTGGGCTCGCCTGGGTACTTACATCGCTTCTGCAGTCTTGGATCAAGCCCTGCTATTAAAGCAAAGGCATTAATCTTCGCATACTCCAACTTATCTCAAGCTTATACTTGCAGAAAGGTAACTGACCCTCATCCCGAGCTGTTCTCACTATTTCAGGAGCCTTCACAGGAAAACAGCATTTTGTAGGTAAGGTAATTATGAGTCTTTCTATTTCTGCATTATCCTTGCACAGTTAGTCAGATCTGAACTAACCTATTTTGTTTAAGGAACAGGCTGCTGAAAAGCCCATTTTTTATCCTGTACATGATGCTGAATACAAAAACCCTCAGGCACACTCTCCAGTAGGCTGTTTGCACTGGGGTGTGTGTGGGGGCAGAGCTGAGACACTCCCTGCACCACAGGAGACCCCTGCACACTTGTGTCTGCTGGGGCACCTCATGGGCACCCTCACTCTTGCAAAGTGGTAATTTCAATAGTCACTGAGGCACCAGAATCTAATAACAGCTTGGGCTCCCATCAGCTTGTTTTTCATTGCTGTTGTACAGTTCTGCCAATTTATGCATTAAGACACTAATGGATTTTATATTCCATCTAGCCAGATCTTCTCCCAGGCTCTAGCTCCCTCCAAACCCTATTTCATGTCTACTTCAAATGCCACTTCCAAGATTTATCCAGTCCAGACAGGATACCCTCTGCCTTCCTGCGGGCAGAGAGCCACAAACTGCAGGACAGTCAAGGGCCCTCTCCCCCTGCACAGCTCTGGGTCTGTGTGTCCTCTGCACCCTGATCAGTGAAAGCAACCATTGCTGGCACCAACTGCTTCGCCTAAGAACTTCTACGTTCCTTTTCTTTCCAGAGAATCCTTCCAGTCCTCCTGGCACGTCCTTCCACCCCTGCCCCTAATCTATGTTAGCAGCACCCCCAGGTCCCACAGCCCTGACTGACACCCAGCTCTGCCATTCCGAGTCCCAGTTCATTATCCCCCAGCAAGAGTGCAGCAGGCACACCAGGAGCCAGTTCCTAGGAATGCAGTCCTTCATCTGGTTTCTCTTTGTTTTGGTTTTTCTTTTTTTTTGGTGGCTTTTTTCCATCTTAGGCTCCAAACCAGTTCCAAATCCCAACACTCATCTCACCCACCCTAGGCTAGACCCTCTCACCGCTCCTGGAGCTCAGTGCCAAGCAGAGTGCAGCGAGTGTGCAGCCAGCCAGCTTTACCTCCAGCCTTTACCAGAACTGATCTAACTGGGCTGTTCACCCAAAGCCACAATCTGCTCGACACAAATATCCCCAGGGTGAAAGCTCAGCCTTCAGTGGTCACCAGCTCCCACTGCCTGGGTCTCTCAGTGGTTTCTCTGTCCTGCTGGGCCCTGCCTCCCCGAACTGACAGCATTCTTCACCACGTGGGGACCCTCCTTGCCTCTCTCCTCGTCACGCAAAGGAGCACAGGGGTCCAGGGTGTGTTCTGAGTGAAACAGGACCATTCCAAACATCTCCATCCCAGTCGCCAGGATCACAGCTCCTCCTCCAGCTTGCACTGCAGTCAATATATCCAGTCTAGGTGACAACCTCTGTTTATTTTTCTCACTTGCTTTCTCACTGGAGTCTCAGAATTCAAGTGTTCTTGTTCACTCTATGTGGCAATGATTTGATTTCTGCTGCTGCCTGCTCAGCCTCTCGCAGCCTCGCTCTCCTGGACCTGACTGCTGGGTTGCCACCAATCTGCTGCTGGTGAAACGCAGCCTGGTGATGCATTCAGACATCCCCCTTCCCCGCCAGCGCAGAGCAGAATAAAAATGGCTTGGCTGATACCTCTTTTACAAAAGGAAATGGGAGAAGCTGACAAGTGCTAGTGCTGCCCTTGCACCAGACAATTCTGGGGCATTTGTATGTGCATGAAGGTACCCAAATGCCAAAGTCAAGACCAAGCCTGCCAGTGGTGAGTCCTTTTCAGATCCCTGGGTGGGAGGTGGCATCTTCTGGCTACCGAGGAGGATTGTTCATGCTCTATTACAGCCTTGGTTTTTTCCTCATATTGCCTGGTTTCAAAGGCGAACACTTCCAATTTGCCAGTCCAAGCCCCTTCTTCTAGGGCTAACTTTGCAAACGTAAGAATGTTATGATGGTAAGTACCACTAAATGACCGTTCTGTGAAACAGATCCCAGTTCCCAGCAGCTTTCCAGCCTACTCGCTTCACACCTGCCCAGTTACTTTGAGCTGGCAAGAGACTGACTGTATGACTAAACACTCACAGAAGTGCTGCAGCCAGTGCCACTCTCCGTACAGTGACCCTTCCCACGAATGATGTCCTCACCTTAACCCTTCCCTGCCTGTCCAGGCTGCACAGCTCCTTCACAGACGTGCTGTTGGCCACGTGAAGCACACAGAAAACTGATCTTCCTGCCCTTGCCCGGCACAGCCCAGGGTCACACTGCCCGTGCCTGTCTGTCAGCCAGGGGCTGAAGGACCATGTGGAGGAGCAGCTGCCTGTGAGGGTTTGCCCTGCCCATGGTGTCCCTCTTGCAGCTTGGGGGTCCTTGGAGATGGCACCTCTCCCTCCGCAGGCTGGCACGGGGGAGTCGTCATCTCCCGTGCTACCCTGTGGCAGCGATGCCGCGCGTACAGTGAAGGACTCTGTGATTTGTGGTGCTATAAAAGCTGAAAACCTCCATCATTGCCTTTTATATATAATTGAAAACACAATAATTGACTGCAGTGTCAACTGAGGAAGGCAGCAGCCCCTCGGAAGCGCACACAGGCGTCCGTGCGCGCGCCGCAGCCCGCCGCCAGCCAGCCACCGCTGCGTGACTTGTCTTAATAGAAGGCCTAAAATAAATCAGAATTATTTCCAGATTAGAGGGAAAAAAACCCTGTGAAGATGTTTCAGTCAAGCACAAGGAACACAAAGAGAGCAGTCTCTTTGCCAGTCAGCACAGCTTTTGCTTTCCTCTGGTCCTTTGCTCTCCTGATCTCCTCCTGTTCCCACAAAGCGCCTTCATCTTCTTTTCTGTCTGAGACAGGTGAACATACAACGTTGTGAAGCTGCTGCATCCACGCTGGTGTGTCTGTGAGCAAGTCATGCGTCTCCCAGACTTTCCCTTTTAATTTTGGTGACAGAGGTCTCAGCCAAACTCACCAAATCAACGCGGTTCCTTTCTGAACTCGGTTTCGGCAACGGAGAATTCCCCCCACAGCCCCAATATCCCCGACAACAAACTCTGCTCCTCCTGGCATCACCTGTCCCAATCCCAACCCTGCAGAGCCCTTAAGCCATGCCCACGCCACATGACAGAGCTCACAGCAGGCGCCAGCAGGACCTGGCAGTGCCGTTTGCACCTGTGCCAGCTCCAGGGTCCCACACGCCTCCATCCCCCGGAGCTGCTGCCCCGCCTCTGTCTGATGCTCTGAGCGCTGCTGCCAGGTCAGGGCAGGGCCAAAAGGCTTCTCTTCTCCAGCGGTGGGGAACCCACAATTCACTGATTTCAGTGCTGAGGCACACGGGGACCTTGCACGGCTTCCTTGGTGCTTCTGCTGCAGGACAAAGCCTGGGAGATCTGCACGGCACAGCACAGGAGGACCAGGGCTTTGAGGGAGGTGGGAAGGGGGAGGCAAGAAGGACAAAGGCTGGAAGAAAGGCAAAAACCCCTCCCAGAATGCCACCAGCATCTTCCAATTCAGCTGTTTGCACTGGGAGAATATTTCAGTTTTGACTGCTCAAGTGTGTTGTTTTGTTTACCTCGGGGACTTTTAGGGCAAATTATGGAAACAGGCCAGTTTACCTCACTCTCATTTTTAGACAGTTTCACTTTCAGCTTCTTCTGCACAAACAACATGCTACAATTTGGGGGCTGCAAAGGCTGCAGGGAAATATTGATTTCCTCACAATAACACTAAAACAGTTCGACCCAACATTTTCTGAAGGCTTTTACAAAACATACATTTTGAGGGACAAGCTTGGCTTGACAGACTTCTTTTAAAGAGCCCTGCCTTTCTCGCAGCCACCTTAGAACCATTATTTACTACTTTATATCACAGAAAGACAACTGTGGATGCTAGAAACTTCTCAGGTAAATCCCTCTAAAGTTTCAGATTATCTGGCTACGTGAAAACCTGCATCGTAACGCAAGAAAAATTCCAATTATTCAGCTAATTAAAAAAGACTTAATTATAATATAGAATAATTAATTTCTTTTGATACTTACAACTCAGACACTCCCTTGTACACCTCAGGGGCCCAGAAGTCTTAGCGAGTGCAACAATGGGAATTGCTTCTCAGAACAGCCAGCTTTCTGTGAGGCTTTTCTCAGCTTGGCACTAGTTCTGTATACGAGAGTAGGGACTGATGACCAATATTATAGCTGGAGATCCCCGAGCCATCAGATCTCAAATGCAGAAGGTCAGATGCCACCTCTACTATCAAAAGCGTTCCAAAAAAAGACACCAAAGTGCCCCGAACTGCGGTACTCCTCCTGCACTCCTGCGCTGTGTGAAGTGCAGCTCACCTCACCTCGCCATCACAGCCCCAGCCCGGCCCCCCGAGGAGTGCCGCTGGACTGCCAACTCAGAGCCACTCTCTCTCCAAACCCCTCTGCCCCACGGGTTCCTCACAGACTCCCAGTCTCCTCCTGCCACTCGGGGAGCAGAGCTGCTCCTCCACCACCGCTGGAGCTCTGGTGTGCGTTCTGCCGGAGCTGCACGGGCAGGGCCCTGGGGATCGCAGCCGAACCCCGCAGAGGGGAGAGGCTCAGATGGACACGAAGGTCAGGAGATGCCGAGATGCAAAGGAGGCTGATGCCTGCACTCAGAGCCATCACAGTGACCTTTTCCTCACTTTATGCCGTTTGCCTCAACTACAGAGCCCTCCCTAATCAGTTTAATTGGAGGAAACAGATCGTAGCTTCTGTCCTCCCATCTCATTTAGGCCAGGGAGCTGGTGGTGGCTGCTGTTGCCAGTAGCTCCCCTTAGCCAGGAAAGAGTCCATAAGGGATGGGCTCTGTTTGCACCCTGGTCCCCACACGTGGAGTGTTAATTGAGGGGGAAGCAGACACCCTAAAGGCAGCTGCCAAATACACTGAGGTTACAAACCTGGAGAGTGAAGTGTGGGAAGCGGCAGTGCAGGGCCGCTGGGTCTGCCAGGACTGGAGGTGCTCCTTGGGCCACTTGGGTTTTTCCAAAGTCAGCTCACAGAAAGGACTCGGTTTGGGGGAAGGCCTGCAGGTGATGGCTGTGAGATCAGGATCACCTGACAGACTGCTCCAGCATCCCTAACCCTTCATTCAACACGCCTGATGTGTCCTCCCTTTGCGGGTCCCAGCAGCGGTGGAAGGCAGCCCCTGGGAAGCGCGGTGTGCCCAGGGAGAGCCTGCTGACGTGCAGCCAGCACAGGCTGCAGAGTCCTGCTATGCTGACTCTTTTCCCCCAGAAAGCATTTGAGAGGAGAGGTTTCTGAGAGCTTTGGGGGCTCTCAGCTACGGCATCCTAGCCTGGGATCTGTGACACCCCAGCAGCAGCTCTATCTCTGAGTACCTTCCAGCACATCACATAATGGGATCTTTCCCCATCCCTTCACCCTCTCAGACGTTTCTGGAGATGAAGGCAGGACAATAACACACATCACACAGCCAGGCACGCTGATGGACACTCACTGGAACAGACAGTTAATGCTGCTCATAAAGAAGGATGTGTTTGCCCCATTTCTGCTCCTGGTGAAGCACTAAATCCCAGTGAAAGCAATTGTGCCATCTTATTTCTCGCTCAAGGCTCTAAATCTCCTCTCCACCCCTTCATGTGGCACAGATAAGAGCTGCATTTACATCCCTTCGGTCACACCCCGCTGCACAGGAAGGTAAAGCCACTTTGTGCAGGTTTCTTAGTAATGCAAGACCCTTTCCCACAATGGTAAATTTCTTTCTGCCATCTTTGATGGCAAAATAGGAAAAGGAAAATTCAATTATATTTCAATCCCTAATGAAATTCACTTATCTTTCATCTTTTTCTATTTTTAAATTATACCTGCATTTGCTACTTTTACTGGATCTTCTCCCTCTTAATATTCAGTAAACCGTGTGTGCATCCTCACTCATCTCCTCCTCTGTGAAGAATTAGAAAGAATTAATAAGATGGGATGTTTGAATAAAATCCTTTTTATTTCATGGCCTGATTTCACTTCCATAAACTCTGCATTTATAGCAACCTCATAAATTACCAACGTATACAGAAAATAAATACTCCTTGTCTCTCCTGCTAAGCCTGCAGACTTAGCAAACAGATCTCTCAAAATCGCAGGAAAAGGGAAGGATATTTTCTTTTCAACTCATTCAACTGGAAATACAATTTTGAGAAAAGCAAAGCAGTGTTTCCCTTTCGCTGTTTCCATTTCATTTGGGCTGATAAATGCCTCTGGGACACAGCATTTCTGGCTTCACCTCTTCTCAGCTGTCTGTCTTTCTCTGTTTCCTTCTCTTTCTCTCTCCCTCTCCTCTGCTTTTTCAGCTGGCCTGAAAAACAAGAGGCACCTGGTGGCTGCAGAGCGGTGGCTGTCTCTGGGCTGTTGGTACGTGACCTTCTGTCCACAGCAGGACTGGTTTCCTTCAGAGCAGCACTGGGCAGGCTGGGAAGGGGCTGAGCTCTCCACTGCTGACACGAACCAAAGGATGCTCCAGAAGATGTCGAAGTCCCACGATTCAGTGGGCACCAGATGTGAATGACGGGACTTTATTGCAAACAGTCCCACCCAATAAAAGCACGTTAAGGCTTTGAAAGAGAAGAAAGCCACTGTGAATTCATGTCCTTTGTGCTTCTGCTGGCAGCAAGGCACTGAATTAGTGTGAAAATTGAGCAAAAATTAATCTTTCCCTCATAATCCATTATTTAAAAGGGAACACTCACTCACTATAATTTTCAAGTCTCTGCTACAGCAAAGTCATTCTGAAATCTGTAAGTTTGCCATAGGGGAAAAATAGCAACATAAGAGTAGGTCTTGAGTTCTGCCAGAGTGCCAGACTCCTAATCTGCTCACTGCATTTGCCATTTGCAATTTTGCATTGTAGTTAGAGCCTCCCCAAGGTCACCCCAAACATCTCAGAGCTCTTAACCACCTGCCTCTGATTCCTAAAAACTGCCATGGAGGTGGCAGGACCAAGGGACTCATTGGGGTCACTCGTTTAACACTAATGAAAGCCCCTGGAGGGCTGCACCGAGCAGAGCCATGGGCAGCAAACCACAACCCCTCGGTCCTCACAGCTAAGGCCACAGCACACTGTGCCCCCAGAGTGTCTGGCTGCACTCCCTGCGAGGAAATGCCAGGCAGGCCGGGATCCCACATGCCAGCTCCACCAGCACTGGCTTCTGCCAGCCCCAAACCCCGCTGCAGGCAGAGGTGTGGGGTCAGAGCCTCTCCAAACCCCGCTGCAGGCAGAGGTGTGGGGTCAGAGCCTCTCCAAACCCTGCTGCAGGCAGAGGTGTGGGGTCAGAGCCTCTCCAAACCCCGCTGCAGGCAGAGGTGTGGGGTCAGAGCCTCTCCAAACCCCGCTGCAGGCAGAGGTGTGGGGTCAGAGCCTCTCCAAACCCCGCTGCAGGCAGAGGTGTGGGGTCAGAGCCTCTCCAAACCCCACTGCACGCAGAGGTGTGGGGTCAGAGCCTCTCCACACCGTCCATGGCTCGAGTGGGCAGCGTGTCAGGGGCTCAGCTGCTGCAGCCAGGGCTTCCCTCAGCTCAGCTGCCCCTTTCCCTCCCAGTCCTCAGCCCACACCGTGCTCACAGTGGGCAGAGCCGTGCGAGGCACAAACTCCAGGGCTGTGTTTCACTGGTCACACCACTGCCTGCTGCTCTCCGGCCTTCCCTGGGATCCTGGAGAGCGGGAGCAAGGTCGAGAGGATAAATCAAACAGCCCTGCGGCTGCAGGAGCCGACTCCAGGTCTTTGGGAAGGCTTGCACCAGGCCACGGAAGCGCTCGGTGTCGTCTGCTCCCGCTGAAGCGCGGCAGCCACGCGTTCCTGGCCGTGTGCGTAACTCTGATGCTGTCTGGGCTCCTGCGAGCTGCTCTGCAGCCTGGGATGCCAGGCTCTGCTGGAACCCAGAAGATTTAATGTAATATAGCAGCCCTGCTAACACCGAAATACACGTGTTACTGAGCGTGGCACATGCGCACAGACCCAGCTCCTGCTGCCACACTGGAAAGGCCTAGCAGGGAAATTTGTGTTTTGTTTCTGCTTTTAGGAAAACGCAGAGGGAACAAACAATAACGGCAGGCTATAAAACAGCAATAAAAAGAATGGAGATTAGACTGCAGCATGCAGGCACTTAAAAAGAAATAAATAGCAAAATATGCCCAAATTTGTTTCATTTGGGTCTGAAAAACAAATCTGAGACGAAAAAACCT